>JANPWX010020483.1:0-13690 GCA_024734555.1 Trochalopteron elliotii | reverse complement strand
AGGTCCTGGCCGAGCCGGAGCTCCGCGCTCACCTGGTCACGGCTCCATCTCGCCCGAACGCGCCCGTCCCCGGCGGAGAAGGCGCCACCTCCGCTCCCGCAACCCGGCCGCGGCACCGCCGGCGGGCGCCTCGCAACCGCGGAAGGGCCCACCCCCTTCCAACTCCGCCAATCAGAGCGCAGAGGCGCCGGTGAGCGGCATGAGAAGCGACCAATGGACCGCGAGCACCTGGGGAAGCTAACGGGAGGGAAGCGGGCGCCACCTGACTGACGGGGCGCACAGCCAATCGAAAGGCAGAGATGAGGTCATCGCGGGCGGGACGGAGGGGGAGGGTGCCTGCTGGGCGGAGAGGGGCGGGGCCTCACCCTTAAAGGCGCAGCGCCGCCCTTGCGGGCGCCGTGGGGTGTGGGGTTGAGTTCATAAACTCGGGGGAGGGTGAAAAACATGGAATATCCCGTGCGTGCGGGCAATTCTGGGAGTGTCGGGTTTAATGACAAGTCAGGAATATTTACCTTCCTTTCTCCCATGTTTTTGCCCAGCACCACCCAGTCCTAATCCTTTGGGTGGGAATAGGGGGTTCCCGGCAGAGGCTGGATCTTAGGTACTGGAAAGTAAATGCAGCAGCATGATGATTGTTCAGCTTTATGGCCGGACTGTCACAATCTTAAATCAGAAGATAATATTCAGTGAACCAAGATTACTGGAAATTAGGGATTGGCCTGAAGGAACCTTCAAATGAAATGCATTTCTAACTTTTCCACAATTCCCTGTTGTGAAAAGCATTTTCAGGGGTAACTGAGTCTCAAAATCCCAGAGCAGCCAATAACGTGGACTCTGCTGCTATCACTGCCTGACCTGTGACTGAACTGGAGGATGCCTGGCAGGGTGGTCTGGTTCTTCTCTTGGAGAAGCACGAACCTTCTTGATGTAGTACAAAGCCAGGAAGATAAATGGTGCAAGTGAGTGAAATGCCCATAATGAAAACTTCGGCTGATTGTGGTGGGGTTGTGCAGAAAATAGAGGGAATGATGGCATCCCTAAAGAGTAGGGGAGGGGACCCGAGTTGGAGTGTTATAGTATCATTATAAATAGTCAGTGCACTTTACCTGCACTGATGTTCTCAGCCCTGTTTACTGTATCTCGAATGAAGTCATGACAGAGTGTAGCAATGCTTTATGAAGGATTGTCTTGCACTGTGAAGCTGAAAAAGTTAGGATCACCTTTCAAAACAAAGCAAAGAGCGAGGTATACAATAACAAGTGATATAGACAAGGCATCATGGGCCTTTCTTTATTCTCTCATACAGTCAGAGAAGTGGAGGATGTGCTATAAGTGCAAAGCAATATATGCAAAATAGTTAAGAAAAAATGTTTATGCCATGTACAATTAATCTGTGAACTTCATTATAAGAAGCTTGATGGTACAAGTATCTAAGAAGAACCAAATTCTTAGCCAGTTACTGCCAGTCAGCCACTGTCTTGCCCTGGTTTCCAATCCTGACATTTACAGCTTTTTGCTTTTCATTCAAGGAATCTAGTTCAGCTTTGGCTACATAGTTAAATTTTGAAGTAACATAATTCTTCTCCCTGCTGTTTGACAGGGTTAGCCCTGCAGAGGTAGTTTAGTGGAAGAATAGAGTCTAAAACCACAAAACATTCCCATGCATGATGGTAATTCTGGGAGTTTCAGGTTTAGTGACAAATTAGGAATATTCACCTTCCTTTCTCCCATGTTTTCTAACAGCTCTTTAGGGGTCTGAGACAAATACTCCAAGTGAATGAGAAAGCATGGATGTCTTTCTGTTCTACATTGCCAATTTTAGCAACAATGCTGCATGGATCATTCTTGAAATCATTTGCTTAGGAGACTTATTAATAGATCTGTTTACAGAACAGGAGAGGACAGATGATGTGTGCAAGGGCATAACACAAACTGATGGCAAAACTAACAACTCTGCCCATATTTCCAGTTCACAAGCTGAAGTCCTACTCACTGTATCTTCCTTCGAACAGACAAACATTTAAGAGATGGAACTAATTTACAAACTCTGCCTGTTACAGATTGTTTTCAGTAGGTACTACTATGCTTTTCTAACTTTCGAAGTATTTACAGGCCTTGATAAAGATACAGTAGGGGAAACCATAAAGAAATAATTCTGCTTGTCCATGAAATCTTTCTGTCTTCACCAGGAACAGGGACAAGTGAAGAACACGTATTACATGTGAGCTACATTTTTTGTTTTGGTTTTGAAGGCCTCATTATTTTCAGTAGCTTTCAATTTCCTTAAGACTCATAATGAATTAATTAAATTCCCATTTTATTAACAAATGCATAAGAACATCTGCAGGATTAGTAAAGGCAGCAAATTAAGTCTATTAAATTATTCCCATTGGATTTAATGTTAAAGTTTACACTGAACAAAGAAGGCACCAGTGCAGTATAACAGAATACAATAGAATTCAATACAGTTACAGTGAGACTGCATATGTACAGTTTTGAACTGAATGCATAATTACAAAATCAAGTTACTTCTGGGTGTCTCCCATGAACAACTAAGCTTGCAACCTTACACAGAAATATTTGATTTTCCTGACCCTATGTCTTAGTCATCATTGACTTGACATTACATTCACTTGTGTGTTTGGATTTCTTTTTCTTTAAAGAAAAGCAGATAAGAGTGGAGGGGAAAAAAATCAAAAAACAACAAAGTAAAGGATGTCCATAAGAGTGTTTCTAAAGATAAAAGTTCTTAAAATGGGTCAATGTGGCACTTAACATTAAAGGCTAGATGGCCTTCAGCCATCTAAAGATGACTCTGCTTAAAACCAAAAGCTGTTAGAGAAACTTTTAATGACCCAACAACTCAGAACATGCCTAACAGTGCCTCGGCATTAGGCTGATGGACAAATCATCTAGAACCTCGTTCGCACAGGTAACTGGCTCAGCTTCATTTTTAGGGAGTAATGAATTCTGCTGTCTTGGCTTCTGACTGGTAACATGCATCTTAGCAGCTCAGCAAGATCCCAGGTTTTCCAGTGGTGAGCACAGACCACAACAGTAGGTGCTCATGTTGTTTGTGTGTACCCACAAGCAGGAGTGTGCAGGGACTTCCCAGGCCTCTGGGGAAGATCCTTCCAGATGCAGCTGGCCAAACAGGGATGATTGCCAGCCCTGGACTCAGCAGAGCCTGCACACCAGCTGCTGTGACCAGGCTCCTTCAAGACCTGTGCTCAAGGGAAGCCACCCCAGCAGCACCTCTGCCTCAGCACCTCCAGTGAGCACTTGCATGTAGATAGATTCTGTTGAGCCATAATTTCCTGGATCAGGGCTGCAGGAGCCTTTACAGCAGCCCAAGCATTATCCATCACTTGATCTGCTCAGCTTCCCTGTCTGGTCTCGAGCCAGAGCCTACAATTCCCTTACAGGCTGCAGGGCAGAGGTTGAGAAGGAGGGTGTGCCAGACAAGGTTGGGCAGGGAAAGGAATAGGAAGATGCAGTACTGGAGTTCAGGCAAGTGTTTGGGTACGCAAGAGGAGGAGTAGGCTGTGGACACTGAGGATTGGGCCCCTAGTGGAAGCAGAGGGCTCTGAATAGTCCAGCTCTGAGCGGGCAGCTGCTGCGACCCCCCACAGTGGTGCCACAGTCCTGCTGTGCTGGGAGTTCTTACAAGAGCTTTAAAGGGAGCAGTTAACTTCAGGGTTGCATTGTAAAACTAGGAGGAGATGGTGTGTTCTCAGCCTTATTTAATCAAGTCCTGGCAAGCAAAAGACAACTGGAAAAAGTGCCTAACGATTCCTTGCCTTCAGTGAGGCCAGTTGCTTTCACTTTTTAAATTGAACCCTGCTCTTTACATGGTTTCATTCTTTGTTTCCAAGATCTGCACCTCAGTGTTTGATTTCTGTCCTATAATCCCTACAGTATAAGTGTCTCCTGAGAAAGGAGTTGGGCAAGGACATAAACATCTCAGAGAGGTAGTTCAATGGCTGTTCAAAATGTTAGAGACACTCATTTTCCTGTCTTACTAAGAATTTTCTATTTTGAAATGGGTCGGCAGTTTCAGTTTGGTAAACACCAATATATTTCTATTAATATAAGTTTTGCTGGGCAAGGAATCTACCTTCCTAGGTGCTCTTTACACAAAAAGAGGATTTTGCCTGCTCAGCTGCTCAAAGAAAGAGTAACATATGGGAAAAACAGAGCAAAGGAAACTGAAATCCTTTTTAAAAGTATGTCCTTTAGGCAAATATCAAGCACAAATATCAAGAATTTGCAATAAAGAAATTGTTTGGAGAAGTGTATGTGCTTGTAAAAAAGTGTGTGGATTAGTATCAGAGTCCAGGGTTAATAATTAGTGTCTCCTATCAAAGAATACATTAATCATTACCTTGAGGCTGTGACGTCCAAGTTGTGACCCAAATAGATAGAAAAGCATTCACCGTAGTAAATAACACAGTTTATAAACTCATTGGTTCAAAAGCGGAGGAATAAAGCTACGTTGTGGTTTATAAGAAGAGGTGAAGGTTGACCATTTGGCTGGAAAGGACTGGAACAGATACCAACTCGTTCCTGGGGCTTTGTAGTATTTCCCTGCTTCCCGTAGATGGAGCCAAACTCACATCGTCCGGCTGCCTGTCATTCACGAGTAGTGTATGCGTCTTCCCCAAAATCAGAGAACTATGCAGCAGGAGAGTTTGTCATGGATCCCTAAGGCCCATTTACTGCCCCTTCCCCTAGACTGACTTCCTAATACTGGTTCATTGGCTCCCAGGTCCATTCCCGCAGTGCCACAGCAACAGACAGTGACGCACAAATGCACTAATCTGCATTTGTGTCAGCTTAAGGGGAAATGTTTTTTCAAATATTACAAATATTACATTTCTAGCCACACATTATACCACAGTTTTTGCTGCTGGTCTATTCATCTGAACAGTGAATAGATAAGGCATTAGAAAGCATTTTTGGAGGCTTTTTCCTTCCATGTCACACTGTGATCTTGGGCAAAATTCTGATCTACCAGGTCTTTTGACTCTGGCCTCCCACTGCAAAAAGTTTGGGATCTACATGATTGCAGTGCAATGACTTGTAATAGAAAGTAGGAAATTCATATAACAGAGAGGAGGAGCCTACCGTCTCTGACACCTGCAAAGTGATAACTAAATTACAGCAATTTGATCAAAAAGCTGCTTAAGAAAGACAGACACAACTCTCAGCAAAACAAGGATAAGAGAATTACAGGGTAAGGAGTGAGCATTTCCAGTCTTTGGGAGTAAGAAACCATAGTTACTCTCCTGACATCAACTTAACTTTCTTTCCTCAATTCAAGAGCCAAGAAAGGCATCTTCCCATCTGTGTTTAGAAGAGTGCGAAGCCACTCATGTCCCAGTAAGGGGCAAGAATAAATATTTCCATGCTGATTTTACTTACCTGGTGGCAGATGTCACTACACTGGATTTGAAAGTGCTGTGGAAACATCTGAGGCAAATTAGACAGAGTACCCCTTTTCTAGCCTCTTATTTTTAAGCAAAACCACAGAACACGTAATTTTCTCAAAAGACCATTACATTTAATGGGTCTGTCTTCTTATCCTGCCATTCAGTGTTCAGACTAAATCACAATGAATCGAAACACAGAGACTGTGTGTTGGTAATATCCCAGTTATATAATTGTGTGACTAACTGGAGGAAAGATCTGCGTTCAGTTTTATATCCCTGTCACACTTATCATGACATTTGCAGAAGTAATTTTGTCCCTTCCACAGAGGCATATGGAGTGCAGCAGGAGGTTGCACTCAACCAAACAGTTGAGAAAGCTGGGAAAGATTTTCTAGTGCCAGACCAGTCTTTTGGATGAAACCTTCTTTTCCAGAGGCTTGCTGGAAGGAGGAGATGCTGGAGCCCACTCTGGTTTGGCATATCCTTGTCAGGGCTGTATTACTTCCCAGCTCCTGTTCTGACTCCAAGGTTTGCACTTGAAGGAGTTATGCTCTCCATCTTTCATTGCCTGAGAAGATTTGATCCCCACACAACCCTGCGAGTTCCCCAGAGTGGTGAGTAATCAGCATGGGGAGAGGAAGTGTGTGACACTCTCATCTCTACTTTGTTTAGATGTTTCCCATGAAGCAACAAGAGAATCTTTTTATTTCTCTTTGCAAAGCCCATGTCTGATTTCAGGTGCAATGTCACCCTGCAAGAGCTGACTCGTCCAGCAGGGCTGTAGTTCCAAGGAACACATGCAGAGGCTGGGAAAGTTCAGAGCTATTTTCAGAGCTTGGGGGGAGTTGCACTGTGGGGTTCCATTCTCTGGAAGAGGTGCTGGACAGAGAGTGTGCTGTCCAAGAGGCTCAGTAAAAGTGGACACTGCCACGACCTCACAGGCTTCAAAGCAAAGAGGCTGCAAAGGCAGAAAATAGTAGAGGAAAATAATCACCGTCCACTGGGAAAGAGTTCCTTTGGCATTTTGATCTGACCGATCACCTTCACATGGCTTAGCTTCATTAAATGGTGACTGGAGGAGGATTTTGACAGTGCACGAAGATGGACCAAAGGGAAATTGTGCAATACAATAGGAGAGCCTGCTGTTATTCACCAAAATGAGAACATCCTCATCTTCTGCCTCAGTTTACCTCAACCCAAATAACATGCCTGATATTTCCAAAATTCTCACTAGTCTGGGTAAGGCTTGTTAACATAACATTCAGCCTTCCAGCCTTAATAACAAGATTTACAATTGTGATAAGAAACATTTTAAAATGTGATTAAAACATTTAAATTAAAAACAGCGGAGGGAAAACCTCGGGAGAGAAATTATTCTGATTTATGCTTGAAAAAAGAGGGATCAAATGGAAGGGGAAAGAAAAAAGAATGAGTGCTTAGTGCTGTCTGGGGAGCACAGAAGCAGCCTCTCTCAGACAGGCCTGATGTTCCTACAAAGTAGCCAGTCCAGGAATGAGCATTCCAGATAAAGAGGCACAAACATAGGAAGTAGGAATGAAATTCTAGTGGAGCTGCTTTCCACTTTCCCCTGCCCCTGCTGCAGTACAATGCTGAAACTGGGCAGGTGAATTTGCTCCTAAAGAAATATATCCTTGTGTGGCAAGTTGCCTGTCAGACACCAAAAGCTCTTCCAACTGCTGGCAATGTAGCAAGAGTGACAGGCCCCTGGCCAGGGCTCTCCTGATGGAGCCTGTGAAAATCAGGGGAGTGCCCAGGGGCAGTTTGTTAGCACTGGCACTGCTCAGCATCTTGGATACCAACACTCCTCTACTCCTTCTGCTCCCGGGGAGCCCTTTGTCTGAGTTAAATGTCTGGTTTAAAGGGGCTGATGATAAAGCATTCTCACGGAGCTGATTTCTCCAGAAATGTGCGCGATGCCAGTATGTAACGTCAGGATGCAGCTTTGCCTGAAATATCAGTGGCATCTCATTTCAAAAAAAGGATACTGGAGAAAGAGTGTAGATTTGAATTGAAGGATAGGTATGATTAAAAGGAGGGAGATATTCTATTCTGAAGCCCCCTATGATTATTTAGTTTACAAGGAGATATTCAGAAAAGGGAATATAATGGAAAAGCAGAAAATACTGAAGTCTGTAAAGGTGTTTTACAGTGCCCTGGTTGCTCCTGTACTGAATGAGAACTCAGTGAACCTGAAAAGGTTGCATTTTGAAGTGGGTAACAGGAGTCATGTTTATTACAGAATAAAGTTGGATGTGGATAGGAAATGTATTATTTACTACAGAATAATATTATTTGTGAGACTTTTGCAGACCGTCATTGAGAACAAAGGTCGTCTTAAGTAGGATTAGAAAGGGGAAAAAAGACGATGATCCGAGGTTGTTACTTTTATTCTCTCTTTTATGTTTGAGGGATAAAATCCTACTAGCTTCAGGTCATAGAACAACCTCAGAAAGCCCATGACTAGAAATAACTTCTTCTATAGGCAAATTATCCTATTTTTCTCTAACTTTTCTGGGAATAATCTTCTGCTGGTTTCTGTCACAGATAGGATAGTAGCCTGCAGGGGTAAGTTTTCAGTATGTTTTTTACTGCTGGGGTGTGTTGCTAAAGGTATGAGCTAGAATTTCAAAGACTTTTCAGGCCACTTTCATTGACAGAGAAACACCATGTAACAGATGAAGATACAGGTCAAGTGACTGACGTTTTTTCAAGCACTTGATTCTCTCCCAAACATAAAAAAATATATATTATATCTGTATTATGTGACTATGCTTCTTTTTTTCATAGCAACCCAGTCTATGGAAAGCAAATTTAAACAGCTCCTCCCTCCAGCCAGTCTGGGAAAAGAACTCCCTCAGAGAAGAGTGGAAAAAAACCTATTTATTTAACAAACAAAATGCCCACAAGCGTAAAGAATGAATAATAATAATAATAACAATAGTAATAATATGAAACAATAAAACTTTTTGCCGCTCTGAAGAGAGATGGCAAAACTGAGAGTCCGTGTTAATATAGGTTGATATTGTCTAGCTTTGTATCTTGAGCATCATCTATTCCTAGACATTGTCTGCATCTCTATTACTGTTTCTGCTCTAGAGAAGAAATCCAACCTTCTCTGCTGCCACCATGTTCCAGGCATCTAAATCTTTGAAATCTGTCAGCATGTGGGTAATGGGCTCTGGCATGTTGAGAGACCCTATGTTTGCTCCCCCTGCTGTGGATGTCAGCAGTTCTCCAGCTCCCCTGTTCTCACTGCTGCATACACAGACTGATGTTTAGCCACTGTTTACCAATTTTCTCCCTTAAATGTTGCAAGTCACTTCTTGCTGACTTGATAATTTGTCTTCAGTGGGCACATTACGCTGGTTTGGCTCCACAGCAGGCTTATCCTGATGATGCCAGAGGTTGCAACATTCACTGTCCCTACTGTGGCTGTGTCCTGTAGTGACCTGCACTTATCACATGCGAATATTCTGAAAGATCAAGTCTCTTCTGCCCCAGTAAAGTGCCCAGCTGAGGGTGAAGTGAGCTACATGACTTCTCTGAAGTCTGGTCTCTGTATGCTAGACATGGTGTCACTTGCTGCTGTGGATACACACCCCCTCTGATCCTCATCTGCTTTTGCACCTGAAATGTGCACTTCATCCTGGGCTGTGCACTGAGCTGGCTCATCCCTCTCTATACTTGGCGGGTCATGAGAGCGGTCACTGGGTCTCTCTGCAGGTCAGCAGCCCAAGACAGGCAGGGGCTGACCACACATTTGCCAAGAGGCAGATAGCAAACCAAAAAGTAAAAGTATTTGATCTAAAGGGGATAGAAAGGGACCTAAACAGGTGCCTAGACTCCAGGAAGACTTCAAAACATCAAAGATGTTTGATTTTCCCATGCTTTACAATGTTTAAACAAATCCAATGTATAATTTGGTCAAATGACCAGAATATATATAGAAGAAAATGGTGATAATAACTCACAAAGCTTTGGAGAATATAAATGTCAAGGAACAGGAGTAGTTATGGTAGTACTAGTGTGATAGCCAGGAGGACCTAAGTAAATTTGAGAAAAGGAAAATTTTGGCTTAGTACAAGGAACAAAAATATAGACTAAATAAAGAGACCAAAAATAAGTAACTGTGCAAAGCCTAAGAAACCAAACAAACCCTTTCCTCCAAGCAGTTATTTTGGAAGAGGAGAAATACCAGATATTACATTGACTACTTTGCAAGTTTTACTCTTGTTGTGGGTTTTTGTGTGGAAGCCACTCAAAAAGTTGTGGTGGTGGTGGTGTCTGCCTAAAATGGAAAGAGACAACAATAATCATTGTTTGATTTGAGCAATCCCCAAAAGGGAGAGGATGAAATCCCTCTGAAGCAGTAAATTAAAACTGAGCACGTAGAGTAAATGACACATACAGTGAATGGCACAACCTTCTGTTGGATACTGCACATAGAGGACAGACACATCATGATTTTTGTGTTTAAAATAAAAAGCCTATAAAAAGTACTTCTTCCCATAATGGAGACAAATACATTTGACAAGAGTAATTTGTCTTCTTATTACAGAATTGATTTGCTTTTTGTGTGTGTGTGTGTGTGTGTGTGTGTGTCCTCCTTTCCCTGGTGAGCTTTAAGTGTAGAGAAAACAAAGGTGTCTGATCTGGTAAGAGTCTGATATAGATGAGGGGTCTGAAACTGGGACAATATCCCTGCTTTTCACATTGACTGTGCTGTCTCTTCACTGGAGTGTCCCTGGGGTTTAGAGGATGTGATAAAGCATGTTCAGTCCAAGTGAAGGAAATGTTAAAACTTCGGACATTAATAGACGTGGTCTTTAAATTTAGGCACTGTGTTAGAAAAATTGTAGCAGGACCTAAACCAAATGTTCAGAAATGTGGAAATTTAAAGTCAGGCTAATGATCAAAACCAGAGAACAAAGTTGATCTTCCCAGACAGACTTTTCTATTTTTCAATGAAGGTTTTTTTAAAATTAAGGCTTGAAATACCTGTTTATAGATGGCTGTTGTTTGATGGATGAGTAATAAAACGAGGCTGGTCACTAGATCAGTGGGACTGATTCCGCAAAGGAGACCATCCTCTTAAGCTTTATGAAGCACTGACTCCTGTGCCAGGGAGACAAAGAGCTGATGCACCACAAGCACAGTCCATTAACTGCTGGCATTTTCAGTGCATACCAAACCCCAGATCAAATAACTCTGCTGTTAGATAATGCTGAAGTGCTCCACTGCTTATTTCTCTCAGTCACATCCCAGTTACCAGGTGAAAGTGGCATGTGGAAGCTTTAAACTATATAAACTTTGGTTCTTGCAACAAACAAACGTGCAGTGAATGAGCACTCCTTGTTCCCTTGTTTTGTGTTTATGTTTTGGTGAAGAAAGCATAGGGTTCCTGCTGGAAAGTGGGATGATGAGTTTAAAAGGACATGGGCACAGTGCCAGGCAGCAAGTCCGTGCATCACCCCACTGTCCCTGGCCGCCGCAGGGCCAGGCTGTGCAGAGCCATCACTCTTCTCCTTTCCTGCTGCCCTGGTTCCTGGGATGAATGCATACAGCCCAGGCACCCAGCTCAATACTCACCTCTCTGTTGGCTTCTGGCTCGGGATGGCTAAAGATTGCCGGTAGGAAGGAGGCAGGAGACGGGAATGTGCTGCCATCGTGGCACTCACTCTCCATTCCTCTCCATGGTTTTGAGCTCTTGGGCATTTTGTTTCAAGGGCAGCAGATGTTTTCATTCTCGTATACTTGCAGATGTGACTCTCTGCGAAGCGATGTGCCTTTTTTTTATTTGGGGAAATCCTTGGTGTGTTTTACGAGACGGACGTACGAGGCCCAGGAACTACCAGCACATACAAACGTCTGCAATCTTTCTTCAGACAAAGCCTGCGGGCCGGATTTTGCCATCCCTCTCGAGATAGCTGAAATCAGTGCTCGCAGTGGCGCCCGAGTGTTGTGTGCGGCAGAGGCTCCCGGGCCAGAGCCCGCAGCCCAGCCCAGTCCCGGGCGGCTAGGGAGACGTGCCGGGACTGCTCTGCTCTGTCTCTGCTCGGTACAGCAGCCCTGGGCTGACAGCACGCCTGCACTGCTGGAGAGGCTCTGGACTGCTTCACTGCTGTAGGATGGGGGAATGAACTGCACTGACCCCTCCGATGGTAAAACACTCAATGGCAGGTCAAATATCCTCTCTTGTTTTGCCACCTAATCATGCCATGCTGTCCCTCCCAAGTTCCATCCTTCCCTGTTTTCAGATCCTGTTTATTAACCTCTTCTCCCAGGTCTCTGCCACTGATTTTTCCCTATAGGATCTGATTTTTGTTTACCTGCTCTACTAATGTACACCCAAATCCCACACTTGAATACAAATACTGGAGCCCCTGAACATACCAGGGAGAATGTCTTCCTTATATTATTATCATTACTAATATAACAGCATGTAATAATTACAATAATATATAAAACAAGTAAAATAATGCCAATTACATACTAGCATCCTACAACTGGGAGGAACAATTCCCAGGAATGCTCTATTCCATTCAAGGATGGCATATACTTTGTTGACATAGCCTGCCTGAGCCGAAGGAAACGTAGGAACTGAAACAGCATCGCTCTTTGTTTTTACTTAATGGCTTCTAATCTCAACAGATGTGGAAGCTGAGGGTAATAGAAAGACTAACTTAATGTCTGAAGTCGGGGCATAGCTGTGTTAGAAAATCTTAATCAAAGAGGATGTGGTTTTCTTGTTACACTAATAAAGCTTGTTTCTCTTAGGTGTGGAGAAATTACTGTCTTGTTTTCCCAAAATTTTCCTGGGACAGTACAGGTGATGCAAAGACACCCAGCACAGAAACTTTCTGCCCACACCTCTTGTCAACACTATCAATAACTTGAAATCAGACTTGGCAAGAGGAAGAGTCAGGTTAACTCAGCTATTAACATGTTCCTCCCTGTGCCTCTTTTTATCAGATGTGGCCTTGTTCATCTTGCTGGGTCAGCAGTTTTACAGCTAGGTGAGACGCTGGAGGAGCCACATACATGTACCTTCAGGAAGCTGCAATATTCAGCTATTGTTTTTGTTTTATGGCAGATGAAGCAATGTGAAAGGACAAAGGATATCCAGTAGGATGATGTGTGGTGTGGCAGAAGAACATCTCCATCCTCTCTGACCACCCACCTCTCTTATTGCTGCTAGTGATGTGTCCATAACACCAATGAATCAATGGTGGTATTTGTGCTTGCCACTGAAAATATGATCATGGAAGTAGCTGGACAAAGCCTAGGTCAGAATCAGCAGGAACAAATGTGCCTATGTCTTTCCTTGCTGTTCAGACATCCATATCCTGAGAAAACCCTGCACTGTCCAAAATAATGGTAGTGTTCTTATATTTGCAATCTCAAGAGCTGTTTTATTATTGATATCAAGAGGGAAAACACAGGTGTTGATTAAGTCAGACCATCTCAGTCCCTGCTTATTTGTGTTTTGGATTGCTGTGAGCAGAGCTCCATAAGCCAATGATACAAACAGGGTGGTGTCCCTGGCAGCAGAGGCCCCCTGTTGAGGAAGGTCGTGGCACTGGGGGTCATCGGGGGAAGAGACCCAGTGCTGTGGCTTTATTCCTACAGCCTGTGTAGTTTAACTCTGGACAGAGTCTGAGGCTACCATCTCCTGATTTGTGTTCCTCTCTAGTAATATACTCATGGACCCATTGCTTCACCCCTACATCTCCAGCTATTCCTTCCTTTAGCTGCACTTCAGCACAACCACCTCCTCCACAGCACCAGCACGATGGGTTATAGAGCCAAGCGTTAAACCCCAACAGAGAACAGATCCAGGTTAAAACCTCAATGTAGTAGGGTATGAAGACAGCCAGATCTCTTTAAATGGGAGTTGCCACAAAAAGCCCATCAGTAAAATGCAGCCCCTGAGTTCAGATGGTGGCCATGAGCAGGACCAGTGTTCCCTGGGCATGGATGTGTGAGTCATGAAGAAACTTGTCCATGTTTTCACCCTACTTGGATCCACTGATTGAATCTGCTCCTGAGATAATCTTCATATGGAAAAATGAAGGCAGGAGCCTTTCTGACCCTACTTTTCTCACTATTCAAATACATATATATATATATATATATATATATATATATATATAAGTGGTTCCTACCTTCAGATTTTTTCTTCTCTGTCAGAAATTCAGGTCTCAGCAAACTGGCTTCCTTGAAAGCTTCTGATCGTA
>JANPWX010020467.1:0-29189 GCA_024734555.1 Trochalopteron elliotii | reverse complement strand
GTCAATGGGTCTTCTGTCAATGGGTCTTCTGTCAATGGGTCTTCTGTTAAGGGGTCTTTTTGTTAATGGGTCTTCTGTTAATGGCCAGCTGCATGACTCATAGATAACTCCCTCCAGGAATCGTCTCTCTTTAATGGGCCATCAAGGACCCCCTGTATGACTCATTATCCCATTGTGAGATGCTCCGCCCAGGGGGAGGAGCCAGGCATTCTCACCTGGATATAATCTGGGATTTGAGACAATACGGGGGATCTTACCCACTGGATTTCCAGAAGACCAGAGCTACCAGACCTTTCTACAAGATCACTGCTTCCATCATCCCACTCAGGTTGTATTCTGATTCTGTCAGTGGTCTTTTGTATTATTGCATTTATTTTATTTTACCTTTTTTTTTCTTCTTCCTATTAAATTGTATTTCTGACTTGAAGCCTCTCACTCGTTTTGCTTTCAAACCACTACAAGAGGGCAAAAAAATTAATGAAAGACTCATGAGTTAAGAACTGGGAGAAAACACTCTAAGGGCAAAATAGATTCAAATTTAAAGGTATAAAGTAAATTTATTATTAACTTGAGTCAGAGGAGGATAACGAGAAGTAAAATAAGCCTTTAAAACACCTTTTTTCCCTTTAGCTCCTCTTTCTTTCCTACCAACAGCGCAGGAAGACAGGGCATGGGGGTTTTGGTCAGTTCGTCACTCGAGATCTTCTGTTCACTCAGAGAGAGGTGCCTTTTCTCTGGTATGCTGTGGGGTCCCTCCCATGGCAAACAGTCTTCCCCACACTGTTGTGGTGTGGGTCACTTGTCTATAGGGTGCAGTCTTTTAAGGCTAGGCTGCTCTGGTTTGGAAGGAAGGGCTCTCTCTCTGTGTGTCTGGAAGCAGGGGCTTGCTCTCTCTATTCGTGTCTCCCACTGGATCACGACTTTCTCTGGCATCCACCCGCTCCAGCATGAACACTTTCTCATGGGCTGAGGATATTCTTGTTGAAATCTATGAAATGTTCTGGACAAAGCAGCTGATTTGAATGCAGCTGTCATCATTTTCTGCACATTAATGCTCACATAATTATTGTAAGTGTATCTCCAGATCCCCTGTGGACTTCATGCAATATAGCATGATAGTTTGTTTCAGCATAGTCCTCATTATGGCTTGCAGAAGAATTTTGGCTCTGATGCTTGAAACACCTCCTCCCTGTCTTTCTTTTCCACTGGCCTTGGTGCTTACATGTTGTTTTTCCCTCACATGAGCTCACTTCCTCCTCACGTCAGTTAGCTTGACATCAGTTAGCTTGACATCAGTACCTGGAAAGGTAATGGAGCAGTTTATACTGGGTGCCATCATGCACCACTTAGAGGATGGTCAGGGTGTCAGACCCAGCCAGCATGGGTTTAGGAGGGGCGGGTTATATTTTACCAACCAACCTGGTCTCCTTTTATGACCAGGTGATCCACCTAGTGGATAAAGGAGAGGCTGTGGATGTTGTCTGTTTGGACTGCAGCAAGGCCTTCAACACTTGTCTTCCACAGCACATTCCTGGAAAAGCTGTCAGCCCACAGCTTGGGAGCACTCTTTGCTGGGTTAAGAACTGCTGCATGGCCAGGCCCAGAGAGTGGTGGTGAACAGTGCCGCATCCAGCTGCCAGCCAGTCATGAGTGGTGTCCCTCAGGAGTCTGTGCTGGGGCCTGTTCTGTTCAATATTTTTTACTGATTACATGAATGAGGGTATTGAGTTTATTATTAGTAAATTTGCAGATGACATTAAGCTGGGAGCAGGTGTCAATCTCTTGGAAGGTATGAGGGCTCTGCAGAGAGACCTGGAACTATTGGATGGGTGGGCATAGGACATTCATTCCAATAGGACAAAGTTTAATAAGTGCTAGTGCTGAGTTCTGCATTTTGGCCACAATAACCCCCTGGAATGCTCTTGGCTGGGGGCGGTGTGGCTGGACAGTGCCCAGGCAGAAAGGGACCTGGGGGTACTGGTCAACAGCCAACTGAACACAAGCCAGCAGTGTGCCCTGGTGGGCAAGAAGGCCAATGGCACCTGGCCTGGATCAGGAATGATGTGGCCAGCAGGACCAGGGAGGTCATTCTTCCCCTGTACTTGGCACTGGTGAGGCCACACCTTGAGTGCTGTGTCCAGTTCTGGGCCCCTCAGTTTAGAAAGGACGTGGAGATGCTTGACCATGTCCAGAGGAGGGCAATGAGGCTGGTGAGAGGCTTGGAGCACAAGCCCTGTGAGGAATGACTTGAGTGAGCTGGGATTGTTTAGCCTCGAGAAAAGGAGACTCACTCAGAGGTGACTTTATCACTCTCCACAACTTTCTGAAAGGTGGGTGTAAGTCAGGTGGGGGTTGGTCTCTTTCTCTAGGTAGCAACTGACAGTCTGAGAAGACAGTCTTAAGCTGCACCAAGGAAAATACAGGTTGGATATTAGGAGAAATTTTTTTACAGAAAGGGTGATAAAGTGTTGGAATGGTCTGCCTGGGGAGGTGGTGGACCCTTGAAACACATCCCTGTATGTGTTTAAAGAAAGACTAGATGTGGCACTTGGTGCCATGGTTTAGTTGAGGTGTTAGGGCTGCATTGAACTCAATGATCTTGGAAGTTTCTTCCAACCTAGTGATTCTGTGATTCTTCTCTGACTAGAAGAAAAATTGCTGCTCGTAAGTGTCATTGCCAACAAGTTTCACTAATTCAAAGGTTCTTGCAGGATCCTGCACTGAGAGGTCCATTTTGTCCAGGTTCCACATTGGGGAGTCACTGGCCTGTTTTTGCTGTCAACCATGTGGTCCTGCTGTCACCTCACAGGCACTGGTGGTTGCTGCAGTGTTGGTGCTGTTTAATGCTTTTCTTCATGCAGAATACTGGGAAGGAGAAGCTGCCACAGTCGCCCGTGCTCTTTTGCTTGTGGTATGGCTAGCTATGAGTGGCCAGGCAGGCAAAACTCGCCATGGCCTGGTGCTGAGATGGCACCGGCCATGGCAGTGTGTTAGCCGCAGGCCACACCACAATGCTGGCAGCTGCAGCATGGCCACAATGCCTCCCCACCTCTGGCGAAAAAGTTGTGCATGAGTTGTTTTGATTTTCTTCTTAAATATGTCACCACAGAGGCATTACCAACTTCTCTAATTGGGCCAGCAGCATGTCCATCTTCAGAGCCATCCGAGATTGGCTCTGTTGGACATGGTGAGAGCTTCTAGCAGCTTCTCACAAAAGCTACCCCTGTGAGACCCCCCACTACCAAAAAACCAGGCTGTGCCAAAGCAGCACACTGAGTTACCAATTCTGTAAATTTTTTTTTTTCAATCCTTGCTAAAACTAGTCAGGTAGCAGATCAAAACTTGTATTACTATTGCAAGCTTTCTGCAAGTAATTCTGGATGTTGCTGGACAGGTGAGCTTCAACACTTAGAGGTAAGTGTTGAAAAAAGCAGCTAATTATATCTTACTAATAAGACTTTGCTTTTTAATTTTTTTTTCTAAGAATTGATATCAGGGATGCTAATAAGATTATAACTGCATATGAGGTTTTTGTATTTTAAGAAGTGAGCCAAAGTAATACATTTGATGAGAACAACTTTATCATCTGTCATTTTAGGGTGTTGTTTTGCCTGCAGATTGTCTGAATTTTAAAATTACTTAGCTGTCATGGTCCAGCTCTCTTCAGATCTGTAAAATACACTTTTATTTTTCATTTTTCACAATAAAAAATGCCTAAGAATCTGACAAAAATTACCATTATTGATAGTAGTGAAAAAGAATCTGAAAGTACTGATGATCTCCCTCTTTCCCTCCATGTTATTTTTTCCCTTTTTTTGTATTAGTCCAAAAATCTGGGCATCCAATAAGTAAATATCACACTGCATTATAGAAGCAGATGGAGCCTGCTGATGGTTCCTATCCAAGAGCCTGAACTGAAGGGAGAAAAGGTCTAGGGGAAGAGAGGCTTCAGAGACTGGGAAAGGGCAGAAGATCTAATCCTGCTAGTTATGCCTATGGCAACAATTTTTCCCAATACAGGAAAAAATACTACTCTTTGGAATAGGAAATAACACTCATAAAGGCCATATGTGAAGTTATTCTACAAAATATTATTGTTTTGTGATACTCTTCTTGCTTTTCTCCCAGTTTAATGCAAATTTGCTTTGTCAATTTTTTATAAAATTATGTTGGTTAGGGTTTGCATCAATTTCAGTTCATGAAGAAGGAGGTCTTGAGGGTGGGATTAGGGAGTATGTGACAGTTTCTTAAGGAACAGAGCTGTTTCACTGTCTCATGATTGTATGTTCTGAATGAATATATGATGCAAAGTCAACATGATGCGAAGCACAAATAGTGCTTTTTCAGTGTGGGAAGTTACGCAGAAATTCAGTCTGTAATGGTGGGAAACTGTTCTATATAAAGTGCAATTTCTCTTTCTTGGTAAGCAGGTGGTTTTTGCACACATCTTGCTGTATTTGGAAGCTGTTTTTTCTTTGAGAGTAGTGGCAGTTGGCCTATTGCATGCTGCTGTAACTGCAGAGGTCACATCTTTTTCTATGGCCAAGTTTTCTGAAATGGGTGTTCACATTTTTAATAAAAAAGTGCAGGAGAACCAGCACTTCTCAATAGATTAGTTAGGTAAACCTAAGGTTGTAGAGAAGCATCTCAGAATTTCCATTTCTTCAGTTCTATAAAACATTTACATTTTTTTGCTTAATCTTTAAAGTGCATTTGCATATATACTGTTAAACTCAAGAATTAGATACTTGAACAGTAAAATATCCCTTACAAATACTATCAGTATAAAGAGACCATCTGCCTTATCAGCTTGCAGCATTAATCTTACAGATACAGGAAGTTAAGCTTTGTAGTTTGAGAGGTGGAACTTCCAATATAAGCCACCTTGAATATCCTGGATGTCTGACTAGCAAAGGTAAGTTTCTTTGAGGAGGCTCTTTAAAAGTGAGTATGGCTGTCTCCATTTCTTTCCATATTCTATTTCCTTATTTCTTTTTTCTGCTAGTTTGCAGAATTTTTGAGATTCATATTTGACCATTTTCGACTTCTTATTGTTCCTTCTGCTCCCATATTTTGAAGCTTCATCATGAATGAATAACAAATCTTATGTTTTCATTCTGCTGTAGTTGCTCTCTTAGCTTAACTCTTTACTCTTTCTTAAGCTGAGGAAGGCTTCCAGAACTTTATGAGAAATTGGGTCAGAAAATGTCTCTGGAGGCATCTAGACTAAAAGTGCTCCAAACAGCCCAACTTTGAAACTGGGTCGGATTGCTCAGGGCCTTATCCAGTCAGGTTTTGAAAATCTGTTCCACAGTCCTCTGCATCCCTGTGTTTCAGCACTCTTGCTGAGATGAATTGTTCCCTTATAATCAGTTGAAAATTTCTACGTTGGATCTTCTGACTGTTCTCAGTTGTCTTTTTCTTGGGTGTCTTTGTTGCTCTCCCTTCCCTCTGTAATTCCCTTTTTAAGATGGTGGAGTTATCTTCAGAGCGGCTGTGATGTGCAGATAAGTTGTTTCTTAAGACTGGTCTTCCTGTTCTGTGCCCTTCTTAACCATCTTTGTAACCTTTCATCGGACTGCCTTCAGTGTGTTGAGGTGTCCTGTACAGAGGTGATACTGAAATTGACCAGAAAATAAAGTTTCTAACACAATTTGAAGCATTATAAAGAAGGCATTCTTTGTCAGCGCTGGACATAATTAGAAGGCTATCTCCTTTAATCTCATGTGTGTGGCAAGACTTTATGACAAGGTATTTATCTATCATTATCATGCATATTCATTACAATGTACCTTCTAGCTAATACATAAACATCACTTTCCTAGAACTGATTTCCATGCATCTGCCTCCTGCCTGAAGTCCTTATATGGTCCTAGAGGATTCTCTAAACAGGTCTCTGGTGGTTGTATTCACTGAATGCTTTGATATTACAGGCGATCTTTCCTTGAACTTTTTTTTGGGGCATGTGCTGCTGCTTCTTTTTACAGAACTTGCCAAAAAATCCACTGTAGTTCTCTTTATCTATTTCTCCACTGGTTCCAGCTGTATTTATAATCCCATGTGCATACCTTTGCATCCTTGTAGCTCTTATTCATTAGTCTTACGACTCTGTTTAGCAGCTTTAGGGGAACTGAAAGTTTACATTCTCTGTGTTATTTAGCAGGAGCACCCCAAAGCTGGATGCTGTTTGAGATGTGGTTGCAGGAGAGTCAACTAGAGATGAGTAATCTCTTCCCTTGACCTCCTAGCTTCACGCTTGTCAAAGTAGCTCAAGAAGGAATCAGCCTTTGTTTCTGCAAGTGCTCCACTGCTGACGTCACTGAAAGCCAACATGTTGAGAATTGCAGTGCCAGTTATTCTAGCAAATAGCCAGTGCCATGAATTTCTAAATTGAATTGTTTTGTTGGTTTCACCAGCAAAGGGAAGAGGAAATCATTCAAAAGAAGTATGCATGGCTTTGTCAGTTGCTATGAATGATGAATGGTTTGGCTGCTGGAGTGGTCAATGTCTTGAGAAGCAAAAGCTTGTAAAGTATTTGAATAGATAACAGGTCATCTATGAAACTTTGATTTCAAGGCTCCAAATACTGTATGCCTTCTAATTTGAAATTCTGGCTGTAATTGAAAGATCTTATAGGCATAGATGACTCAAAGAAGGGTGATCACCAACTGTACATGAGCTGTGCTATTTTAATTTACTTTTAACCCAACATGCTGAATGAATTGGTCCTAAAAAGCTGCCATCAATAAAATAACTATCATCAAGTCACGTGTCCTACTAGTAGCAAAACAAGAGAATAAATCCTCATCCTTCCTAAAGCAACTTTTCAAAGCTTTGGGGTTTGTTTTTTTTTTTTTTGGCAGGGGTGAAAAAGACACTAGTAGAAGACTTTTCCATCAGTGTGACAATCTGTCAGTCAGGAATAAGACTCTAGTGGTGATTTCAATACTTAAAGAAAACTTAAGTTCTTAGGGCAAGTGGACCACCTTCTTGGAGTGAAGATGAGTTACTGAAGCATACAAGTGATGACAATGAAAATAAATATTACCTATCTTACTAGGAAAAAAACCAACCTTACAGGAATATCTTCTTAAACAAAACAGAAGCATCATGCTTTCCTATAATATTAATACAAAAATGTAGTGAGCCAGTTACAAAAGATCAGCTTTCTATTCTATAGCTCTGACAACGCCATTTAGAACTAGGCTATGCATAATGTTACATATGTTGTATATAGCAACTAGCCTGAAAAAACAAATACGTATTTCCTTCAATTGGTCTAAAGTCTGCTTTTTCTGACAGACATGAATGATGGAAATCACCCATTTTTGTATGAAAAATATTTTATTTAAATTGAAAAAATGTTTGCCTCTAATTTCAAGTTAGAGATGTCCTGGTGATACTGAAATCATCCAAAGAATAAACTCACAACATGAATATTAGAAAGCAGGCATTCTTTATTACACCACTGGACACATTCAAAGCATATCTCTTCTAATTGAATGTGTATCATAAAACTTTGCAACAAGGTATTTACTCTATCATAATCATATGTATTCATTACAATATGCTTCCTAGCTAATACATGAACTTTCCTAGAGTTTCCTTCATTTTTCCTAGAACCAAATTGCATGCCTCTGCCCCCTACTGGAAGTTCTTTTATGGTGTTAGGGGTTCATCTAAAGAGGTTTCTGGCAGTCACATTGACTGAGGTCCCACAAAATTGTAAGTGACCTTGCCTTAAACTTCTCCAAGGGCATGTGCTGTTGTTTCTTGTTACGTAACTTTGCCATAAAATGACTTAGGTTCCTCATTATCTGTTTATCCACTGGTTCCAGCTATGTTCAGTGCTGTGTCTCTACTTTTATATTCTTTTGTCTAATTTGCTAGTTAGTCTTTAAATTCTGTTATGCAGCTGAAAATTTCTGTTCTCCCAGTTGTCTGTCACTGGGCAGCCCTAAGGAGATTCTCATGTGGTCCTTCAGAGAACCTTGGAAACAGAGTCATGGGTGAAAAGACAGTTCTGCAGCTGCCTTTTCATGAGTCTTCCATTTGCCTTCCTTCCCCTGCAAATGCTTCTGCCCCTCTGAAGGGCCATTGAAGGCTTAGTATAATGTAATTACCTGACTGGGACAAAAAGACAGGCTGCAGCTTCTCTGGGTGGGAGGACAAGAAAACCAGAAAAGTGCATAGGTGTGCCCTTGGCAGCCTATCCAGAGCAGTGTCATTACAAATTAACAGACCTTCCAGGTATGGAAACAAAAAATAATGTTGAAGGCAACTGAAATATTCCCCCTCCTGCAGCCCCCAGGGCTCTTTGGCTAACTCAGTCCTTGGGAGGAATATTCCAGGGACAAGAAAAAAGATTCAAAAGAGGCTCTTACCCTGTGTTTTTTCCAGGCTTTATTCTTGAATGGTGTCCAGGGGGACAAGAGAGAGAATAAGGGAGACCAGGGCCTTATCTAGTCTCCTGGCCAGAAAGATAGCTGGGTCTCAGCCTACCAGGTCAAGAAAGGAATGAAGGGTCAAGCCCTATAGGCTTCAGGCTTCAGGTTTCAAGGGGTCCCTGGGGGGAAAACCATAACCCAGAGAAATACAACAGGCAACTTCGTCATTTTACTTGGAAGACAGTTATTTTCCTCCGTTTGAAGTGTTCTTCATGGCTCATGAAATGCAAAGAAGCATCTATAAATATATGTTATTAGAAAATAATTGTGAGATCTTGTAAATCATGGTTTGTCATTGCTTTGTATGCTGATGCTCAGAAATGGTTGTCAGCTGAACATTGGTGTCTTTAATATATCGTCAGGATTTTTGTTCAAGTGTACTTGAAAAGAGACTATGCATTTTGTCTCTTTTCCTCTCTTTAAGGTTATGTTTCTTTCAAATAGTTTATCAGCTCTGACAGTTTATTAAGAAGTTCTGTTCCTGTTTCTGCTATTTTCTTTATTTTGCTCTAATCTGTTATTTGTGATAGGCAAAAGGATTGCAGAGAAAGAAGCTCTAGGACTCAGTTTTTTAACTTATGCTAATTACATGTTAATGACAGTTTACATATCTAACTATAAACAGTATGTTATATCCTGTAGAAGAATTTTTTTTATGAACCCCAAATACTAAGTAAATTTTGAATGAAATTAATATATATATATATATAAAGGTCTTGTAAAAGTATTTCTGAAAAAAGAATTGTAGAGGTGTTCAATGTAAAAGGTGTTCACCTTTATCTTCAACCAAGATTAAAAAAAGAATTATGGGTGATGGCAGCAAGAACTATTAGTGTTTAGTCTAGCTGGAAACCTATACAATGTAAATCCAGAAGAGCACTATAGAATCTTGTCATAGCACCACATAAAATTTTAGACCCTTTTTTATAGTCTTAATAAGTTGTTATAGAAAGGTAGATTTTAGCTGTCATTTTGATGTAACAATTTGCCTATATGATGTAATGAAGAAAAGACTGGACAGTGAGAAATGGTTTGGAATTCTGTTAGCAGCTGGTCTCATTGTCTTCTATCAGCATAACCTCTTACTAGGATAGTAAGAGATAGGGAGAGATAAGAGAGTAAGGGATAGCTGTTGGATTGAGAGCATGTCAGCGGGGATGGCTGGAATAGTATAGAAATGAAATAAAGTTCTTTAGTAGACATTGTGGCTGCAGACCAATCTTCAGAAGATAACTCAAAATCAAACAGACATTAGACTAGCAAATCTCAAGGATTGATATATCCTTATTTCTGAAGTCCTGATATGGCTGATCCATCTACTGTGGTTGATTCACAAATACCTTGTTACATTTCTTGGTTAGATGTTAGTCTGCTGTTTAAGCAACTTTTTCCTGGGTCACTGTCATTCTTGCACCTTTGGATTTTGGTGACTAGGTCCACACACTCTGCTGGGTGTTTAGAATGGGCTTTTTAGTCAAGTTTTACTGTTCTGAATTGTGCTTCAGGAAAATTAGAAAAAAAATAAATTGGTATATGAGTATTCATGTTAAATGAGTTAATTGCAAATTACAATTTTTGCAATCTCTTTAGTGCCAGCTATTTTTAATACTATATTTCCTTTTGTTTTACATCTTTAAAAAATTAATTACTTTTCCCCTCTTTTATGCATTAACATATATAGACATAGTTTTCAAATCCTTAAATGGAAATAGTAATTTTAAAAAGGTCGATTATCACTTCCAGAAAAAAATTTTCATGGATTTAACTTGGAGTCTAATTTTGTGTTTTCTAATTTCCTAATACAGAGGATATGCTTCCTCTGTATTTAATTCCACAGAATTTATTATAATGTTAATAATTTTATGGACAGTGCTCTTTGAGTGAAAGTGAGGCAAGTTTTGCAGTGCTAGAGCAAGTATCCTTTAATTGCTACCATAACTAGAAAAGTCAGATAAGCTGCTTAGCCTGTCAGAACTATTTGTAAATCTGAAATGAAAGCTGCAAATTTCAAATGTAAATTAAGAAATCGGTATGAGATTAATAATATTTGTTAAACATGATTCCCTGTCTTTTCTTTCAGATGATCTAATTGATTTAACTGAATTTTAATTAATCAGGGTCATCTTGGTATTTCATAACTCTTATTAAAGTTTTTTAATATGCTTGATAGGTTCAGTAGGACGCTTCATTTGAAGAAGATAAGATCAATCTGTATACATTTATGATGGAGATGTGTGTTCAATGAAGGCATTATCAGGAAAGACCTTTTGTTACTCCTAATTTCTTGTGTGCGTATGTATTTATTAAGACGTTTCCTGCAGGATGCATTGTTTCAGCAATGTCTCATGAACCTATTACAAATTAAATCTTTTTCCACCAAAGGTCAGAAAAGGTTGAAAGGATGTTCTGTGTTTTCATGAATGGAGATGCAGTGTATACTTTTTAAAGTGCCAAAATAATGGTTGAAATGTATTTGCAGCTAGTTTTGAAAGAGAGAGATAAGAATTATATTCTATGTGGGCAATTCTTTAATTTCATCAAGTTATAGAACATGAATAAAACACATTATGCATGCAAAGAAAAAGGATCTTCCAGTAATATTGAAATCTTAATCAGGTACAAAGATGAACATAGAAGAGTTGCATAGTTCTGTATGTTTTGCTTATTTGTGTTTGTTGAAAGGATATAATTTTCTTTTGAAATAATAAGCTTTGAAAGAGCATGGGTAACTTTTTTTTTAAGATATTTAACCTTTAGAGTTTTTAAGTACTTTAGTAATAATCTCAACTTTCCCTGTATAATTTAGGAAAACTATAAAATTACAGAATATTTAAAATAGCTCTGTACACCTCCACAGCACTGAGCTGCCTACATGGGATTGATGTTCAAGTAGCTGAGTTGAGTTTGGTCCAAAGGTTGCTGAAGGAGGTGATAAAAAAAGCTGTCTTTTTAACAGGCTTTCCATTATATCTTGCTCCTTCCTTCGAGCACCCTTTTTCACATGCTGGCTCTCATCAGTTACTTAAAGCTACCATGAAACTGCACTCCAATTTGAACAAGAAAAAAATGCTCAGTTCTTCAGGGCTGAGGGCTCTAACGATCTGCAGACAAGTTCTCAGGTAAACAATAGTTGCACAACCATGAGCTGCCAACACATGATGAATGTGGCTTTCATATATAGCTATGAACAACAAAATTGCTTCTCAGTCTGTTTCAGTGGGAGCAAACAAATATGCGAGAACAAAAACTGAATTTTATTTTCATGGGGCATACTGGAGGCTAGGGTTAAGGAGAATCCTCTGTTCTTCTAGGTATCCCGACTCATCAATTCTTCTGGGTCTCACATCAGCATACTGTGTGCCTCTTTGTTAGCCTTTATAACCTCAGTTGTGAAGTCATCCGGATCTGTGTCTCACCCCAATGCATTTAGGAGAGAACTGTATATAGCTCTGCTTCTGGATAGTGTTACTTTGCTTTGAGTTTGTTACCAGTTGACTTTATGCAACAAATGTATTCATTTTAAAGCTTTTACTTTAAAAAGTTTGGGAGTTACACTGGAGTTTTACAGTGACCTGTTAAATAAGCACATTTTAAAATTGTGGTCTTAGGCTTCTGAGCTTGCTTCATCATGTGAAAATTTAGAAAGTTTTTATCTTGGTCCAGATGGAGCTACAGTCTATCTGATGGAGCATAAACACAGTATGTTTTGCTGTATTTGAAGGAATTTCTGTTCCTTGTTTTGTTCAAAGCAATTCCCATACAACAAAAGTAGTGTTATGTAGCATTGTGCAGGATGGAGAAATGCTGCTACCTTCTTGAAGCATCTCCTTCAGAAGCCGCTCAGAGCAGGCCACAGGAACAGCCATTTCAAGTCCATGCACACACACATGCCTCAGTGGAGGAAAGACCGGAAGGGCCTCCTGTATGGTATTTTCCAGCAAGGTTTATTTCACATGCCAAAGGGATCATGGGCAGAAGTCAGAGGATCGTGTGCTGCTTAGGGGCTGAGTAAGAGGTCGGTGGCCTCAGACCCAATGGTCTGAGGGCACAGGGGTGGTACAACAGGCAAGGCAACCTAAAGAGGGGTCTGAGGGATGAACAGCTGGGGAGGGCAGGGTTAAGCGGCCAATGGGGGAAGCGATCCAAGATAGATTGGCAGTAGTTTTGCAAGGCACCATGAAGGAAGTATTCTCTTTCAGCCTAGTCAGGGAACTCTATGGTAAATTTTCCCAGGGCAAAGCTGGAAGTTCCTCTGAGGGGGTTTTTAGGGTTCCCACAGTGTTGCCCATACTGAGTAGAGGATACCAATGTCTCTGGTTGAGAAAACTGAAGTCTTACATGGCTGAGGCTCCTTAGGATAGGTTGTTTGTTCAGTAAACATTTTTAACCTTCTTCTGGTGTGCTGTGTTTTTTCAGTAATGGAATGACTGTGGGAAAAAAATTAATTGACAACATTGTTGATTAGGAGAAATAAATATTTTAATGATACTTGATTGGTGTAGCCATTAGTAATGCCAGAGATTGTGGTCTCTTTCAGGCTTTCATGCTTGAAACCCTATAGTGTTTTTAAACTAGTAGTTTAAAGAAGTGTTTTTAAAGTAGTAGTAAAATGGATGCACCTTTTCTGCAAAAGTTTTTCAAGACTTAAAAATATAACCTAAGCATTTCAAATAACCCTGTGACAGGGAAAAAATATCACAATGGCAGTTGAAAACCAAACTATGAATATACAGAGTTCTTAGAAAAGAAATGTTGTATTCAATTCCCTCAAGACTAAACTTTGTTACTTATCTCTAGTGTAGGTGCTGCATACATAGTAGTAGTTTCAGCTACCTAGCAGCACATAAACTGCAATCTGATGGAGATAATTATGTGAAATCTGTACTAATTGTGCCTATTGATTGAGTGTAGCAACTCAGTCTGTTTGATGCATATTTTATTTTTTTTAGCCAAAAAAATTGAATACCGATAGAAATAGAACTTTACCAATAGAAATGGAACTTTAATTACTGAAGTAAAATTGTTACTTTTATAATAAGATGAATGGTATTTTTGTTGACACATACAATCTCAAAAGATAGATGATTCAGAACCAGGGGATTCAAAATGTTTAGAAATTAAATTTCTAAATACTTAACAAATCATTAAAAAAACAGATTTGCTTTTATCCTATTTATTAGGTACAGGCAGGAAATGTGCTAGAAGCAAGAAGGAAAAGACCTAGACATTATTTCCTGTAAATGTAGGAAGGAAAACGTGACACTTGAGTTGAATATATACAGTCTCTGGTCCTTTCTTGGCCACATCTTATAGCAGAAACAAGACTTTAAAATAACTTTTATTTCTTAACCAGTAACAGTTGAATTTACTTTTGGGCCTGCTCTTGGGAGTGTAAATGTCCATAACATTATAGTGCACCCAGGTGCTAAAGACTGATTTTGTGCCAGCAAAAGATAGCTGCTATTCAAAAACTTTTAAAATCTTCAAAAATGAGCCATTGAAAGCTTCAAGTATCTGCTGACTTAATGAAGTAAAACATTGCATTTATATTTGAAAGTATTAATAAAAATTGGAATTGTTTGATGTTGTTCTGCTCGTTGTACAGTAAGGTTTAAATGCATGACAGATGAAACGGTGAAAATCATGTCATGCAGAAAGGCTGAGTTGTGATGTTAGCTGCTAGCTAACACAGGGTGTTGTGTAAGGCACTGTTCAGTTCTTATTTGATTGTTCTATGGTAGGATGATTATCACAGCTCCCCGCATGGAGAGAGTGAATTTTGAAATGAGAGATGCTATGATAATGCTGTATGCTTGATGTGAGAGAGTGAAAACATGTCTTCAAAACATGTGGGCAAGCTTCCATATTTCTCTACCACTTCATAGTATTTTGAAGTGTGTGGAAAAGCCATGGTATGAAAAGCCATTGTCCTCCTTCGCCTTCACCAAGAAGGCAGTGGAGTCCTGGAACTTTATTCGAATAAAGGGAGAGAGTCCACTGGAGCATACCCCGTGGGTTTTCTCTCCAGGTTTTGGAGGATGCAGGCTCCTTTTATCCTAAACTCCGTGACCACATGTTGCCCTTTTCTTTCCCCATTGGCTGAGGTACTAGGAAGGTGCAATCTTCCCACACTGCATAATACAAATTTCCCCGTGAATATGTATTGTCATTTCCCCCTAAAGTTTGGAAGTTCAGGCTGTCTGGATTCTGTGGATCCATCAGAAATTCGGACTGTCTGGGTTCTTCAATGGACTTGTGCAGACCCATTTCTCCTGCTACCCTAAAGTGCAGAAGTTCAAACTGTCTGGGTTCTCTAGGAAACTTGTGCAGCTTGATGTTCATAGAGACATTAAGACTCATTTCTCCCAAAGATCCCTGCAGTCATTCTTCCAGAACCTGATTTGTCCTTTCAGACCTAGTTGTTCCTGAAGACATTAGGACCCGTTTTTCTGAGGCAGAAGTCACTGCTGTAGTTCTGCAGCTTTTCCTTCCTTCTTGGAGAGTACAGTCAGACAATGATCTTCACATGGGCCTCAGGTTAATTGTCATACTATTGCCTCACATGGCACATTTGAAAGAATAACAGAAAAACTGCAAAATTTGTAACTGAGGAAAAGTAGTAAGTTCCTGCTTCCAGTGAGGTCCAGTGGAGTCTCCTATAAAAATGTTAAGACCTTATGAGTATGTCTAAGCTGTCTTGCAGTTTGTATTCTCTGTGACATGCCCAATAAATTCACCACAATATCTTCTGTAGAGCTCAGGAGTCTGTGGCTGGTACTCTGGTCTTCTGGAAAAAAATCTGGGTTTTATTGCCTAGACATCATAAATGGCTTTTGAAAAGGGATAGTGTCAATATGGGTTTGATTTGTTTTGTTTTTTCCCTATAAAGTACCAGGGGCTTTCTGGCTGGTTTAAGAGGATCTCTTTAAAACAAATTTAGAAGATGGCTGAGACTTATCCCAGATACAAAACACTAGGAGAACAAAAAAATTGCATGTGGTGTATGAGACACATGGGGCAGATGGAGGTTGCAGTCATTCAAATAAATGCATTTCTTTTAAATTTCTCATTCCAATCTACATGATGTTTAATGAAATGTTACAGTACTATATCCCATAACCAGATAACATTAATAGGAATTATTAGTAATACCTCATTACATATGTTAATAGTATAATATTTTACCCAATTTATTGCAAAAACAATGTACCAGCAAAGTAGGAAGTGTAAATGATTTAGTTTGGAGCACTGTCTAATACTGTAAAATTGATGTATCTTACTTCACTCAGAAGTGTGCTTAGCATACAAAGTATTCCTTCCAAGACATCAGGCAGCAGTCTGTCACTACTTTAAATTAAAATACATAAAGGAATTATATACAATGACAAATACAGTAATTTGTACAGGTACTAAGGAATCTGAACACACATGCTTCTCCCCAAGTTATATGAAAATGCGAGAAGAGAGTGAGTTACATAACAAATGCAATAATTCAGAGTAAAGGAAAAGTCTCCTCAGGGGTGATGTTAATGTCTACAAGAGTAAAAACAAGCTTAAAGACGATCTGGTTGAGTACCAAATCCCATCTTCAATTGTCTTTCTCAACAGCATGGGTTCTGGCCTCTTTTCCAAATAGGACAACTTGAAAAATTCATACATGCATAGTTGATTTTAAAATTGAGGATATGTTTTTTTTTTCAGGAAAAAACAGAGACCTTAAAGAGCAAATGGGATAAAAGGATCCATTCAGTCTTGCACATTACATCCAGACATGCTGAATATTCCTTTTGGAATATTTGTCCTCCTCCTCTCACCTCAGCAATAATGAATCAAAAATAATACTACTGGAACACACTGAACCTGGAAACATATTAATAAGAAGAAATGTTTGCTTGAACAACTCTGTGTTGGCTTTGCATATTTTCTTGTAATGTCGCTGCAGTGGATAAGATGCCCTCAGCAGAGGTTCAAGACACAAGGGTAGTAATAGAGACTTTTGAAGGGGATGCAGCTGATTTGCAGTATCTTCAGTTTGGAAAAGCACACTTAAGAATTAAGATATTTGATCTTAAGGTGGAAGGTGGATTAAACTTTACACTTACCTGTAATCATGCATTTCTAAAATTGCTGATTTAGCTTTTAATGCAATTAAAAAGCAGGAGTAATAGCAATCATGAGGAGATGAAAAGAAGAAAAACCCCATCATTTCTCTCTCTTTTGTTTCATTTTGTTTTTTTCAAATATGAACCATATTGCTAAGCATATGCTCTTGGCACCTTTAACACATATTACCTCTAAATATTTTATAAAGAACATTTCAGATTGCTTTCCTGCTGCATGGTACTTAGTGTGCTTGTTTTTCAATAATTGATTTTTAATGAAGAGGAAAAAAATCAGCCATAGAACTGATTCTCTGTGAGAAGCTGCTAGCAACTTCCTCCATACCTGGTGGGACCAGTTGCTGGCTGGCTCTAAGAAGTGGCATACTCCTAAGACAATTAGAAAAGCTGGAAACTCCTATCTGATAACATATTTAAGAACAAAAACCTGTGTTAAGTTCTCTTGCTCCCTGCTCTCTGTGGAGAAGTGGAGGGGCTGGCTGAGCCCCCCTTCCCAGCAGGGCTGGGGTCCCTTCCCAATGGGGGCCGCTAGACCCCATCCTGGTACGGCTGCTGAGCCACGCTGCCAGAGGCCATCCCGGCGCCGCCCTTCAGCCAGGGCATTGCCACTTGGCTGCGGTTGTTTTGGCATGGCTTGCAATGGACTTTATTTACTTAGCTGCCTTTAACTAGCTGTTTTGCAGACAGAAAGAGAAAACTGGCGGTAGCAGCTTTTCTTTTTTCAGCGTCCCACATGAAGAAAAGGTGCAGAGTGGAGCCAGCAGCTGCGCGACTTGTGCAGTGCCAGTGGTGAGCACATGACCAATAGAGAGAAAAGCACAGTGAGTGAATTCCTTGATTGCAGAACCTGGACAAGATCAGCTTTTCAGTGCTGCAGAGCTGTAGTGATGCACCCCACACACCCAGCAAGTGTTTTCCATATAGGGAAAAGTTTGACTCACCCCTTAAGGTAAAGAACCCAGAAACTTCAATACCTTCCTGGCAGTACTTGGCTCAGGGCCAAGAGATAAGAATCTGTTAGACCTTGTCACTGTTCTTCAAACCCTGTATCTCTCTCTCTATTGGCTGCAAGCCAAATTGTCCCTCCTAGAACATTCACTATATATGAAGGGGCCCAAAGGAAGTAAAAGGGTTTTTGGAGTGTTTGAGCAGGGTGTCAAGAGGTTTCTCAGACACCTGTGCATGGCTTATCATTTGTTTCCTGTACAGTTTGTTATTTTCTTATTTTTCTTTATTAAATACTTTGCTTTACAAAACATCACTGAAGACCAGTCTCGATAATAAATTTTAGCCACTTTTCTGCAAAGGCTGGACCCTCAGAGATTGATACATTAGGATGTAGTTTATAAGACTCTGGCCATGTGCTAACCTGTATCACAGAGCTCTGTGAAAACTGTTTCAATTGATAAAACTTGAGAACAAACAAACCAGAAAAGTGAGGACAGGTGAGGAGAACAACATGGAGATACTGAGGTTGTTGCAAAAGAATGAGGGGGTGGAGGAGGTGCTTCAAGTGTCTGAGCTGAGATTCTTCTGCAAGCCATGGTGAGGACTATAATACAACAAACTTTCCCTGTAATTCATGAAGTGCATGGAGGGATGTAGCTTTCACCTGCAGCCCATGAGAAAAAGGCACTCGTACTGGAGCATGTGGATGCTGAAAAACTGTAATCTGGTGAGAGGCTTGAACAGAGAGAGAGAGAGAGAGAGAGAGAGAGAGCCCTTGCTTTCAGAAATAGAGGAAGAGGACCCGTGTTTTCATACTAGAACAGCTCATCCTTAAAAACTGCACCCCCTAATTAAATGGCCCATGAAAAGCAGTTGTGGGAAGATTGCAAGCTGAGAGAGGGACTTTATGTTGCAAGCAGGTTCTGGGTGGACTGTCAGCCATGAAAATTAAAATCACCTTGAACAAGTTCACAAAGAACTGTTTCCCAAAGGAAAGACCCCATATATTGTTGTGGTTTAGGGCAAATTTGGGAGCAAACCTCTGAATGGGGTTCCTCTGGAAAGCAAACCCAAACGGCCCCTCCCCCTAGCCAGTCCGGGAAAAGAACTTCCCCAGAGAAAAGTGGAAAAAACTATTTTTTTAACAGACAAAGTGCCCACAAGCATAAAGCATGAATAATATGAAACAATAAAATCTTCCATTATTCCAAAGTGAGATGGCAGATTCAGAAAGTCCTTGCTGTGGGTTGTAGCTCGGCTCCCTCGGTCTCTTATCAGCTCCTCTGGTGCTGACAAAATGCCGAGGCCCAGGCCCCAGTGGGCCGCAGGTGCCAGCTCTCAGTGCTCCTCTGGGTTTTTCAGTCCACAGCAGGTTTAAACAGTCTCAAGAAAAAGGAAAAAAAACCAGTCCAGGGATCTCCTCTGCCCTAGCTAGCTAAAACTAGGAGCAAAGCAGATCTCTGTGCCACAGTCTGTCCCTGCCTCAGCCGAACACACTGGAGAAGAAATGCAGAGGAGTGAATGCGGTTTTCTCGAAACGTGTGCACTTCTTCTTTCCCTGCTTCACCCTCAAAATCAGCCTTAAAGGTACAGAACACAACAGAAGGTACAGAGCACAAACAGAACAGACAACTGGGGATACAAGCATCATAAAGTCATCCTAAGACACATACCAAAAGAGACTCTGTAAGTGAACTGAAGAAAGATCTTATAAGTGGCAAACTGATTAAAAATCCCATATTTGTCTCCCTGCACTATCAGTGGGAAGGAAAGAAAGGCTGGGGTGGGGCAGAAAGTTGTTCTAAAAGTTTATTTTAGTTTTCATTGTCCTCTTTTAATTTTGTTAATAAATCTTTTTATCTTTATACCTTTTAAAGTTTTGGCCAGCATCAACCCATCATACTTAGATTCTAAATTATCTCACAATAAATCACTTACTATGTATCTAAATTTGGAGATTTTTAGTTCCAGTCAGAACTGCATTCAACCATATTCTGTTATGATAGTCAAAACCAAAATTTCTGAAGGCAAAATTGATGCTTTGGACTATATGTACCTTAAACAACAAAAAAGACATACTATATGAATGTGAGAGTAGAGCTGTATTTCACTAGTGCTATGAGCTAAGCCTTCCTATACACAGATAAGAAAAGAATAGGATAACTGAGAGTTTAATCCTTACTTTACTGAGCACACTCTTAAGTACACAGTTGCCTTTGTTTTTCTCTGGTAAATACTTCTCACTGGATGTAGGCTTTCAATCGGTTTTTCATACAGAACTATGAAATTTCTCCATTCATCAGAGACTATCAAGCTAGTGACAGACATGCAAGAAATCTAGTTTCTCTGATTCCGAGCTCTTATTTTCACATATCTGCACATAAGTAGTGGGTAATGTAAGTTCATCTTGTGTATTTGTTGAAAATAGTAAGAGGGTTTCAATATGATTTACTACTTTTGTTCTCCTGTAACGGATTCAAATTGATTTCCTTTACTTTTCATGCACTTGAAATGTTTTTCTTGCATCACCATATAAAGCATGGTGATTCATGGTCTTAGCTCTACACACATTTTGTGTACTTTAGGCTATGTGTTCACTATCTTAGCAGTATTTAGAGCCATTTTGAAATACATATGACCATGTAAATATATATTAGAAGTCTGAAGAAAATGTTTTGAAGCCATTAGTACTACTTTTGTACATAAGTACTTAAGGATTCTTAAATTTGGGATTGACTCACATGTTGAGCCATTAAATCCTTGTATAAAATGTGATATGAACATTTTCTTGATTATGGATTATTTTATCACAGAATTTATCAGTAAACACATTTATTCTTATTGAAAATGGAAGAGAACCAGTAAGTTAAGCAATGGAAAGACTGGCTGATCCTCAGCTTTGGAAGCACACAACAGAATAACGAAAGAACAAACCCCTCCAGGTGCTGAATTTCTGTCATGTAATCAAGTTCTGAGAGATTGGTCCTTGATTTCCTTCTGAAAGAGGTAAAGCCTCTAGCACAGTTTTGGTTGCTAAGATAAAGCCTGCAAGTCTGTGAATTCTAGTGGAACTATTGTAAAAACTAGGCTATCTGCAGGCATGGCTTTGTGGTTTTTATCACGCTCTTAAACCATGTGAGCACATCAGCAGGGACAGGTTCCTCCATTTTCTCCAGTCTTTTGTATTTCTCCTAATACTATTGAATAGTGATTTTGGTTTTTTGTGGGTTTTTTGTTAGTTTTGAGTACCAGAGGCTGGAGAAAATCTTTACTGAGTTACCTGTTGAAGGCAACTTAGAAAAAAAAAATCATTGTTTTAGCTTAACATTCAAGGTAAATGGAGACTAGAACTAGACTAGAACATGTTGAATTGAAACCAAGGAGCTTGTGGGCTTGTAGTGGTTTAAAATCACTAGGAATTAAAGACCAAACAAACCACTTCCTTTCCCTCTGACCCCTGTGGTGAAAAAGGGATAAAAGCAGAGACTATGGGTTGAAATTGCACTTTACTGGAAACAAACAGTAACAGCAACAATATTAATAACTATAATATATATATATTAATATATTATAAATATGGTATTATTATAAATATGATAATATTATAAATATTATATTGTTTTTAACTAATAGGTGTCTTGGGTTTTTTATAATCAAAAAAATTTTATTCTATTCCATCTGTTGAAACCTGTTTGGGAGGTGTTTTTTCTTTATCTGTTGTAACTCCAGGAGAGAGGGGGTGACTGCCTTTCTAATAACAAGCCATCTGTTGAGACCGAGTTGGGCATTGTTTCTTATCTCTGTTCATTCTTCCACTACCTCCAAGAAGATATCTTCTGTTAATAAGGCCATTAAAGCTCACCAATGACATGATACAATTCATCATCCTATTGCGAGATGCTCCACTCAGGGAGAAGGAGCCAAACCATTTCCACCTAGATAAAAAGGAGCTGCAAGTGTCACCAGGCATTCCAGTGTTCCCACGGGACTCCAAAACAAAGACTGCACCCAACTCTAGACCCTTGGCTCCACAGGATCATCTCTGCTTCCAACAGGACCCCATCTGCTACTCCAGGAGGGCTTACTTTTGGACTGTTTCTAACACCCTGACCAACAGGGCATCAGGTTGTATTTCTAGACTCTGTCAGGGTTTTCTGGGATTTCTTATTTGTTTGTTTGTTTGTTTGCTTATTCTTTTGTACTACAACATTTGTATTTTTTAATATCCCTAGTAAAGAACTGCTGTACCTATTCCCAAAATCTTTGCCTGATAGCCTTTTAATTGCAAATTTATAATAATTTGGAAAGGGGGAGGGGGGTGCTTACATTCCAAAGGAGACTCCAGTCTTCCCTGGCAGATACCTATCTATCCAAACCAAGACAATAGGTTAAGTTTAGTATTATTTCTAGAATTAGAATTTACAAAAAGAGATGAAGAAACAATTAAAAATATGATGGTTCAAAGATTTGGCAGGAAAATGGGACTGATTCACACCTTTACAGTACAGATTCTGCCAAAACTATGAACTGTGGAATTGATTATTTGTATTCTCTTTTACTTTGTATTTATACTCTGTTATACTTTTTCAGTGAGATATTGCCATACTGGCTTGGAGATTTTCTTCAGTCCTGTGGGTTTATTCTTTCTTGTGATTTTGGGGTAGTTTTCTTTTTCCCCTGACTGATTTTTTTGTGTTTATGAGGAGTTCCACTTGGAATGGGATGGCTTCTTTGGAGAAGGAAGAAAGGCAGCTACACCTCTCCAAATTTCTTGCTCATTAGTATTTGCCTTACTAACTTAAAAAAAAAAAAAGTTAAAAAAGCTTTATTTTAAGCAGTATTCTAATGCTATAAGATGCTTTCTTATGACTATCTCAACTAATTTTATTTACTTTGATTTTGCTCTTAGGTTTTGTGCTTATTTTGCACTGTTTTTTACCTCTTCAGTGAGAGACCTACATTCATGAAACTTGAGAACGCTTTGTGTCACATTAATTACAGCAATTATAATAAAGTACTATCTTACACCCTATTTTCTGTTTCCTTCTGTAAAAGTTTGTATGAGTTTAAGTATTTTCAACCATTGAAACTGTTTTGTTTAAACTTGCATTTAAAAATGCATTGTTTATTTTACACTGCAGTGTTTTACCCTCTGTGTTATGCATACGCCATAACCTGCCTGGCCACAAGCAGCACTATCCTGCTCAGCTTTGAAAGCATTGTTACAGGATTCCACTTTCTGCAGAAGGACTGTCTATTCTGCACAATCCACAAAAGTCCATCTTAAGCAATGTACAATGCTTTCAACTTCTGGTATGTTGTCCATCCATACAAAACTGTGGCATCTCCCTTCATCTTAATATTTTTGATAAATGTGAAAATGTACACAGACTTTTTTTATTTATCACAAAAAATTTTAAACTATTAACAACTTGTAATAATTTGTTTTTTAAGTTTATAATATTCTTGTCTTTCCACCATCTCTTTAATAACACTGTTCCATCTATAAAGTGTGTACTAATTCTACTCAGAAAATATTGGGAGTTTTTTCTGAGGATACTTATACTTCAGTACATTCAGATACAATTCATTGCAGAATATTATCCCCCAAACATATATCTGCCATTAATTCAGCTTTTTAATCCATTTTACTGAAGCACTTTTCCCATGGAAATACTGTAAGCTTTAGCCAAGTAATTTTCTGAGTACTTTTCTGCCTACCTGCAATTCTCCACTGAAGTTTTTCCAGCATCAGGTTTTCAGCTGATTATAATCAGCCTTACTGGAATTGAATAACAGGACCAAGAGCTTGGCATTTATTATAAACCACAACTACGTCTGTCTCTGTAAAGGAAATCTCCCTGGAGGAGAGGGAGGAGGGTTAGGGGTATTTTTTTCAGATCTGACTGGAAATATATAGAGCAGTATTGGTTATGACTGAAAACACAGTGACCAAAATAAGCAACTTCTTTTTTTTTGTAAGTAGATAAATGCCCAAGCACTCTTCAGGGCAAGACCTCAAGCAGTGCTATGAACATGATCTGTACCTAGTTAAACATCCATTCCTAAATTTGGATCCATTTTTGGAAGTGAAATACAAATTGAAGTAATCTGCAAGTTGCTTGTTTTGTCATCCAGTTCTCTTACAGAACTAAATTCCAGATAGATTTGCACTCAAGTCTGATGAATATTGTGTTTTAAGCTCTGATTTGCTCTGTTCAATGCATTATCCTATTTACCAAATGCAGACCTTACAGAGATTTTCTATATTGTTCTGAAAAGATATATGCAGAAAGCTGTGCAAAACCAGAATGTTGTCTTTATATTCCTATTGACTTATTAGTTAAGCACATAAAATAACACAGCTTGGTAATGTATTTTGCCTTTTGTCTTACCTCATTATCTTCATTGTTGCATCTGTTATAATCAGAATTAGGTCACCCACTTCTAATTTGTTGACTTCTAATCTGATCAACCATGACAGAATACAAATTGTGAATAAAGACAGTTCACAACTGATCTTTCCTATAGAGGAGCTGTTTGCTATCAGACCATTAATCTCCTGAGGTGAAAAGGGAATGAAGCCATTTCGATATACAAATCAAAGAAACCCCTACCATCCTGAATTTTATGTCTTTGTAGGCTGTCCACTCAATTTGTTTCCTCTTTTGCTTGGCTAACAAATAAATACTAAAACCTAGATCAAAACCCTTGGTGTCTATTCATTTTATGCTTGGTGCATTTAAGCCCTATCTTGGTCTATTAAAAGGCAATATTGTGCATTCTTCCTTTTCTGTAACCTCATTATGTTGCTAAATCAACTCAGTTTTACCTGTGCCGGTCTCCTGAGGCAGCTGTGAGAAAGCATTTTCTGAAGATTTCTGAGAATGAAGCCTGGGTAATAGACTGCTTCAATGAGAATATTAAGCCTTCCAGAGATTTAATATGTTGTGGGGTTCGCGGGGGAAAATTAAATGTTCTGTTGGTCTTCTAATGCCTTCTGGAAGATATGTTTACAGCAGCTGGTTAGATCTTCCAGACTAGTCAGCAGCCTTCTGAAGCCTTCTAAGTCCCATGTTCAATTAAGGACAAAAATATTTTACTTTATTTGCATGAAAGTATTATTGATTAGCCAGGCACCAATTTTATTTGGTTAAAATTAGACTTCATTTTATGTAAGACAAGATATTCATGGAGATAATCTTTATAAAAGATATTGCACAAATCTTTAGAATGAAATCAATATTCAAAGCTATTTACTTTTCTTGATTATACTTTTTATAGTAAGTAGACCCCCTTGGCAAAAAGCACCACTCTGCTCCTTCGAACTGTTTCTTTCTTTACAGTTGTATTTCTCCCACTTTTTCAATAAAGATCCAAAGTATTGGTTGTTTTCAAATAACTTAAAAATTCTTAAAATACATCTCACTAACATGGATATTGTCAGGAAAGTGTATTATTTTGTTTGTTAGAGTGATCCTGAGATAGTCTCATGTTTTGCACAAAATGAACAGTATTCTTTGGTATTTTAAATTCTGTGTGTGTTCTGCTTTACTATGTGGTACTGAAAGCAACATTTTGTATTTAACTTCATTACAGTTTTTGGAGACAAAAACAAAAGCTTTTTTTTTTACATTTTAATGCTTTCTAAAATGCATATACTAAAATCTGTTTCATTAAAGTAATTTTCTTTTGGAGATGATGAGAAAATGAAGTCTTAAAGCAGTTCTCAAACAGCTCTAAGGAAAGAATAGAATTGGGGCCCTTATTAGAAAATTCTGTTCAAGCTTGCCTCATCCCAGGTGCAGAATCCAGCATTTTCCCATGTTAAACTTCATGCAGTTGGTGATTGTTGATCTCTGTTCAAGTCTCTGCAAGGCTTCTCTACCTCCAAGGGAGAGAAGGTAGAGAGGGAGAGAAGGGAGTCAACAGCTCAGTATCATTGGCAAACTCAGTATCCCTTTAATTCCTCTGCCCAAGTCCTTTACCAAGATGCTGAAGACCACAGGGCCAAAGATGGAGCCATGTAGAACCCCACTATTGACCATTCACCAGCCTAATGTCACCCTATTCAGTATAGGTCCTTGTGGCCAATATGTGAGCCTGTTGCTCGCCCATTGCAAGACAAGTTTATCCAGCTGTGGAATGGGCATTTTGTTCAGAAGGATACTGTGACAGACAGTGACAAAAACTTTACTGAAATGAGAAAAGACTACAATAATAGGCTTCCCATGATGAACCAGGTGGGTCACTTTGTCATAAAAAGAAATTAAGTGCGGCATGCAGGAGGTTCTGCTCATGAGAAGCCATGCTGGCTTCTGCATTTGTCCTTCTGCGTTTGTCCTTCAGGTGTTTTTTACTACCTCCCTAAATAATTTTCTCCATAATTTTACCAATGACTGAAGGGAGACTAACAGGTCTGTAATTTCCAGGATCATCCTTCCTGCCCTTGAAAATTGGGGTAACATTCCAGTCAACTCGGACCTCTCTTGATTCCCAAGATGGCTCAGAAATCATTGAGAGAGACCTCACAATGACATCAGTGGTCCTGACTATTCTCAGATGAATCCCATTAGGCCCCATACATGTATAGGGATCCAGCTGGAGCAGCAGATCCTGTGCAAGTTCAGGGTCAGCTGGGAGTTTATCATTCTCACAGCCATGGTCCTCCAGCTTGGGGCACCAGGGGTCCCTTAGCATATCATTGGTGTTGAAGACAGAGGCAAAGAAAGACATCTCTGCCTTGTCTGTATCAATAAGAACATGTCTATACTTCTAAATTTTATTTCTCTAATCCCATCAGTTAATGATATAATTTCTATCAGGATACCAGTTTTTAAATTAATAGACTTTGCTTCAGTTTTTTATCTTAATTATCCTGACAGACACCACATGGGAGCAAGGTCAACCTTATGCTATATTTAGAAGGAGGGTTTGGGGCAGCTTGCAAGTGATTCTTTAATTCTGGCTGGTGAGTTTCATGCTGCTTCCACAAGGAGTTAGGTCTTTGCTTCACTGGCCTGAATTAGAGGTAATTAAAGGAAGTAATGTAATTTCTCAACCTCCATGAAGGCACTATAGTAGGTCTGTGCTTCGGGGTTTTCTTGTTTGTTTGTTGTTTACTCCTTATTTGTTATAGTTATGACAAAAATAAGACCATGACTATTGGAAAAAGATTTGCAATCCAACATACAGAACAAGAGAATTCTGTTTGTAAACATAACTTAAATGGGAGAAATGTCTTCTGCATTCTTTAATTCTTGGATTTTGTTGCACTACTGGTTTGTTTCCCCTGGTGCAATTGAAATGCCTAGGCGAAGATGATGTCTCTAGAGAGCATTAAATAGAGTTCTAAATTAATGGGGCTATCAAATGTGAACCCAAACGCAAATATAAAACTCAGAAACTTAAATTCAGGAAAACAGTTATTCCTGAGTTTTCTTTTCTAGTAGAGTTCTCTAGGAATCACTTTCAGCCATAGCTGGTATTTTTAGTAGTGACCTTGAAGTAATGTCCAGAGGTCATGAGTACTGAATATCTCACCAAATGGAGTTCTGGCCAACAATAAGCGTTTCAGAACAGAAGTTGGAGTCTTTTCCTGGGAAACAGTGTCTTGGGAGTTTTTACTTTTGCATTTTTTTTATGAGTAAAAATTATTGTCCATGAAAGGCCTGTAGCCAAAACAGCTAATGGACTTCAAAGCTGTTGTCTTTGTGGCTGTTACAGTGCTATTGGAAAGTTGAGTGCTGCTGTCTTGTCAACTCAAAGAAAAAAAGCTGAAATATTTATAGAGTTGCATTAAGCCTTCCTTATAGTGCTATACTGAAGTTCTTTCTAAATAGCTTATCAGATAAATAAATTAAAAAATGAGGAGATCTCATGTAAAGATCTATGGACTATCAAAGTAATAGCTTTCTTTTAATCTAATGGATAAGGTATTGTCAGATAAAGATTAGAGACTGAAGCTTACACAAAATGTTGGTTCTATTTACAAGATCTATGGGGAAAAATTCACCATCTCTGGAAACTATTACACCAGGTTGTGGTGTTTTAAATCATCAGTTGAACTAATAATATATTTCTAAGGGTCCTGTAATGTGTGTGTGTTTTCCTTGAGAACTTTCAGATAATTCCATCAGTTCCTTTGTCTTTCCCCAGCTCTGCTTCTGGATTGAAAGTTGTTTCTCGCATTTACAATTAATTGTATATGTTCATCTTTTTACTCTACTTAAAACTGCAAAAGGTTGAAGTGAAATTATGGTATTTAATACAAGCAATCTTCAAAGGCATGATTCATTTATAAAGGTGAGGCTCAATGCTGTCATCAATGTTATTTGTGTAGAGGAATGATATTGAAAAATGCTATCATGATGACTTACTATTTGGTTTGTATCTACTGGCCAGCCTTGAAGTTACACTCATCCAAATGGCTGCGTTTAAAACTTTACCTTAGGAAGAATATTTGAGCCTAATGATCTGTGGTTGCATTTGATAATCTTAAATGTCTTTTCCAACATAATGTAAAAGACAGTTAAGATGATCTCAAAAATGCACTTAAAATTTTGGATTCCAAAACTTTCATGACATGCTGATAGTGTTGAAGAGAAACAGGATTCATCCATGTAGGTTTTTTTCAGCCACATTTATAATGTGTCTCTTGTTTTCTTTTTCTTCTCAAGAAAAAGATTGACTGATTTTTTCCAACCATGACAAGACTGCTAGGAATGCTAGCATAATAACAATACTGCTGTGGTATTTTTTTTCTCTGTAGGAATATAAAAGGACGATAGAGTATATCCAGGTTGATTCTACCTTTTATATAAAAAAAGGAAGTATAGATGACTTAGTCAAATGTAGGTCTAATACATGAAACTGAATACCCTTTATATGTGGGGAAATAGATAAGAAAACTTCTGCTGTTACTGAAATAAGTTGTTATTATTCCTTATGAGGTATCTCTTGGTTATGGTTTTTCAGAATTTGACTATCTGTCTTGGTTTGGGAAGACAAGTATCTGCCAGGGAAAACTGGAGTTTTCCTTGGAATGGAGAATGTAAACCCCCTTTCTCTAGAGAAACTACTATAATTTTGCAATTAAGGGCTTTCAGGCAAAGATTTGGGAATAACAGTTCTTTACTAGGAATATTAAGAATACAAATGTAGTAGTACAAAAAAACCAAGCAAACAAACAAACAAACAAAAATCCTAGAAACCCTGACAGAATCAGAAATATGACCTGACACCCTGTTGGTCAGGGTGTTGGAAGCAGTCTGAAGTAAGTCCTCCTGGAGTGGCAGATGTGGTTCTGTTGGAGTAGAAATGATCCTGTAGAAAAGGGTCCACTGATATTGAGATGGGTCCAGTCTTCCTCTGAGAATCCTGTGGAAAACCAGGATACCTTGTGTTCCTGGGCCTCAGTTTTTATCTAGGTAGGAATGGTTGGCTCCCCCCACTGGGTGGAGCATCTCCCAATGGGATGATGTAATATTTTCAGTCATGTGGTGAACCTTAATGGCCCATTAACAGAAGATATCACCCTGGAGGGTGGTCAGTTTGTGGAAGAGATGAGAAATGCTGCCCCACCTGGTTTTAACAGCTGGCCCATTATCAGAAGGCACCCACCCCCTCCCCCCTGGAGTTATGAGGAATGGATCATGCAAGAGAGAAAGAAAAC
>JANPWX010020466.1:0-29191 GCA_024734555.1 Trochalopteron elliotii | reverse complement strand
GTCAATGGGTCTTCTGTCAATGGGTCTTCTGTCAATGGGTCTTCTGTTAAGGGGTCTTTTTGTTAATGGGTCTTCTGTTAATGGCCAGCTGCATGACTCATAGATAACTCCCTCCAGGAATCGTCTCTCTTTAATGGGCCATCAAGGACCCCCTGTATGACTCATTATCCCATTGTGAGATGCTCCGCCCAGGGGGAGGAGCCAGGCATTCTCACCTGGATATAATCTGGGATTTGAGACAATACGGGGGATCTTACCCACTGGATTTCCAGAAGACCAGAGCTACCAGACCTTTCTACAAGATCACTGCTTCCATCATCCCACTCAGGTTGTATTCTGATTCTGTCAGTGGTCTTTTGTATTATTGCATTTATTTTATTTTACCTTTTTTTTTCTTCTTCCTATTAAATTGTATTTCTGACTTGAAGCCTCTCACTCGTTTTGCTTTCAAACCACTACAAGAGGGCAAAAAAATTAATGAAAGACTCATGAGTTAAGAACTGGGAGAAAACACTCTAAGGGCAAAATAGATTCAAATTTAAAGGTATAAAGTAAATTTATTATTAACTGAGTCAGAGGAGGATAACGAGAAGTAAAATAAGCCTTTAAAACACCTTTTTTCCCTTTAGCTCCTCTTTCTTTCCTACCAACAGCGCAGGAAGACAGGGCATGGGGGTTTTGGTCAGTTCGTCACTCGAGATCTTCTGTTCACTCAGAGAGAGGTGCCTTTTCTCTGGTATGCTGTGGGGTCCCTCCCATGGCAAACAGTCTTCCCCACACTGTTGTGGTGTGGGTCACTTGTCTATAGGGTGCAGTCTTTTAAGGCTAGGCTGCTCTGGTTTGGAAGGAAGGGCTCTCTCTCTGTGTGTCTGGAAGCAGGGGCTTGCTCTCTCTATTCGTGTCTCCCACTGGATCACGACTTTCTCTGGCATCCACCCGCTCCAGCATGAACACTTTCTCATGGGCTGAGGATATTCTTGTTGAAATCTATGAAATGTTCTGGACAAAGCAGCTGATTTGAATGCAGCTGTCATCATTTTCTGCACATTAATGCTCACATAATTATTGTAAGTGTATCTCCAGATCCCCTGTGGACTTCATGCAATATAGCATGATAGTTTGTTTCAGCATAGTCCTCATTATGGCTTGCAGAAGAATTTTGGCTCTGATGCTTGAAACACCTCCTCCCTGTCTTTCTTTTCCACTGGCCTTGGTGCTTACATGTTGTTTTTCCCTCACATGAGCTCACTTCCTCCTCACGTCAGTTAGCTTGACATCAGTTAGCTTGACATCAGTACCTGGAAAGGTAATGGAGCAGTTTATACTGGGTGCCATCATGCACCACTTAGAGGATGGTCAGGGTGTCAGACCCAGCCAGCATGGGTTTAGGAGGGGCGGGTTATATTTTACCAACCAACCTGGTCTCCTTTTATGACCAGGTGATCCACCTAGTGGATAAAGGAGAGGCTGTGGATGTTGTCTGTTTGGACTGCAGCAAGGCCTTCAACACTTGTCTTCCACAGCACATTCCTGGAAAGCTGTCAGCCCACAGCTTGGGAGCACTCTTTGCTGGGTTAAGAACTGCTGCATGGCCAGGCCCAGAGAGTGGTGGTGAACAGTGCCGCATCCAGCTGCCAGCCAGTCATGAGTGGTGTCCCTCAGGAGTCTGTGCTGGGGCCTGTTCTGTTCAATATTTTTTACTGATTACATGAATGAGGGTATTGAGTTTATTATTAGTAAATTTGCAGATGACATTAAGCTGGGAGCAGGTGTCAATCTCTTGGAAGGTATGAGGGCTCTGCAGAGAGACCTGGAACTATTGGATGGGTGGGCATAGGACATTCATTCCAATAGGACAAAGTTTAATAAGTGCTAGTGCTGAGTTCTGCATTTTGGCCACAATAACCCCCTGGAATGCTCTTGGCTGGGGGCGGTGTGGCTGGACAGTGCCCAGGCAGAAAGGGACCTGGGGGTACTGGTCAACAGCCAACTGAACACAAGCCAGCAGTGTGCCCTGGTGGGCAAGAAGGCCAATGGCACCTGGCCTGGATCAGGAATGATGTGGCCAGCAGGACCAGGGAGGTCATTCTTCCCCTGTACTTGGCACTGGTGAGGCCACACCTTGAGTGCTGTGTCCAGTTCTGGGCCCCTCAGTTTAGAAAGGACGTGGAGATGCTTGACCATGTCCAGAGGAGGGCAATGAGGCTGGTGAGAGGCTTGGAGCACAAGCCCTGTGAGGAATGACTTGAGTGAGCTGGGATTGTTTAGCCTCGAGAAAAGGAGACTCACTCAGAGGTGACTTTATCACTCTCCACAACTTTCTGAAAGGTGGGTGTAAGTCAGGTGGGGGTTGGTCTCTTTCTCTAGGTAGCAACTGACAGTCTGAGAAGACAGTCTTAAGCTGCACCAAGGAAAATACAGGTTGGATATTAGGAGAAATTTTTTTACAGAAAGGGTGATAAAGTGTTGGAATGGTCTGCCTGGGGAGGTGGTGGACCCTTGAAACACATCCCTGTATGTGTTTAAAGAAAGACTAGATGTGGCACTTGGTGCCATGGTTTAGTTGAGGTGTTAGGGCTGCATTGAACTCAATGATCTTGGAAGTTTCTTCCAACCTAGTGATTCTGTGATTCTTCTCTGACTAGAAGAAAAATTGCTGCTCGTAAGTGTCATTGCCAACAAGTTTCACTAATTCAAAGGTTCTTGCAGGATCCTGCACTGAGAGGTCCATTTTGTCCAGGTTCCACATTGGGGAGTCACTGGCCTGTTTTTGCTGTCAACCATGTGGTCCTGCTGTCACCTCACAGGCACTGGTGGTTGCTGCAGTGTTGGTGCTGTTTAATGCTTTTCTTCATGCAGAATACTGGGAAGGAGAAGCTGCCACAGTCGCCCGTGCTCTTTTGCTTGTGGTATGGCTAGCTATGAGTGGCCAGGCAGGCAAAACTCGCCATGGCCTGGTGCTGAGATGGCACCGGCCATGGCAGTGTGTTAGCCGCAGGCCACACCACAATGCTGGCAGCTGCAGCATGGCCACAATGCCTCCCCACCTCTGGCGAAAAAGTTGTGCATGAGTTGTTTTGATTTTCTTCTTAAATATGTCACCACAGAGGCATTACCAACTTCTCTAATTGGGCCAGCAGCATGTCCATCTTCAGAGCCATCCGAGATTGGCTCTGTTGGACATGGTGAGAGCTTCTAGCAGCTTCTCACAAAAGCTACCCCTGTGAGACCCCCCACTACCAAAAAACCAGGCTGTGCCAAAGCAGCACACTGAGTTACCAATTCTGTAAATTTTTTTTTTTCAATCCTTGCTAAAACTAGTCAGGTAGCAGATCAAAACTTGTATTACTATTGCAAGCTTTCTGCAAGTAATTCTGGATGTTGCTGGACAGGTGAGCTTCAACACTTAGAGGTAAGTGTTGAAAAAAGCAGCTAATTATATCTTACTAATAAGACTTTGCTTTTTAATTTTTTTTTCTAAGAATTGATATCAGGGATGCTAATAAGATTATAACTGCATATGAGGTTTTTGTATTTTAAGAAGTGAGCCAAAGTAATACATTTGATGAGAACAACTTTATCATCTGTCATTTTAGGGTGTTGTTTTGCCTGCAGATTGTCTGAATTTTAAAATTACTTAGCTGTCATGGTCCAGCTCTCTTCAGATCTGTAAAATACACTTTTATTTTTCATTTTTCACAATAAAAAATGCCTAAGAATCTGACAAAAATTACCATTATTGATAGTAGTGAAAAAGAATCTGAAAGTACTGATGATCTCCCTCTTTCCCTCCATGTTATTTTTTCCCTTTTTTTGTATTAGTCCAAAAATCTGGGCATCCAATAAGTAAATATCACACTGCATTATAGAAGCAGATGGAGCCTGCTGATGGTTCCTATCCAAGAGCCTGAACTGAAGGGAGAAAAGGTCTAGGGGAAGAGAGGCTTCAGAGACTGGGAAAGGGCAGAAGATCTAATCCTGCTAGTTATGCCTATGGCAACAATTTTTCCCAATACAGGAAAAAATACTACTCTTTGGAATAGGAAATAACACTCATAAAGGCCATATGTGAAGTTATTCTACAAAATATTATTGTTTTGTGATACTCTTCTTGCTTTTCTCCCAGTTTAATGCAAATTTGCTTTGTCAATTTTTTATAAAATTATGTTGGTTAGGGTTTGCATCAATTTCAGTTCATGAAGAAGGAGGTCTTGAGGGTGGGATTAGGGAGTATGTGACAGTTTCTTAAGGAACAGAGCTGTTTCACTGTCTCATGATTGTATGTTCTGAATGAATATATGATGCAAAGTCAACATGATGCGAAGCACAAATAGTGCTTTTTCAGTGTGGGAAGTTACGCAGAAATTCAGTCTGTAATGGTGGGAAACTGTTCTATATAAAGTGCAATTTCTCTTTCTTGGTAAGCAGGTGGTTTTTGCACACATCTTGCTGTATTTGGAAGCTGTTTTTTCTTTGAGAGTAGTGGCAGTTGGCCTATTGCATGCTGCTGTAACTGCAGAGGTCACATCTTTTTCTATGGCCAAGTTTTCTGAAATGGGTGTTCACATTTTTAATAAAAAAGTGCAGGAGAACCAGCACTTCTCAATAGATTAGTTAGGTAAACCTAAGGTTGTAGAGAAGCATCTCAGAATTTCCATTTCTTCAGTTCTATAAAACATTTACATTTTTTTGCTTAATCTTTAAAGTGCATTTGCATATATACTGTTAAACTCAAGAATTAGATACTTGAACAGTAAAATATCCCTTACAAATACTATCAGTATAAAGAGACCATCTGCCTTATCAGCTTGCAGCATTAATCTTACAGATACAGGAAGTTAAGCTTTGTAGTTTGAGAGGTGGAACTTCCAATATAAGCCACCTTGAATATCCTGGATGTCTGACTAGCAAAGGTAAGTTTCTTTGAGGAGGCTCTTTAAAAGTGAGTATGGCTGTCTCCATTTCTTTCCATATTCTATTTCCTTATTTCTTTTTTCTGCTAGTTTGCAGAATTTTTGAGATTCATATTTGACCATTTTCGACTTCTTATTGTTCCTTCTGCTCCCATATTTTGAAGCTTCATCATGAATGAATAACAAATCTTATGTTTTCATTCTGCTGTAGTTGCTCTCTTAGCTTAACTCTTTACTCTTTCTTAAGCTGAGGAAGGCTTCCAGAACTTTATGAGAAATTGGGTCAGAAAATGTCTCTGGAGGCATCTAGACTAAAAGTGCTCCAAACAGCCCAACTTTGAAACTGGGTCGGATTGCTCAGGGCCTTATCCAGTCAGGTTTTGAAAATCTGTTCCACAGTCCTCTGCATCCCTGTGTTTCAGCACTCTTGCTGAGATGAATTGTTCCCTTATAATCAGTTGAAAATTTCTACGTTGGATCTTCTGACTGTTCTCAGTTGTCTTTTTCTTGGGTGTCTTTGTTGCTCTCCCTTCCCTCTGTAATTCCCTTTTTAAGATGGTGGAGTTATCTTCAGAGCGGCTGTGATGTGCAGATAAGTTGTTTCTTAAGACTGGTCTTCCTGTTCTGTGCCCTTCTTAACCATCTTTGTAACCTTTCATCGGACTGCCTTCAGTGTGTTGAGGTGTCCTGTACAGAGGTGATACTGAAATTGACCAGAAAATAAAGTTTCTAACACAATTTGAAGCATTATAAAGAAGGCATTCTTTGTCAGCGCTGGACATAATTAGAAGGCTATCTCCTTTAATCTCATGTGTGTGGCAAGACTTTATGACAAGGTATTTATCTATCATTATCATGCATATTCATTACAATGTACCTTCTAGCTAATACATAAACATCACTTTCCTAGAACTGATTTCCATGCATCTGCCTCCTGCCTGAAGTCCTTATATGGTCCTAGAGGATTCTCTAAACAGGTCTCTGGTGGTTGTATTCACTGAATGCTTTGATATTACAGGCGATCTTTCCTTGAACTTTTTTTTGGGGCATGTGCTGCTGCTTCTTTTTACAGAACTTGCCAAAAAAATCCACTGTAGTTCTCTTTATCTATTTCTCCACTGGTTCCAGCTGTATTTATAATCCCATGTGCATACCTTTGCATCCTTGTAGCTCTTATTCATTAGTCTTACGACTCTGTTTAGCAGCTTTAGGGGAACTGAAAGTTTACATTCTCTGTGTTATTTAGCAGGAGCACCCCAAAGCTGGATGCTGTTTGAGATGTGGTTGCAGGAGAGTCAACTAGAGATGAGTAATCTCTTCCCTTGACCTCCTAGCTTCACGCTTGTCAAAGTAGCTCAAGAAGGAATCAGCCTTTGTTTCTGCAAGTGCTCCACTGCTGACGTCACTGAAAGCCAACATGTTGAGAATTGCAGTGCCAGTTATTCTAGCAAATAGCCAGTGCCATGAATTTCTAAATTGAATTGTTTTGTTGGTTTCACCAGCAAAGGGAAGAGGAAATCATTCAAAAGAAGTATGCATGGCTTTGTCAGTTGCTATGAATGATGAATGGTTTGGCTGCTGGAGTGGTCAATGTCTTGAGAAGCAAAAGCTTGTAAAGTATTTGAATAGATAACAGGTCATCTATGAAACTTTGATTTCAAGGCTCCAAATACTGTATGCCTTCTAATTTGAAATTCTGGCTGTAATTGAAAGATCTTATAGGCATAGATGACTCAAAGAAGGGTGATCACCAACTGTACATGAGCTGTGCTATTTTAATTTACTTTTAACCCAACATGCTGAATGAATTGGTCCTAAAAAGCTGCCATCAATAAAATAACTATCATCAAGTCACGTGTCCTACTAGTAGCAAAACAAGAGAATAAATCCTCATCCTTCCTAAAGCAACTTTTCAAAGCTTTGGGGTTTGTTTTTTTTTTTTTTGGCAGGGGTGAAAAAGACACTAGTAGAAGACTTTTCCATCAGTGTGACAATCTGTCAGTCAGGAATAAGACTCTAGTGGTGATTTCAATACTTAAAGAAAACTTAAGTTCTTAGGGCAAGTGGACCACCTTCTTGGAGTGAAGATGAGTTACTGAAGCATACAAGTGATGACAATGAAAATAAATATTACCTATCTTACTAGGAAAAAAACCAACCTTACAGGAATATCTTCTTAAACAAAACAGAAGCATCATGCTTTCCTATAATATTAATACAAAAATGTAGTGAGCCAGTTACAAAAGATCAGCTTTCTATTCTATAGCTCTGACAACGCCATTTAGAACTAGGCTATGCATAATGTTACATATGTTGTATATAGCAACTAGCCTGAAAAAACAAATACGTATTTCCTTCAATTGGTCTAAAGTCTGCTTTTTCTGACAGACATGAATGATGGAAATCACCCATTTTTGTATGAAAAATATTTTATTTAAATTGAAAAAATGTTTGCCTCTAATTTCAAGTTAGAGATGTCCTGGTGATACTGAAATCATCCAAAGAATAAACTCACAACATGAATATTAGAAAGCAGGCATTCTTTATTACACCACTGGACACATTCAAAGCATATCTCTTCTAATTGAATGTGTATCATAAAACTTTGCAACAAGGTATTTACTCTATCATAATCATATGTATTCATTACAATATGCTTCCTAGCTAATACATGAACTTTCCTAGAGTTTCCTTCATTTTTCCTAGAACCAAATTGCATGCCTCTGCCCCCTACTGGAAGTTCTTTTATGGTGTTAGGGGTTCATCTAAAGAGGTTTCTGGCAGTCACATTGACTGAGGTCCCACAAAATTGTAAGTGACCTTGCCTTAAACTTCTCCAAGGGCATGTGCTGTTGTTTCTTGTTACGTAACTTTGCCATAAAATGACTTAGGTTCCTCATTATCTGTTTATCCACTGGTTCCAGCTATGTTCAGTGCTGTGTCTCTACTTTTATATTCTTTTGTCTAATTTGCTAGTTAGTCTTTAAATTCTGTTATGCAGCTGAAAATTTCTGTTCTCCCAGTTGTCTGTCACTGGGCAGCCCTAAGGAGATTCTCATGTGGTCCTTCAGAGAACCTTGGAAACAGAGTCATGGGTGAAAAGACAGTTCTGCAGCTGCCTTTTCATGAGTCTTCCATTTGCCTTCCTTCCCCTGCAAATGCTTCTGCCCCTCTGAAGGGCCATTGAAGGCTTAGTATAATGTAATGACCTGACTGGGACAAAAAGACAGGCTGCAGCTTCTCTGGGTGGGAGGACAAGAAAACCAGAAAAGTGCATAGGTGTGCCCTTGGCAGCCTATCCAGAGCAGTGTCATTACAAATTAACAGACCTTCCAGGTATGGAAACAAAAAATAATGTTGAAGGCAACTGAAATATTCCCCCTCCTGCAGCCCCCAGGGCTCTTTGGCTAACTCAGTCCTTGGGAGGAATATTCCAGGGACAAGAAAAAAGATTCAAAAGAGGCTCTTACCCTGTGTTTTTTCCAGGCTTTATTCTTGAATGGTGTCCAGGGGGACAAGAGAGAGAATAAGGGAGACCAGGGCCTTATCTAGTCTCCTGGCCAGAAAGATAGCTGGGTCTCAGCCTACCAGGTCAAGAAAGGAATGAAGGGTCAAGCCCTATAGGCTTCAGGCTTCAGGTTTCAAGGGGTCCCTGGGGGGAAAACCATAACCCAGAGAAATACAACAGGCAACTTCGTCATTTTACTTGGAAGACAGTTATTTTCCTCCGTTTGAAGTGTTCTTCATGGCTCATGAAATGCAAAGAAGCATCTATAAATATATGTTATTAGAAAATAATTGTGAGATCTTGTAAATCATGGTTTGTCATTGCTTTGTATGCTGATGCTCAGAAATGGTTGTCAGCTGAACATTGGTGTCTTTAATATATCGTCAGGATTTTTGTTCAAGTGTACTTGAAAAGAGACTATGCATTTTGTCTCTTTTCCTCTCTTTAAGGTTATGTTTCTTTCAAATAGTTTATCAGCTCTGACAGTTTATTAAGAAGTTCTGTTCCTGTTTCTGCTATTTTCTTTATTTTGCTCTAATCTGTTATTTGTGATAGGCAAAAGGATTGCAGAGAAAGAAGCTCTAGGACTCAGTTTTTTAACTTATGCTAATTACATGTTAATGACAGTTTACATATCTAACTATAAACAGTATGTTATATCCTGTAGAAGAATTTTTTTTATGAACCCCAAATACTAAGTAAATTTTGAATGAAATTAATATATATATATATATAAAGGTCTTGTAAAAGTATTTCTGAAAAAAGAATTGTAGAGGTGTTCAATGTAAAAGGTGTTCACCTTTATCTTCAACCAAGATTAAAAAAAGAATTATGGGTGATGGCAGCAAGAACTATTAGTGTTTAGTCTAGCTGGAAACCTATACAATGTAAATCCAGAAGAGCACTATAGAATCTTGTCATAGCACCACATAAAATTTTAGACCCTTTTTTATAGTCTTAATAAGTTGTTATAGAAAGGTAGATTTTAGCTGTCATTTTGATGTAACAATTTGCCTATATGATGTAATGAAGAAAAGACTGGACAGTGAGAAATGGTTTGGAATTCTGTTAGCAGCTGGTCTCATTGTCTTCTATCAGCATAACCTCTTACTAGGATAGTAAGAGATAGGGAGAGATAAGAGAGTAAGGGATAGCTGTTGGATTGAGAGCATGTCAGCGGGGATGGCTGGAATAGTATAGAAATGAAATAAAGTTCTTTAGTAGACATTGTGGCTGCAGACCAATCTTCAGAAGATAACTCAAAATCAAACAGACATTAGACTAGCAAATCTCAAGGATTGATATATCCTTATTTCTGAAGTCCTGATATGGCTGATCCATCTACTGTGGTTGATTCACAAATACCTTGTTACATTTCTTGGTTAGATGTTAGTCTGCTATTTAAGCAACTTTTTCCTGGGTCACTGTCATTCTTGCACCTTTGGATTTTGGTGACTAGGTCCACACACTCTGCTGGGTGTTTAGAATGGGCTTTTTAGTCAAGTTTTACTGTTCTGAATTGTGCTTCAGGAAAATTAGAAAAAAAATAAATTGGTATATGAGTATTCATGTTAAATGAGTTAATTGCAAATTACAATTTTTGCAATCTCTTTAGTGCCAGCTATTTTTAATACTATATTTCCTTTTGTTTTACATCTTTAAAAAATTAATTACTTTTCCCCTCTTTTATGCATTAACATATATAGACATAGTTTTCAAATCCTTAAATGGAAATAGTCATTTTAAAAAGGTCGATTATCACTTCCAGAAAAAAATTTTCATGGATTTAACTTGGAGTCTAATTTTGTGTTTTCTAATTTCCTAATACAGAGGATATGCTTCCTCTGTATTTAATTCCACAGAATTTATTATAATGTTAATAATTTTATGGACAGTGCTCTTTGAGTGAAAGTGAGGCAAGTTTTGCAGTGCTAGAGCAAGTATCCTTTAATTGCTACCATAACTAGAAAAGTCAGATAAGCTGCTTAGCCTGTCAGAACTATTTGTAAATCTGAAATGAAAGCTGCAAATTTCAAATGTAAATTAAGAAATCGGTATGAGATTAATAATATTTGTTAAACATGATTCCCTGTCTTTTCTTTCAGATGATCTAATTGATTTAACTGAATTTTAATTAATCAGGGTCATCTTGGTATTTCATAACTCTTATTAAAGTTTTTTAATATGCTTGATAGGTTCAGTAGGACGCTTCATTTGAAGAAGATAAGATCAATCTGTATACATTTATGATGGAGATGTGTGTTCAATGAAGGCATTATCAGGAAAGACCTTTTGTTACTCCTAATTTCTTGTGTGCGTATGTATTTATTAAGACGTTTCCTGCAGGATGCATTGTTTCAGCAATGTCTCATGAACCTATTACAAATTAAATCTTTTTCCACCAAAGGTCAGAAAAGGTTGAAAGGATGTTCTGTGTTTTCATGAATGGAGATGCAGTGTATACTTTTTAAAGTGCCAAAATAATGGTTGAAATGTATTTGCAGCTAGTTTTGAAAGAGAGAGATAAGAATTATATTCTATGTGGGCAATTCTTTAATTTCATCAAGTTATAGAACATGAATAAAACACATTATGCATGCAAAGAAAAAGGATCTTCCAGTAATATTGAAATCTTAATCAGGTACAAAGATGAACATAGAAGAGTTGCATAGTTCTGTATGTTTTGCTTATTTGTGTTTGTTGAAAGGATATAATTTTCTTTTGAAATAATAAGCTTTGAAAGAGCATGGGTAACTTTTTTTTTAAGATATTTAACCTTTAGAGTTTTTAAGTACTTTAGTAATAATCTCAACTTTCCCTGTATAATTTAGGAAAACTATAAAATTACAGAATATTTAAAATAGCTCTGTACACCTCCACAGCACTGAGCTGCCTACATGGGATTGATGTTCAAGTAGCTGAGTTGAGTTTGGTCCAAAGGTTGCTGAAGGAGGTGATAAAAAAAGCTGTCTTTTTAACAGGCTTTCCATTATATCTTGCTCCTTCCTTCGAGCACCCTTTTTCACATGCTGGCTCTCATCAGTTACTTAAAGCTACCATGAAACTGCACTCCAATTTGAACAAGAAAAAAATGCTCAGTTCTTCAGGGCTGAGGGCTCTAACGATCTGCAGACAAGTTCTCAGGTAAACAATAGTTGCACAACCATGAGCTGCCAACACATGATGAATGTGGCTTTCATATATAGCTATGAACAACAAAATTGCTTCTCAGTCTGTTTCAGTGGGAGCAAACAAATATGCGAGAACAAAAACTGAATTTTATTTTCATGGGGCATACTGGAGGCTAGGGTTAAGGAGAATCCTCTGTTCTTCTAGGTATCCCGACTCATCAATTCTTCTGGGTCTCACATCAGCATACTGTGTGCCTCTTTGTTAGCCTTTATAACCTCAGTTGTGAAGTCATCCGGATCTGTGTCTCACCCCAATGCATTTAGGAGAGAACTGTATATAGCTCTGCTTCTGGATAGTGTTACTTTGCTTTGAGTTTGTTACCAGTTGACTTTATGCAACAAATGTATTCATTTTAAAGCTTTTACTTTAAAAAGTTTGGGAGTTACACTGGAGTTTTACAGTGACCTGTTAAATAAGCACATTTTAAAATTGTGGTCTTAGGCTTCTGAGCTTGCTTCATCATGTGAAAATTTAGAAAGTTTTTATCTTGGTCCAGATGGAGCTACAGTCTATCTGATGGAGCATAAACACAGTATGTTTTGCTGTATTTGAAGGAATTTCTGTTCCTTGTTTTGTTCAAAGCAATTCCCATACAACAAAAGTAGTGTTATGTAGCATTGTGCAGGATGGAGAAATGCTGCTACCTTCTTGAAGCATCTCCTTCAGAAGCCGCTCAGAGCAGGCCACAGGAACAGCCATTTCAAGTCCATGCACACACACATGCCTCAGTGGAGGAAAGACCGGAAGGGCCTCCTGTATGGTATTTTCCAGCAAGGTTTATTTCACATGCCAAAGGGATCATGGGCAGAAGTCAGAGGATCGTGTGCTGCTTAGGGGCTGAGTAAGAGGTCGGTGGCCTCAGACCCAATGGTCTGAGGGCACAGGGGTGGTACAACAGGCAAGGCAACCTAAAGAGGGGTCTGAGGGATGAACAGCTGGGGAGGGCAGGGTTAAGCGGCCAATGGGGGAAGCGATCCAAGATAGATTGGCAGTAGTTTTGCAAGGCACCATGAAGGAAGTATTCTCTTTCAGCCTAGTCAGGGAACTCTATGGTAAATTTTCCCAGGGCAAAGCTGGAAGTTCCTCTGAGGGGGTTTTTAGGGTTCCCACAGTGTTGCCCATACTGAGTAGAGGATACCAATGTCTCTGGTTGAGAAAACTGAAGTCTTACATGGCTGAGGCTCCTTAGGATAGGTTGTTTGTTCAGTAAACATTTTTAACCTTCTTCTGGTGTGCTGTGTTTTTTCAGTAATGGAATGACTGTGGGAAAAAAATTAATTGACAACATTGTTGATTAGGAGAAATAAATATTTTAATGATACTTGATTGGTGTAGCCATTAGTAATGCCAGAGATTGTGGTCTCTTTCAGGCTTTCATGCTTGAAACCCTATAGTGTTTTTAAACTAGTAGTTTAAAGAAGTGTTTTTAAAGTAGTAGTAAAATGGATGCACCTTTTCTGCAAAAGTTTTTCAAGACTTAAAAATATAACCTAAGCATTTCAAATAACCCTGTGACAGGGAAAAAATATCACAATGGCAGTTGAAAACCAAACTATGAATATACAGAGTTCTTAGAAAAGAAATGTTGTATTCAATTCCCTCAAGACTAAACTTTGTTACTTATCTCTAGTGTAGGTGCTGCATACATAGTAGTAGTTTCAGCTACCTAGCAGCACATAAACTGCAATCTGATGGAGATAATTATGTGAAATCTGTACTAATTGTGCCTATTGATTGAGTGTAGCAACTCAGTCTGTTTGATGCATATTTTATTTTTTTTAGCCAAAAAAATTGAATACCGATAGAAATAGAACTTTACCAATAGAAATGGAACTTTAATTACTGAAGTAAAATTGTTACTTTTATAATAAGATGAATGGTATTTTTGTTGACACATACAATCTCAAAAGATAGATGATTCAGAACCAGGGGATTCAAAATGTTTAGAAATTAAATTTCTAAATACTTAACAAATCATTAAAAAAACAGATTTGCTTTTATCCTATTTATTAGGTACAGGCAGGAAATGTGCTAGAAGCAAGAAGGAAAAGACCTAGACATTATTTCCTGTAAATGTAGGAAGGAAAACGTGACACTTGAGTTGAATATATACAGTCTCTGGTCCTTTCTTGGCCACATCTTATAGCAGAAACAAGACTTTAAAATAACTTTTATTTCTTAACCAGTAACAGTTGAATTTACTTTTGGGCCTGCTCTTGGGAGTGTAAATGTCCATAACATTATAGTGCACCCAGGTGCTAAAGACTGATTTTGTGCCAGCAAAAGATAGCTGCTATTCAAAAACTTTTAAAATCTTCAAAAATGAGCCATTGAAAGCTTCAAGTATCTGCTGACTTAATGAAGTAAAACATTGCATTTATATTTGAAAGTATTAATAAAAATTGGAATTGTTTGATGTTGTTCTGCTCGTTGTACAGTAAGGTTTAAATGCATGACAGATGAAACGGTGAAAATCATGTCATGCAGAAAGGCTGAGTTGTGATGTTAGCTGCTAGCTAACACAGGGTGTTGTGTAAGGCACTGTTCAGTTCTTATTTGATTGTTCTATGGTAGGATGATTATCACAGCTCCCCGCATGGAGAGAGTGAATTTTGAAATGAGAGATGCTATGATAATGCTGTATGCTTGATGTGAGAGAGTGAAAACATGTCTTCAAAACATGTGGGCAAGCTTCCATATTTCTCTACCACTTCATAGTATTTTGAAGTGTGTGGAAAAGCCATGGTATGAAAAGCCATTGTCCTCCTTCGCCTTCACCAAGAAGGCAGTGGAGTCCTGGAACTTTATTCGAATAAAGGGAGAGAGTCCACTGGAGCATACCCCGTGGGTTTTCTCTCCAGGTTTTGGAGGATGCAGGCTCCTTTTATCCTAAACTCCGTGACCACATGTTGCCCTTTTCTTTCCCCATTGGCTGAGGTACTAGGAAGGTGCAATCTTCCCACACTGCATAATACAAATTTCCCCGTGAATATGTATTGTCATTTCCCCCTAAAGTTTGGAAGTTCAGGCTGTCTGGATTCTGTGGATCCATCAGAAATTCGGACTGTCTGGGTTCTTCAATGGACTTGTGCAGACCCATTTCTCCTGCTACCCTAAAGTGCAGAAGTTCAAACTGTCTGGGTTCTCTAGGAAACTTGTGCAGCTTGATGTTCATAGAGACATTAAGACTCATTTCTCCCAAAGATCCCTGCAGTCATTCTTCCAGAACCTGATTTGTCCTTTCAGACCTAGTTGTTCCTGAAGACATTAGGACCCGTTTTTCTGAGGCAGAAGTCACTGCTGTAGTTCTGCAGCTTTTCCTTCCTTCTTGGAGAGTACAGTCAGACAATGATCTTCACATGGGCCTCAGGTTAATTGTCATACTATTGCCTCACATGGCACATTTGAAAGAATAACAGAAAAACTGCAAAATTTGTAACTGAGGAAAAGTAGTAAGTTCCTGCTTCCAGTGAGGTCCAGTGGAGTCTCCTATAAAAATGTTAAGACCTTATGAGTATGTCTAAGCTGTCTTGCAGTTTGTATTCTCTGTGACATGCCCAATAAATTCACCACAATATCTTCTGTAGAGCTCAGGAGTCTGTGGCTGGTACTCTGGTCTTCTGGAAAAAAATCTGGGTTTTATTGCCTAGACATCATAAATGGCTTTTGAAAAGGGATAGTGTCAATATGGGTTTGATTTGTTTTGTTTTTTCCCTATAAAGTACCAGGGGCTTTCTGGCTGGTTTAAGAGGATCTCTTTAAAACAAATTTAGAAGATGGCTGAGACTTATCCCAGATACAAAACACTAGGAGAACAAAAAAATTGCATGTGGTGTATGAGACACATGGGGCAGATGGAGGTTGCAGTCATTCAAATAAATGCATTTCTTTTAAATTTCTCATTCCAATCTACATGATGTTTAATGAAATGTTACAGTACTATATCCCATAACCAGATAACATTAATAGGAATTATTAGTAATACCTCATTACATATGTTAATAGTATAATATTTTACCCAATTTATTGCAAAAACAATGTACCAGCAAAGTAGGAAGTGTAAATGATTTAGTTTGGAGCACTGTCTAATACTGTAAAATTGATGTATCTTACTTCACTCAGAAGTGTGCTTAGCATACAAAGTATTCCTTCCAAGACATCAGGCAGCAGTCTGTCACTACTTTAAATTAAAATACATAAAGGAATTATATACAATGACAAATACAGTAATTTGTACAGGTACTAAGGAATCTGAACACACATGCTTCTCCCCAAGTTATATGAAAATGCGAGAAGAGAGTGAGTTACATAACAAATGCAATAATTCAGAGTAAAGGAAAAGTCTCCTCAGGGGTGATGTTAATGTCTACAAGAGTAAAAACAAGCTTAAAGACGATCTGGTTGAGTACCAAATCCCATCTTCAATTGTCTTTCTCAACAGCATGGGTTCTGGCCTCTTTTCCAAATAGGACAACTTGAAAAATTCATACATGCATAGTTGATTTTAAAATTGAGGATATGTTTTTTTTTTCAGGAAAAAACAGAGACCTTAAAGAGCAAATGGGATAAAAGGATCCATTCAGTCTTGCACATTACATCCAGACATGCTGAATATTCCTTTTGGAATATTTGTCCTCCTCCTCTCACCTCAGCAATAATGAATCAAAAATAATACTACTGGAACACACTGAACCTGGAAACATATTAATAAGAAGAAATGTTTGCTTGAACAACTCTGTGTTGGCTTTGCATATTTTCTTGTAATGTCGCTGCAGTGGATAAGATGCCCTCAGCAGAGGTTCAAGACACAAGGGTAGTAATAGAGACTTTTGAAGGGGATGCAGCTGATTTGCAGTATCTTCAGTTTGGAAAAGCACACTTAAGAATTAAGATATTTGATCTTAAGGTGGAAGGTGGATTAAACTTTACACTTACCTGTAATCATGCATTTCTAAAATTGCTGATTTAGCTTTTAATGCAATTAAAAAGCAGGAGTAATAGCAATCATGAGGAGATGAAAAGAAGAAAAACCCCATCATTTCTCTCTCTTTTGTTTCATTTTGTTTTTTTTCAAATATGAACCATATTGCTAAGCATATGCTCTTGGCACCTTTAACACATATTACCTCTAAATATTTTATAAAGAACATTTCAGATTGCTTTCCTGCTGCATGGTACTTAGTGTGCTTGTTTTTCAATAATTGATTTTTAATGAAGAGGAAAAAAATCAGCCATAGAACTGATTCTCTGTGAGAAGCTGCTAGCAACTTCCTCCATACCTGGTGGGACCAGTTGCTGGCTGGCTCTAAGAAGTGGCATACTCCTAAGACAATTAGAAAAGCTGGAAACTCCTATCTGATAACATATTTAAGAACAAAAACCTGTGTTAAGTTCTCTTGCTCCCTGCTCTCTGTGGAGAAGTGGAGGGGCTGGCTGAGCCCCCCTTCCCAGCAGGGCTGGGGTCCCTTCCCAATGGGGGCCGCTAGACCCCATCCTGGTACGGCTGCTGAGCCACGCTGCCAGAGGCCATCCCGGCGCCGCCCTTCAGCCAGGGCATTGCCACTTGGCTGCGGTTGTTTTGGCATGGCTTGCAATGGACTTTATTTACTTAGCTGCCTTTAACTAGCTGTTTTGCAGACAGAAAGAGAAAACTGGCGGTAGCAGCTTTTCTTTTTTCAGCGTCCCACATGAAGAAAAGGTGCAGAGTGGAGCCAGCAGCTGCGCGACTTGTGCAGTGCCAGTGGTGAGCACATGACCAATAGAGAGAAAAGCACAGTGAGTGAATTCCTTGATTGCAGAACCTGGACAAGATCAGCTTTTCAGTGCTGCAGAGCTGTAGTGATGCACCCCACACACCCAGCAAGTGTTTTCCATATAGGGAAAAGTTTGACTCACCCCTTAAGGTAAAGAACCCAGAAACTTCAATACCTTCCTGGCAGTACTTGGCTCAGGGCCAAGAGATAAGAATCTGTTAGACCTTGTCACTGTTCTTCAAACCCTGTATCTCTCTCTCTATTGGCTGCAAGCCAAATTGTCCCTCCTAGAACATTCACTATATATGAAGGGGCCCAAAGGAAGTAAAAGGGTTTTTGGAGTGTTTGAGCAGGGTGTCAAGAGGTTTCTCAGACACCTGTGCATGGCTTATCATTTGTTTCCTGTACAGTTTGTTATTTTCTTATTTTTCTTTATTAAATACTTTGCTTTACAAAACATCACTGAAGACCAGTCTCGATAATAAATTTTAGCCACTTTTCTGCAAAGGCTGGACCCTCAGAGATTGATACATTAGGATGTAGTTTATAAGACTCTGGCCATGTGCTAACCTGTATCACAGAGCTCTGTGAAAACTGTTTCAATTGATAAAACTTGAGAACAAACAAACCAGAAAAGTGAGGACAGGTGAGGAGAACAACATGGAGATACTGAGGTTGTTGCAAAAGAATGAGGGGGTGGAGGAGGTGCTTCAAGTGTCTGAGCTGAGATTCTTCTGCAAGCCATGGTGAGGACTATAATACAACAAACTTTCCCTGTAATTCATGAAGTGCATGGAGGGATGTAGCTTTCACCTGCAGCCCATGAGAAAAAGGCACTCGTACTGGAGCATGTGGATGCTGAAAAACTGTAATCTGGTGAGAGGCTTGAACAGAGAGAGAGAGAGAGAGAGAGAGAGAGCCCTTGCTTTCAGAAATAGAGGAAGAGGACCCGTGTTTTCATACTAGAACAGCTCATCCTTAAAAACTGCACCCCCTAATTAAATGGCCCATGAAAAGCAGTTGTGGGAAGATTGCAAGCTGAGAGAGGGACTTTATGTTGCAAGCAGGTTCTGGGTGGACTGTCAGCCATGAAAATTAAAATCACCTTGAACAAGTTCACAAAGAACTGTTTCCCAAAGGAAAGACCCCATATATTGTTGTGGTTTAGGGCAAATTTGGGAGCAAACCTCTGAATGGGGTTCCTCTGGAAAGCAAACCCAAACGGCCCCTCCCCCTAGCCAGTCCGGGAAAAGAACTTCCCCAGAGAAAAGTGGAAAAAACTATTTTTTTAACAGACAAAGTGCCCACAAGCATAAAGCATGAATAATATGAAACAATAAAATCTTCCATTATTCCAAAGTGAGATGGCAGATTCAGAAAGTCCTTGCTGTGGGTTGTAGCTCGGCTCCCTCGGTCTCTTATCAGCTCCTCTGGTGCTGACAAAATGCCGAGGCCCAGGCCCCAGTGGGCCGCAGGTGCCAGCTCTCAGTGCTCCTCTGGGTTTTTCAGTCCACAGCAGGTTTAAACAGTCTCAAGAAAAAGGAAAAAAAACCAGTCCAGGGATCTCCTCTGCCCTAGCTAGCTAAAACTAGGAGCAAAGCAGATCTCTGTGCCACAGTCTGTCCCTGCCTCAGCCGAACACACTGGAGAAGAAATGCAGAGGAGTGAATGCGGTTTTCTCGAAACGTGTGCACTTCTTCTTTCCCTGCTTCACCCTCAAAATCAGCCTTAAAGGTACAGAACACAACAGAAGGTACAGAGCACAAACAGAACAGACAACTGGGGATACAAGCATCATAAAGTCATCCTAAGACACATACCAAAAGAGACTCTGTAAGTGAACTGAAGAAAGATCTTATAAGTGGCAAACTGATTAAAAATCCCATATTTGTCTCCCTGCACTATCAGTGGGAAGGAAAGAAAGGCTGGGGTGGGGCAGAAAGTTGTTCTAAAAGTTTATTTTAGTTTTCATTGTCCTCTTTTAATTTTGTTAATAAATCTTTTTATCTTTATACCTTTTAAAGTTTTGGCCAGCATCAACCCATCATACTTAGATTCTAAATTATCTCACAATAAATCACTTACTATGTATCTAAATTTGGAGATTTTTAGTTCCAGTCAGAACTGCATTCAACCATATTCTGTTATGATAGTCAAAACCAAAATTTCTGAAGGCAAAATTGATGCTTTGGACTATATGTACCTTAAACAACAAAAAAGACATACTATATGAATGTGAGAGTAGAGCTGTATTTCACTAGTGCTATGAGCTAAGCCTTCCTATACACAGATAAGAAAAGAATAGGATAACTGAGAGTTTAATCCTTACTTTACTGAGCACACTCTTAAGTACACAGTTGCCTTTGTTTTTCTCTGGTAAATACTTCTCACTGGATGTAGGCTTTCAATCGGTTTTTCATACAGAACTATGAAATTTCTCCATTCATCAGAGACTATCAAGCTAGTGACAGACATGCAAGAAATCTAGTTTCTCTGATTCCGAGCTCTTATTTTCACATATCTGCACATAAGTAGTGGGTAATGTAAGTTCATCTTGTGTATTTGTTGAAAATAGTAAGAGGGTTTCAATATGATTTACTACTTTTGTTCTCCTGTAACGGATTCAAATTGATTTCCTTTACTTTTCATGCACTTGAAATGTTTTTCTTGCATCACCATATAAAGCATGGTGATTCATGGTCTTAGCTCTACACACATTTTGTGTACTTTAGGCTATGTGTTCACTATCTTAGCAGTATTTAGAGCCATTTTGAAATACATATGACCATGTAAATATATATTAGAAGTCTGAAGAAAATGTTTTGAAGCCATTAGTACTACTTTTGTACATAAGTACTTAAGGATTCTTAAATTTGGGATTGACTCACATGTTGAGCCATTAAATCCTTGTATAAAATGTGATATGAACATTTTCTTGATTATGGATTATTTTATCACAGAATTTATCAGTAAACACATTTATTCTTATTGAAAATGGAAGAGAACCAGTAAGTTAAGCAATGGAAAGACTGGCTGATCCTCAGCTTTGGAAGCACACAACAGAATAACGAAAGAACAAACCCCTCCAGGTGCTGAATTTCTGTCATGTAATCAAGTTCTGAGAGATTGGTCCTTGATTTCCTTCTGAAAGAGGTAAAGCCTCTAGCACAGTTTTGGTTGCTAAGATAAAGCCTGCAAGTCTGTGAATTCTAGTGGAACTATTGTAAAAACTAGGCTATCTGCAGGCATGGCTTTGTGGTTTTTATCACGCTCTTAAACCATGTGAGCACATCAGCAGGGACAGGTTCCTCCATTTTCTCCAGTCTTTTGTATTTCTCCTAATACTATTGAATAGTGATTTTGGTTTTTTGTGGGTTTTTTGTTAGTTTTGAGTACCAGAGGCTGGAGAAAATCTTTACTGAGTTACCTGTTGAAGGCAACTTAGAAAAAAAAAATCATTGTTTTAGCTTAACATTCAAGGTAAATGGAGACTAGAACTAGACTAGAACATGTTGAATTGAAACCAAGGAGCTTGTGGGCTTGTAGTGGTTTAAAATCACTAGGAATTAAAGACCAAACAAACCACTTCCTTTCCCTCTGACCCCTGTGGTGAAAAAGGGATAAAAGCAGAGACTATGGGTTGAAATTGCACTTTACTGGAAACAAACAGTAACAGCAACAATATTAATAACTATAATATATATATATTAATATATTATAAATATGGTATTATTATAAATATGATAATATTATAAATATTATATTGTTTTTAACTAATAGGTGTCTTGGGTTTTTTATAATCAAAAAAATTTTATTCTATTCCATCTGTTGAAACCTGTTTGGGAGGTGTTTTTTCTTTATCTGTTGTAACTCCAGGAGAGAGGGGGTGACTGCCTTTCTAATAACAAGCCATCTGTTGAGACCGAGTTGGGCATTGTTTCTTATCTCTGTTCATTCTTCCACTACCTCCAAGAAGATATCTTCTGTTAATAAGGCCATTAAAGCTCACCAATGACATGATACAATTCATCATCCTATTGCGAGATGCTCCACTCAGGGAGAAGGAGCCAAACCATTTCCACCTAGATAAAAAGGAGCTGCAAGTGTCACCAGGCATTCCAGTGTTCCCACGGGACTCCAAAACAAAGACTGCACCCAACTCTAGACCCTTGGCTCCACAGGATCATCTCTGCTTCCAACAGGACCCCATCTGCTACTCCAGGAGGGCTTACTTTTGGACTGTTTCTAACACCCTGACCAACAGGGCATCAGGTTGTATTTCTAGACTCTGTCAGGGTTTTCTGGGATTTCTTATTTGTTTGTTTGTTTGTTTGCTTATTCTTTTGTACTACAACATTTGTATTTTTTAATATCCCTAGTAAAGAACTGCTGTACCTATTCCCAAAATCTTTGCCTGATAGCCTTTTAATTGCAAATTTATAATAATTTGGAAAGGGGGAGGGGGGTGCTTACATTCCAAAGGAGACTCCAGTCTTCCCTGGCAGATACCTATCTATCCAAACCAAGACAATAGGTTAAGTTTAGTATTATTTCTAGAATTAGAATTTACAAAAAGAGATGAAGAAACAATTAAAAATATGATGGTTCAAAGATTTGGCAGGAAAATGGGACTGATTCACACCTTTACAGTACAGATTCTGCCAAAACTATGAACTGTGGAATTGATTATTTGTATTCTCTTTTACTTTGTATTTATACTCTGTTATACTTTTTCAGTGAGATATTGCCATACTGGCTTGGAGATTTTCTTCAGTCCTGTGGGTTTATTCTTTCTTGTGATTTTGGGGTAGTTTTCTTTTTCCCCTGACTGATTTTTTTGTGTTTATGAGGAGTTCCACTTGGAATGGGATGGCTTCTTTGGAGAAGGAAGAAAGGCAGCTACACCTCTCCAAATTTCTTGCTCATTAGTATTTGCCTTACTAACTTAAAAAAAAAAAAGTTAAAAAAGCTTTATTTTAAGCAGTATTCTAATGCTATAAGATGCTTTCTTATGACTATCTCAACTAATTTTATTTACTTTGATTTTGCTCTTAGGTTTTGTGCTTATTTTGCACTGTTTTTTACCTCTTCAGTGAGAGACCTACATTCATGAAACTTGAGAACGCTTTGTGTCACATTAATTACAGCAATTATAATAAAGTACTATCTTACACCCTATTTTCTGTTTCCTTCTGTAAAAGTTTGTATGAGTTTAAGTATTTTCAACCATTGAAACTGTTTTGTTTAAACTTGCATTTAAAAATGCATTGTTTATTTTACACTGCAGTGTTTTACCCTCTGTGTTATGCATACGCCATAACCTGCCTGGCCACAAGCAGCACTATCCTGCTCAGCTTTGAAAGCATTGTTACAGGATTCCACTTTCTGCAGAAGGACTGTCTATTCTGCACAATCCACAAAAGTCCATCTTAAGCAATGTACAATGCTTTCAACTTCTGGTATGTTGTCCATCCATACAAAACTGTGGCATCTCCCTTCATCTTAATATTTTTGATAAATGTGAAAATGTACACAGACTTTTTTTATTTATCACAAAAAATTTTAAACTATTAACAACTTGTAATAATTTGTTTTTTAAGTTTATAATATTCTTGTCTTTCCACCATCTCTTTAATAACACTGTTCCATCTATAAAGTGTGTACTAATTCTACTCAGAAAATATTGGGAGTTTTTTCTGAGGATACTTATACTTCAGTACATTCAGATACAATTCATTGCAGAATATTATCCCCCAAACATATATCTGCCATTAATTCAGCTTTTTAATCCATTTTACTGAAGCACTTTTCCCATGGAAATACTGTAAGCTTTAGCCAAGTAATTTTCTGAGTACTTTTCTGCCTACCTGCAATTCTCCACTGAAGTTTTTCCAGCATCAGGTTTTCAGCTGATTATAATCAGCCTTACTGGAATTGAATAACAGGACCAAGAGCTTGGCATTTATTATAAACCACAACTACGTCTGTCTCTGTAAAGGAAATCTCCCTGGAGGAGAGGGAGGAGGGTTAGGGGTATTTTTTTCAGATCTGACTGGAAATATATAGAGCAGTATTGGTTATGACTGAAAACACAGTGACCAAAATAAGCAACTTCTTTTTTTTTTGTAAGTAGATAAATGCCCAAGCACTCTTCAGGGCAAGACCTCAAGCAGTGCTATGAACATGATCTGTACCTAGTTAAACATCCATTCCTAAATTTGGATCCATTTTTGGAAGTGAAATACAAATTGAAGTAATCTGCAAGTTGCTTGTTTTGTCATCCAGTTCTCTTACAGAACTAAATTCCAGATAGATTTGCACTCAAGTCTGATGAATATTGTGTTTTAAGCTCTGATTTGCTCTGTTCAATGCATTATCCTATTTACCAAATGCAGACCTTACAGAGATTTTCTATATTGTTCTGAAAAGATATATGCAGAAAGCTGTGCAAAACCAGAATGTTGTCTTTATATTCCTATTGACTTATTAGTTAAGCACATAAAATAACACAGCTTGGTAATGTATTTTGCCTTTTGTCTTACCTCATTATCTTCATTGTTGCATCTGTTATAATCAGAATTAGGTCACCCACTTCTAATTTGTTGACTTCTAATCTGATCAACCATGACAGAATACAAATTGTGAATAAAGACAGTTCACAACTGATCTTTCCTATAGAGGAGCTGTTTGCTATCAGACCATTAATCTCCTGAGGTGAAAAGGGAATGAAGCCATTTCGATATACAAATCAAAGAAACCCCTACCATCCTGAATTTTATGTCTTTGTAGGCTGTCCACTCAATTTGTTTCCTCTTTTGCTTGGCTAACAAATAAATACTAAAACCTAGATCAAAACCCTTGGTGTCTATTCATTTTATGCTTGGTGCATTTAAGCCCTATCTTGGTCTATTAAAAGGCAATATTGTGCATTCTTCCTTTTCTGTAACCTCATTATGTTGCTAAATCAACTCAGTTTTACCTGTGCCGGTCTCCTGAGGCAGCTGTGAGAAAGCATTTTCTGAAGATTTCTGAGAATGAAGCCTGGGTAATAGACTGCTTCAATGAGAATATTAAGCCTTCCAGAGATTTAATATGTTGTGGGGTTCGCGGGGGAAAATTAAATGTTCTGTTGGTCTTCTAATGCCTTCTGGAAGATATGTTTACAGCAGCTGGTTAGATCTTCCAGACTAGTCAGCAGCCTTCTGAAGCCTTCTAAGTCCCATGTTCAATTAAGGACAAAAATATTTTACTTTATTTGCATGAAAGTATTATTGATTAGCCAGGCACCAATTTTATTTGGTTAAAATTAGACTTCATTTTATGTAAGACAAGATATTCATGGAGATAATCTTTATAAAAGATATTGCACAAATCTTTAGAATGAAATCAATATTCAAAGCTATTTACTTTTCTTGATTATACTTTTTATAGTAAGTAGACCCCCTTGGCAAAAAGCACCACTCTGCTCCTTCGAACTGTTTCTTTCTTTACAGTTGTATTTCTCCCACTTTTTCAATAAAGATCCAAAGTATTGGTTGTTTTCAAATAACTTAAAAATTCTTAAAATACATCTCACTAACATGGATATTGTCAGGAAAGTGTATTATTTTGTTTGTTAGAGTGATCCTGAGATAGTCTCATGTTTTGCACAAAATGAACAGTATTCTTTGGTATTTTAAATTCTGTGTGTGTTCTGCTTTACTATGTGGTACTGAAAGCAACATTTTGTATTTAACTTCATTACAGTTTTTGGAGACAAAAACAAAAGCTTTTTTTTTTTACATTTTAATGCTTTCTAAAATGCATATACTAAAATCTGTTTCATTAAAGTAATTTTCTTTTGGAGATGATGAGAAAATGAAGTCTTAAAGCAGTTCTCAAACAGCTCTAAGGAAAGAATAGAATTGGGGCCCTTATTAGAAAATTCTGTTCAAGCTTGCCTCATCCCAGGTGCAGAATCCAGCATTTTCCCATGTTAAACTTCATGCAGTTGGTGATTGTTGATCTCTGTTCAAGTCTCTGCAAGGCTTCTCTACCTCCAAGGGAGAGAAGGTAGAGAGGGAGAGAAGGGAGTCAACAGCTCAGTATCATTGGCAAACTCAGTATCCCTTTAATTCCTCTGCCCAAGTCCTTTACCAAGATGCTGAAGACCACAGGGCCAAAGATGGAGCCATGTAGAACCCCACTATTGACCATTCACCAGCCTAATGTCACCCTATTCAGTATAGGTCCTTGTGGCCAATATGTGAGCCTGTTGCTCGCCCATTGCAAGACAAGTTTATCCAGCTGTGGAATGGGCATTTTGTTCAGAAGGATACTGTGACAGACAGTGACAAAAACTTTACTGAAATGAGAAAAGACTACAATAATAGGCTTCCCATGATGAACCAGGTGGGTCACTTTGTCATAAAAAGAAATTAAGTGCGGCATGCAGGAGGTTCTGCTCATGAGAAGCCATGCTGGCTTCTGCATTTGTCCTTCTGCGTTTGTCCTTCAGGTGTTTTTTACTACCTCCCTAAATAATTTTCTCCATAATTTTACCAATGACTGAAGGGAGACTAACAGGTCTGTAATTTCCAGGATCATCCTTCCTGCCCTTGAAAATTGGGGTAACATTCCAGTCAACTCGGACCTCTCTTGATTCCCAAGATGGCTCAGAAATCATTGAGAGAGACCTCACAATGACATCAGTGGTCCTGACTATTCTCAGATGAATCCCATTAGGCCCCATACATGTATAGGGATCCAGCTGGAGCAGCAGATCCTGTGCAAGTTCAGGGTCAGCTGGGAGTTTATCATTCTCACAGCCATGGTCCTCCAGCTTGGGGCACCAGGGGTCCCTTAGCATATCATTGGTGTTGAAGACAGAGGCAAAGAAAGACATCTCTGCCTTGTCTGTATCAATAAGAACATGTCTATACTTCTAAATTTTATTTCTCTAATCCCATCAGTTAATGATATAATTTCTATCAGGATACCAGTTTTTAAATTAATAGACTTTGCTTCAGTTTTTTATCTTAATTATCCTGACAGACACCACATGGGAGCAAGGTCAACCTTATGCTATATTTAGAAGGAGGGTTTGGGGCAGCTTGCAAGTGATTCTTTAATTCTGGCTGGTGAGTTTCATGCTGCTTCCACAAGGAGTTAGGTCTTTGCTTCACTGGCCTGAATTAGAGGTAATTAAAGGAAGTAATGTAATTTCTCAACCTCCATGAAGGCACTATAGTAGGTCTGTGCTTCGGGGTTTTCTTGTTTGTTTGTTGTTTACTCCTTATTTGTTATAGTTATGACAAAAATAAGACCATGACTATTGGAAAAAGATTTGCAATCCAACATACAGAACAAGAGAATTCTGTTTGTAAACATAACTTAAATGGGAGAAATGTCTTCTGCATTCTTTAATTCTTGGATTTTGTTGCACTACTGGTTTGTTTCCCCTGGTGCAATTGAAATGCCTAGGCGAAGATGATGTCTCTAGAGAGCATTAAATAGAGTTCTAAATTAATGGGGCTATCAAATGTGAACCCAAACGCAAATATAAAACTCAGAAACTTAAATTCAGGAAAACAGTTATTCCTGAGTTTTCTTTTCTAGTAGAGTTCTCTAGGAATCACTTTCAGCCATAGCTGGTATTTTTAGTAGTGACCTTGAAGTAATGTCCAGAGGTCATGAGTACTGAATATCTCACCAAATGGAGTTCTGGCCAACAATAAGCGTTTCAGAACAGAAGTTGGAGTCTTTTCCTGGGAAACAGTGTCTTGGGAGTTTTTACTTTTGCATTTTTTTTATGAGTAAAAATTATTGTCCATGAAAGGCCTGTAGCCAAAACAGCTAATGGACTTCAAAGCTGTTGTCTTTGTGGCTGTTACAGTGCTATTGGAAAGTTGAGTGCTGCTGTCTTGTCAACTCAAAGAAAAAAAGCTGAAATATTTATAGAGTTGCATTAAGCCTTCCTTATAGTGCTATACTGAAGTTCTTTCTAAATAGCTTATCAGATAAATAAATTAAAAAATGAGGAGATCTCATGTAAAGATCTATGGACTATCAAAGTAATAGCTTTCTTTTAATCTAATGGATAAGGTATTGTCAGATAAAGATTAGAGACTGAAGCTTACACAAAATGTTGGTTCTATTTACAAGATCTATGGGGAAAAATTCACCATCTCTGGAAACTATTACACCAGGTTGTGGTGTTTTAAATCATCAGTTGAACTAATAATATATTTCTAAGGGTCCTGTAATGTGTGTGTGTTTTCCTTGAGAACTTTCAGATAATTCCATCAGTTCCTTTGTCTTTCCCCAGCTCTGCTTCTGGATTGAAAGTTGTTTCTCGCATTTACAATTAATTGTATATGTCCATCTTTTTACTCTACTTAAAACTGCAAAAGGTTGAAGTGAAATTATGGTATTTAATACAAGCAATCTTCAAAGGCATGATTCATTTATAAAGGTGAGGCTCAATGCTGTCATCAATGTTATTTGTGTAGAGGAATGATATTGAAAAATGCTATCATGATGACTTACTATTTGGTTTGTATCTACTGGCCAGCCTTGAAGTTACACTCATCCAAATGGCTGCGTTTAAAACTTTACCTTAGGAAGAATATTTGAGCCTAATGATCTGTGGTTGCATTTGATAATCTTAAATGTCTTTTCCAACATAATGTAAAAGACAGTTAAGATGATCTCAAAAATGCACTTAAAATTTTGGATTCCAAAACTTTCATGACATGCTGATAGTGTTGAAGAGAAACAGGATTCATCCATGTAGGTTTTTTTCAGCCACATTTATAATGTGTCTCTTGTTTTCTTTTTCTTCTCAAGAAAAAGATTGACTGATTTTTTCCAACCATGACAAGACTGCTAGGAATGCTAGCATAATAACAATACTGCTGTGGTATTTTTTTTTCTCTGTAGGAATATAAAAGGACGATAGAGTATATCCAGGTTGATTCTACCTTTTATATAAAAAAAGGAAGTATAGATGACTTAGTCAAATGTAGGTCTAATACATGAAACTGAATACCCTTTATATGTGGGGAAATAGATAAGAAAACTTCTGCTGTTACTGAAATAAGTTGTTATTATTCCTTATGAGGTATCTCTTGGTTATGGTTTTTCAGAATTTGACTATCTGTCTTGGTTTGGGAAGACAAGTATCTGCCAGGGAAAACTGGAGTTTTCCTTGGAATGGAGAATGTAAACCCCCTTTCTCTAGAGAAACTACTATAATTTTGCAATTAAGGGCTTTCAGGCAAAGATTTGGGAATAACAGTTCTTTACTAGGAATATTAAGAATACAAATGTAGTAGTACAAAAAAAACCAAGCAAACAAACAAACAAACAAAAATCCTAGAAACCCTGACAGAATCAGAAATATGACCTGACACCCTGTTGGTCAGGGTGTTGGAAGCAGTCTGAAGTAAGTCCTCCTGGAGTGGCAGATGTGGTTCTGTTGGAGTAGAAATGATCCTGTAGAAAAGGGTCCACTGATATTGAGATGGGTCCAGTCTTCCTCTGAGAATCCTGTGGAAAACCAGGATACCTTGTGTTCCTGGGCCTCAGTTTTTATCTAGGTAGGAATGGTTGGCTCCCCCCACTGGGTGGAGCATCTCCCAATGGGATGATGTAATATTTTCAGTCATGTGGTGAACCTTAATGGCCCATTAACAGAAGATATCACCCTGGAGGGTGGTCAGTTTGTGGAAGAGATGAGAAATGCTGCCCCACCTGGTTTTAACAGCTGGCCCATTATCAGAAGGCACCCACCCCCTCCCCCCCTGGAGTTATGAGGAATGGATCATGCAAGAGAGAAAGAAAAC
>JANPWX010020465.1:0-15401 GCA_024734555.1 Trochalopteron elliotii | reverse complement strand
CTAATCTAAATGAACACATCTTCAAAACGAAGTAGGAGGGTTTTTTTGCTAAAAAAATGAACAAGTTCTAGATTTATCAAGATAAGTCCAGGCTATGGTATTCCTTGACTAAACGGCAATTTAAGTCAGTGTTAAACTTGATTGTGGTTTATAAGGACTTGGCAAAAGACAGTATCTTGTCTGCAATTCTTTGTTGGCGGAATTTTTCTGGAAATGGGATGTTTGTTTTCTAAAATGAGAAAAAAGTCCTGTATTAAGTAACATTTTTATTGCAATAATTGGTTTCCTGGTTCATATAACTTGATTATAAAATGTTATCTTTTACCTTTTATGCTATCTTTTGCCTTTTGAATGTTGTCTTTGTGGCAAGAATGGTATTTTAAGATGCCCAGTAATCAAGAGGACTCAGAATAAGTTTCAATTTTAAAACTTGGCCTTCAGGTTATACTTAATTGTACAGTACTGTAACTTTTAATATTCCATTTGTTATATGAAAACAAATTCCACTGTTTTTCTCTGTGCAACAGTCTTCCTATACAAAAGCTAAAATTCCACAAATATCTTTGCAACTAAATTGAACTACATACAAGTATGTCTCATGAAGAAATACAAAGATATTTTCAAAATTTTAAAAGTATTTGAGAACTTCTGCTGGTGTATGGTTGCTTTGCTTGATTGAAAACTAAATTGTCTTTGGAAATATTTTGGGTGTCAGAAAAGCATTTTTCACTATTTTTACTAATGCAAACATTTTTTTCCTGGTCAGTAAGGCACAAGGCAGTTAAAGCTTATTTTTTGCACCTATGCCTTTAAGTTCTGTATTCGCTTCATATAGTGTGAATTATGATGTGTTTCTGCTTGCTGCTGTTTGGTTTTTAGTGGGGTTTTGTTTGTTTTGGGCTTTTGGTTTTTTTAATAGAGTTCAATTTTTGAAAGAGGAGTTAGTTTGAAGGCTGTTACTTTATTCGACTACCTTGTAGTTGTTCTTTTGGCTTTCCCTCTTCTCTTGCTTTGGAAACACGAAAGTGGTGTAAGAAAAGCTGACGGAATAACACCTCAGCTAATGCTCTAGTCATTTTCCCAGGAGAGACCTTGAGCAGATGTCACTAGCTATTTTCAGGTTTCTGGAGTCAGTGGGGTAGTAGCCTGAAGGAACAAATGGTGGAACTAGTTGAAAAAGTGTCTTCCTCAAATTCTTCCTGATCCAGATGCCAGAATGGAATAAATAAGAACTGTTCTTGCCAGAGTGTAGCTTAATTAGTCTTGATAGATGTCATATTTCAAAGACCAGGCATGTCAACAGTTGATAAAGCACTCTCTACTTTTCAAATAAACAGAAACTCTTCCGTGTTTACCTCTTGAAGGGAATTGAATTGAATACAATTAACAGTTTATGTAATATGTAAAGCCCATGTTGGCCTTTTAAATCTAAGGTTGCAAACTGTGTAGAAAATTTCCTCAAAAAAACTATATGCTTTCTTTGACATCATGTAGAATGCATAGATAATTTTATGAGGGCACTGTTTTCTTCTTGCCTGCTTGAAGCCTGAGCTCACAAACTGACTTCTGCTGTGGCTGCAAACACACAGGATCTTGCCTGTCAAAGCCTCTGTCCCAGTGTCACTTAGTGCTCCAGCAGCACTGTGCCCCAAGGACAAAGTCCTCTGCTGGGCTGGAACTTCTCTGGGGAGGTATGTTACCTCTTGGTGGCATGAGAATACTTGAGGTGAAAATATGTTTTGCTATAAACAACACCCAAATGTACTCAAACCCTTCAATGGATTTTGGATGAGACTCAACATACACTAATAATGCAGCAGGGAATGACTGATGATGGAATGGAAAGCATTAAAGAAAACCCCTGCCATCTGATATTGTTGCTAGTTTGCTGGCACAATGATTTGCAGATTCCTGTACCTGTTGCCTTTGAGAAGATGTATAAATATTTTTCTCTGCCATTATCATTAAAACCTGTAAATGTTTGCGAGGAAGACTATGGCCAAGATCAGTCATGTGCAGAGAAAAAAAAATCTACTATGAAATAACCCATAGCTGTTATCTACTTACAATTACAGATTTGACAGATTTTTGCTGGCAATATTGGTGTGTACTACTTGCTTACCACTGTTTTCCAAATGAGATCACATAAACTTCAATTTATATTAGAATTTCAGCAAGCACTGTTATGAGTTAATAAAAATGTCTGTAGTGTCCCTGGCTAAACAAAACATAGCTGTTTACACCATGGCACAACCAGGCATAAGGGATGGAGTTTTACAGTCCAGGGTGCAGGTCTTATGTTTTTGATTGTGTTGATTTATGATCATCATAAATCATTATGATGATTTTACTAATTAATCAAAAATGAACAGGAAGATGTCTAAATCAGATAGAAAACATATTTCTGAATTCCAATTTTATGATCTTGTTGCTGCTTCATGCCCAGGCTTTTGTCTCAATGTTCAGGTGTTCCTCATGGCTTGAGGCTGGCATGGGATGACGCTGCTCCCATGACACTTCTCTGGTCTTGGACTAGCAACTGGACTTCAGTTCACCTCAAAGCAGCTGAAAGATTACTACTGCAGCTCCTTCAAGCAAGAGAAGGGAAAAAGTTTCTTGTGGTTTGACACTGGCAAACTCCAGGCACCCACGAAAACTGCTCACCCACCCACCCCTGCTACAGCTGAGCAGAGGATAGAAAATTTAACAAAGGGTTCATGAGTTGAGATAAGGACCGGAAGAAAACACTCCAAAGGCAAAACAGGCTCAACTTAGAGATACAAAGTGAATTTATTACTAACAAAATCAGAGCAGGAAAATAAAAAGTAAAATAAGCCCTTCAAAACATCTTTTTTCCCAACTGCTCCTTCCTTCCCACAGACAGCACAGGGAGACAGAGGGTGGGGTTTTTGTCAGTTCATCACCAAGGTTTTCTTTTGCTTGGTTCAGGGAGAGAATTTGTTCCCCTGTGAGACCATGGAGTCTCTCCCAGGAGAGACAGTTCTTCACAAACCTCACCAACATTGTTCCAATCTCACGGGCACACAGTCCTCCCAAGACTGCTGCAATGTGAGTCCTTCTCACAGGGACACAGTCCTCCTAAAACTGCTGCAACGTGGGTCACTCTTCCATGGGGTGCAGCCCTCCAAGGACAGGCTGCTCCAGCCTGGAAGCAGGGCCCTCTCTCCACCTGGTCTCCCACCTGATCACAGCCTCCTCTAGGTCTGCACCTGCTCTGGCATGGGCACCTTCCCCACAGGCTGCAGGTGGATCTCTGCATCCCCCCTGGATCCCCATGGGCCACAAAGGAACACCCTGCTTTCACCATGGTCATCACCACAGCCTGCAGAGGATTCTCAGCTCCGTTACCTGGAACACCTCCTCCCTCTCCTTCTCCACTGACCCTAGGGTCCCTATGTTGTTTCTCTCACACGTTCTCACCTCCTCCTCTTCTCTAGCTGGAATTACAATTGGCCCCGACTTTTGTTTTGATTTCTTCTTAAATATGTTATCGCAGAGGTGTTACCATCATCCCAACTTAGGCCAGCCTTGGCCAGCAGCATGTCCATCTTCTGAGTCATCAGGAATTGGCTCTGCTGGACATGGAGAAGCTTCCAGCAGCTTCTCACAGAAGCCACCTCTGTGACCCCCTAGCTATCAAAAACCAGGCTAGCCAAGCAAAGCCAAACAACACATTGCTACAGAATGCCTGGGCAGTGAGGCTTTGAAAATGACTGCCAAAAAGCCCAGAGCTCCCCCCCTCCCCAACCCTACACAAACCCGGTCCCACACCTTAAAGTTACAGCAACAATTTTTGGGCATAAAGCAGAGGATCATGAAATAGACTATCATCATAATTCACTCCAGGACACCATCTAAGCAATGTAAGAAAATGTTATAAGCAATGATAAGAATTAGATACCATTTTTCCTGTTACCAGCTAGTCTAGTGTTCTGCCTGCTTCATGTTACAATCTAATTTAGCATATCCAGGTGCATTTACTCTAAAAATTACTAGAAATGACACTGTAAAATCCTGAATGTCAGGATTTATCTTATTATCATTTTTAGGTGATGTGCAAAAATTGCTCTTTAAGCAATTGCTTTAGAATGAAGACACAGATAAAACAGATTTCCTCAGACAAGAAGTAGTAATACTTTGCATCCTTCATTCAAGCATAAAATGTCTGAAGCATCTCAAAGAATATTAGAAATGTTAGTATGCATAATAGTGGTTAACTGAATACTGTGCAAACTGAATTTCGCACAGTATCATGGAATAAGATTACAATGACGAAGACAACTCCACATTTTAATTGCTCAGTTAATTCAGGTTTAATAGTAACCATATTAACAAAGATGTAAAACTAATGAAAGCTCTGTGTTCATTCATACAGCAGGATGAGTCTTTCATGGTTTCTACAGAGAAGAACAATGCTGCTGTATCTTATTAACAATTCTGGGCATGATTTTTCAACATGAAATGTTTGCTCCTATCATTCAATGCTTTTCAGTGTCCTGTCCTTCAGGACTTTTTAGACTGCTAACTCAAACTGTGCTGCTTTAGATATATGAATAAAGAAACTAGGAAACCATGTAGTTTGAATCGAAGAGAGAATATCTCCAAAACCCTTTAATGTACATAGAGGTACTGTAGAAATCATTGTGAATACTTCTAAGACATTCCAAAGCTACCAGGTAAAAAAATCAACCCGTTGTCTTTTCAGAAGTTTTTCCCACTCTTCAACAGAAGCATATACTTCAAAAGAAACTTGCCCATTAACTTGCACAAAATGTTAATAAAATGTTAATATGAAGAAACACAATATTTTAAAAAAAGTGATTGATGAAGACTCAGTACTTCCATAGGAAAGGATCTGTTCCAAAGTTCTGGTCTCATTCCATGTGGTATGGCTATATGTCATCTAATGACTTTTAAAAATAAAGATGAATTTTTAAAAAGCAAAATCAAATCACAAATACCAAAAGGAGTGTTACCTTGAAAGTATCCACCATCTCGTGATATTTGAAGGAACTTTTATTGTCTTGATATCCATAAATACTCATCTCTGTCATTGAACAGGAAGGCATACACTTACTTTAGCATTATTGTTCCACAGCTTCGGAAAATAGCTACTAGGTCATCTGAGACTCTCTTGTCAACTTACCAGATTCTGCTTCCTGAAAATGAGAGAGGCATGGGATGTGGCAAGGGGGGAAACACCCAGGGCTCTTCCTTTGGGCTTTTTAAATTCTGACTTTGAATGTATGGCACCTTGGGGTTAGGGGTCTTTCAGAACTAGCAATATTTTAGAACTAGCAACTAGCAGGCTCACTGTCATGGAAGGCTAAAATTTTCTCCAGGACAACCATTTGCAAGCTGAATGGAAATGCCTATATAACAGATGGCTGCTATCCCCATTTCCATGATAAATAATCATGATTTCCTAGGCTATTTCTTCATTTAAGTTAGTTCATCAATATTTTCAAAAAAGAAGCATATGCCTGTTCCTGTGCTTAGACACTGATGTTTAAATGAATGTTAGTGTCCTCTCTCTGGTCTGGTTAGTGACATGAGAATTATACACTACAGTATTTTAAGTAATTAAATATTTGAAACAGGAATTAATGACCTGTTTTTTCAGTGGTTGCTGGGTCTTTTCCTTATTTGAGTAACTAATGTGTTCTTGCGGATACAGCCCAATTTTCAGAAGCCATTGCAGGGAGTTTGTGGCATTGGAATAGATTTCTGAGAACTGGTAAACACTGAAGCGAGAAGGTTGCATGAGCTTGTTGAACTGTAGGTGGCACATTATGAAAGGATGGCATATGGTTTAGTCATTACATCAAGACATTAGGGTTTCCTGGTTCCCTTTTCAACTACTCTACGGTCCTGCTTGGGTGGCTTTGAGTAAGTGAGGTGAGCTTTCAAAAGCTCATTCATAAACTGCTTTAGTACCCGTGGTCTCAGGATGCTGTGCATCTCCTGCGTTTTAAGTTAAGAGTTTAATCTTTACATATTTGTATATTGTTACTATTGTTCATTATCAGTGGGTTCAAAAATAAGAGGGAAGTGAATTACAAAAATGGACAACTTGTTTTACAAAATACTACAAAATTTAATTGCAATTACAGATAATTTAGACAAGGAACAAATTCTAATACTAACTGCCAGTGGTGCAGAAGTGAATGTTCAGATCAAGACAAATTACTGGGCTATCTACAGCAAATATGTTTTATAGCTATTAATTATACTTTTTTTGCACCAGTAAAACTGGTGCTGAACTTACCATTTTTGGAGGTTTCTTGTAGTTCTATATAAATGTATGTTAATTCATCTCAAGAGCCATGGCAGAATTCACTGTCATGAAATATATTTGGTTTTGATTGTTGAAATGAAATGCTACTGACACAACTTGAAGCTGCTCAGCAAAAGAGACACTGAATCTTCGAAATCTAGCAACCTGTACAAAACAGTTTTGCTTATGCAAATATATTTTCTTCTGGCATTTTATGGGGTTTTGCTATGTTTGTTTATTAGCTTGGGGTTTTTTTCCATTTGATTTGCTCAGTAATCGAATAAAGAGGATAATATTCATTCATTCAAACTGTACCAAAACAAATGCTGAGATCCTTGCATGTTCCCTTTCCTAGCTATAAATAAACTTGGAGCTCCCTCTAGTGAGAGTTTAAAATATGATTTTTTTTTTCTCTTATTAGGATGTTTTAAAATAAAATCAACTATTCCATCAGTCCATGAAGTAAAAACACATGAATGAAATTGGATAATTAAATTAAATAATTTAGGCCGTGGAAAAATGTGGGAAAATTTTCCCCACAGTTTGCTGTTTCCCTCCTTACAGAATGTTGAAACTGGTTTCCAGACAATATGTTTCATTAGTTCTTTTCTGTCTGTTTTCATTGACTATTTATAAATGGGTTCCTTAGCTGAGGTTCAGCTTGGGAATCACAAACAATTTGTTTTACTCTTTTGAAGTACAGTATCTCAATGATTCGAGCCCTTACACTTACCAGATGTGTTTTCTCATGTGTTTTCCATGATTTCCTGCTCCCAGTCACTAGTTTGTGAAATGCCTATCCTGTGATATTTTAGTGCTTCAATGCCTGAATTCAGTAGGAATATGAAAAAGCATTCACATGTGAAGATGAAGAATTGTCAGAAAGTCCTTCAATCAGGTTAATTTTGGCTTTGAGAGATTGGTGGAAGAAAAGGCTCAGATCAACCGGTTGATGTAAATAAACTCTATTTTAGGCCAAATCATATCTCTCCCATATCACTTAGAGGGAAGCAATATCTGGTTATGCCTATATGTAGGCATGTAGGCATAACCAGATACTATGGTTATAATATCCTGTCAACATACAGAAAGCCCCCCAAAAATGAGACACTCACTATAATAGGAAAGACTTGTACTTTTCCTGTGAGAAATAGCCAGTGATGCTGATGTTGGAGACAGGAACGTGACAGAACACACCTAGGTTCATGTGACAACAGCCAATGTAATTGAGTGCTGTTCTCCTTATAGAGTTTTGAAGGTCTGCATGGTTACTCCTGATTGGCTGAATTAGCTGCCACTCGGCCAACTGGCCAACAGCTGCCTGCATCCCCAACAGCCTAGACCTGATCCCCATCTCTGGTCCAGATGGGTTGAGTTATGTAATTAAGGTAGTTATATAATTATGTGGTTACATAATTAGTTATCTTTCAGTTATAAAATTAGGATTATTTATAACTGTGAGGTCTTCAGGCCAGCTGTTATCCACTGCACTCTAAACTCCTCATATGCTAAATATAACACAGATAAGACCTAGGGAAAAGTGGTATTATGCAGTTTGACAGAGAAAGGAGTTTGGTACTATTTCCATAAAGGAATCATGGTCATGTTCTTGATACTGGGCAGAGGTACAGATGGGCCTGCTCTATCTTGTCCTGAGCTTCCTTGCCTGAAATAATATAATCTACTAGGAGAAAGGGTATCTCTATTTTGACACGATGTCAGTGTTTATAAAAGTGTATTGGAACACAGCAGACTCTTTGTTTTTCTTCTTCAGAACAGATGATTTGATGTGTTTATTGACTGCATCTGTCTTAGAGATAGCTCTCTGCTGATAGGCATTCTTCAGTTTTTATGCTGCCAACAATTTGTAGCCCTTGCTTAACACAAGCTCATTTCTAGCTGTCCTGATTGCATGCTTTGATCATGCTAGCATTCATAAAACATGCCTCTCCTACTCAAAAACCTCAGTTCAAGCTTGGTTAGGAAAATTAAGGATTTAATTGCCACTAGTAAATGCCATTCAACACTGAAACTGCATAAAGACCTTCTGGAGTCCACTTTCAAAAGAAAATACTGAAGAAGTTTGGATTAACTGAGTGCCTGTGCCAAATGAACTATTTGTAGGGGACAGGAGTTATCAAGAAGAGGTTCCTCTTATTTATGTTTCTTTTCCATGAGATTTAAAAAAATAATTATAGTATAATAATTGCTTCTCTACAGGATGTTCTCTAAGTTATTTACCCTAGTTAGCTTCATGAAGCTAGTAGTCATTTACTGTGCTATTAATTATGGTGCTTTCAAACATTCATTTAAACTTGAACTGATTTTTATAGGACTCACTATTAATATATCACCTCTTGCAGGAGAAGCAGAGCAGCTCATCCATGCCAATATTTGATCACAGTGTATTTTATGTCAGAGAAATAGAAATACACTTTTCAGTAGCCGTGTCTGGTATATACACTTTACAGTACCAGATTCTCTGCTTTATTCGGCTTTTGTTTAGGTATCTGCAGGAAGCTTTTGGCACTCTTTTTATCCCTACATTGTGTGGAGAGATATCCGACTGAGTCAACATTATTTTACCTTCAGATTTTTATGCTTTATGGACTCCTTTTTTTTGTTGATATTGTTTCTTAGTCTGCATATACTATTGGAAGAACATCCCTGAAGATGATTTTGTGATGTTTTCCTCAGGGATCACACAGCACTTCTAATAAAACTTGGATTTACATTCTTTGTGTTAATTAAAGTTTTATGGATGTCTCTTTTGCGAGATTTTCAGATCAAATCTTTTTTAGTGAGCATTTCCCAAATGTTGTTAATAGAGAACTCTGAAGAACTGGTGCAGCCTGGGGAAATAAACAATTGTATTGGGAATAGTTGTTATGACCTTATCCTACTGATTTCTTTCCAAAGATCCATTTGAGGACAGATCTGACAGTCATGCAATTAAAAAAGGACGCCTTTAGAATACAGAAGAACAACATTCATTTTAAGTGCAACTGAACTTGTACATAAAGGAAAATAAAAATGTGGTTCTGTTTCAAATGGATAAAGCAAGGACATCACATTGAGTTGATACTGTTGAAATGATAATAAAGACAAGAAAAACACAAGAGCAGACTGAAGAACTATTCACTCCCCCTGTAGCCATTGTTTCACAATTTGCCATCTAGACGATTGAAGAGCAGTAGAAATCACTTGGCCTTGAGGCAAGAAAACTCAAAAAGACTAGTAATTGCTGTTCAAGCTAGTCTTGTTCATTTCCAATGATCATTAGCTTGAGTGAGTCAGTTTTAAGACATACATTGTTACCTGGAAATTGATTTTTGAATAACTATTATATTCCCATTTTACTCAAATAATTTTTCTTTTAATAAAATAGTGTTTCACGTTTCTTCATTTTCATACCATTAGTTTTTATGCAGAGAATAGATTCAATTATTCTTTTGGGTGTCTACTTTTAGATTTAAATTGTAGTTGTGAAAATGCAATCAATTCATCAATCTCTTCAAAAAGTTTCAACACTTCCAAAAAATATTCAAATGTACATTTTGAAAGTTTTACTGAAAGCTAAATGTTAACATATGCAGATAAAAAATTAAACACATGACAGCAAGCAACATCTTTTATTTTTCTGATCTTTGACATGCTTTTGACCATAGCAGCTTTGGCACATCCTCAAATCTCTGGATATTCACACAGAGAAGACAAGTTTGTATGGCTGAAAAGATTTTCATGGGATTTAGCATGTCTGAGTTTCTTAATGTACTTAGTGCCCCAGGATTTCCTCTTTGCCAGGACACCAGCAGTCCCATGGCTACTGCCCTTCTCCAGACAAAATTATTTAAATTTGATGGTCTTCATACTAACACTGCAGAAATTATTACCTGCTTATGTTATTTACAGACATGTGCAAGAGAAATGTGCCATTTTCAAGGAAACAAAATTTTGTCCATTAGAGTTTAATTTTTTTTGCTCTAATAAAGTATGCTGAAGTGGCATAAGTTTGATACCAGATTCTATCATCAGTGAGCAAATATGTGTGCTGTGGACACACACGTTTTTATGTATGTAGTCCTAAACATTATCCACTGGTGATACCTGAATCAGTGGTTTTTTCCAACTGTTTATACTGATGGCATAAACCACGGTATTGATTTGTCTTGGAGTAAATTACTGTAAAGTATCTCTCTGTACTGATTTTATGTTTGTTGAATTTTTGTTTAGTTAAATTTAGTGTAGTGGTTTGAATGTTTACTTTTTTTTTTTTGGGAGATAGGATTCGGAAGAAAAAGGCAAAACAGGTTTAACTTAAAAGTAAACAGATAGATTTTATTAACATATACATTAAAAGAAGAAAAGAAGAGGTAAAAAATGAAACTTTTAAAGCTTTTTTTTTAATAAGTGTTTATTTTTTATAAACAACATAGGGACTAAGTTGTGATTTTCAGTTAGTTTTATTATTTGAATATAGTTTTTTATTAATTTTTTTAGGAGAGGAGTTTTTTTAGTTTATTTTGGAATTTTTTTTTACTGACAACTTAGAACTGTTTTTGTGGGTTTGAACTTTTACAGAAACAGCTGCTTGGAGAGACTTTGCTTTTATGTGATTTTTTTATTAGCAGTTTTTTAAGCTGTTTATGGGAACTTAGGTATTTGGGATGTTACTTTAAAGATGAGCAACTCTAAAGGCAAAGAATTTTTTATTTTAAGGAACAGAGATGGTGTTTACTTTTTTTACTGGTGCAGGGGGCTTTTTTTTTTTTTTAGGTCTTTTATGGGACTACAAGAATCACAGATTTTAATGCAATATTATTCAGTCTATTACAAACACTTTTGCTTAAAAATCTATAAATAAACAGTTATTTTTTCAAATGCATATTTCTATATGATTTAAAGGATAATTTACATTTACAGTTTATTTTTATAGTTTAATAAGAAATTCAGCCATCAGGCAACTTCTTTATCTTTTCTCTTATTAGTTTTTTACTTACTTTTTTAATTTGACTGCTGTGTTGGGGTTTTTTATGTTATTATTGTTATATTATTATTATATGTTATACATATTATTATATGTTATTATTTATTGTCTTTTTTTTTCTCTTTTTTTTGGGAAGAGTTAAGTTAAAAAGCTTTATGTTTTTAGGAAAGGATTAAATCTGCTTAGGTTTGCGGTGGTTATGTGATTTTTGCTGGTTGTGGAAACTCAAAGCCTTGCCTCTGGGGGACGCTGATGGATTTTTTTTTCAACTTTTTGATTTTATGGCTTGGGTTTGCTTCGAGCTCCCCGTTGGGACCCGGGGGGGAGTGGGGGAAAGATTCTATCTTCCCCTGGGCCAGCAGCGCCGGCAGCCAGGGCCAGGGCACGGCCCAGCCACAGCCCAGCCCACTGCGCCACGGCCTCTGGTGCACGGCTAGCACTGCTAAACTGCAGCCTTTCCTTCCCCCCGTCGGCAGCCGAGGGGGAAAGTGGGAATACAGCTGGCCCATGGGGCAGCGGCCTCCAGAGGCCCGGCCGGGCCTGGCCCTGACTAGGCCTCCCAATTTACAATGTTAATTTCTGGTCAGCCGGAAGAGAAAGGGCTAGTCACATGAGATCCTCTGATTTTAAGCCTGGATTTTCCAGAGGCATAACAAACTCTTTAATTGGTTGATCAAGCTGTTAACATCCGATATAACTTTTTTAGGAAAAAACCCCAAAACTTCACATCTGTCCTAAACTACCAGACTCTGAAAGACTCTTATTTGAAAACCCTTTTCAAATAATCTTGTATAGGTAAAGTGTTTTGGGAAAGGCAAAAAAAAAAAAAAAGCTTAAATGCTTTCCATGTAAATGTCTGCATTTATTACAGACAGCCATCTGCTTCTTCTGTGCCTTTGAACTGACTTTCCACTGAGATTGATCCATGCACTGAGTCGGTCCCTACCTCATGGTTAGAAACCAGGGGCTTTTGTTTTTCCTTTTTGAACAGTTTCATGTAATGAAGTGTAGGGGGAAAAGGGGCAGGGGAGGGAGTAAACTCTGGAGGATTTTTTGTAATTGGATGCGCCTTTAGAAGTCTGTTGAAAAGGAAATATTTTTGAGACAGTTAATTTTTTGAGTTTCTAGTAGAGACTGAGTTGCTTTCACATTTCCCGTCTTCCTCCAGCTTATGGACAAAGATCCGGTGCTGAGGAGCAGTTATAAAAATGCCCATTTCAGAATGTGCAACAATAGGATGGGCAGAAGCCCAATGGGACAATTTAAATGTAATGTTAACATTCGTATTTGTAATAAATTAAAATAAATATAAATTTTATCATAATTTTTTCATTTGTATGCACTGGTTTTGTAAATTGCATTACTTTTTAAGGATTTAGAATTGGTGCAGTGGCATACTGGAACATGTCAGGAAAAAAATCTCTGGAATTGCTAGAAGAATTCTCAGTTATTTTTGGATGTGAGAATCTGGTCCATAGGAAAGCTACTGTATCAGAAGGTATCTACACTGTTACAAAAATGAAATAATTAATTTCAGAGACTGGAGAAAAATAAAATTAGGTCTCATAGTATTTTTAGGAACTGCATAAAAGTTTGATTTAAATGACTGACAGCATCACAGAAAACTTGTAATTGAAATGAGGGATATATTCCAGTATGATATGTATTCACAGAATTGGTTTCTAGACCCTTTTTCTTTCTATCACTTTTATTACTGTTCATTAATATGTAAAATGAAATTAAAATAATAAACAATAACTACTGTACAATCCACATTCAGCTCTGATAAAAACAGGGCAGGAGACTTTTCTCCTTTTTAAAGCCTTTATTTGGATCAGCTTGGGGTGGGGGGGCCTGACGAGTCACACGCACACCACGACTGCTCCCTATGGCAACACAGAGGAGGACGCATGCAGCTCTTCCCACAGGGGTGCAGTGTAGGAGCAGCCAGGACTCCTGCCCTCGCAGGGATATACCCAAAGAATTGCAGTTTGCCTGAAAGTCTATGAGTATCACTCTAGGCCAGTACCATGGTGGTCATAGCGAGAAGGGCAGAGCTGGGGAACGATGCCCCTCTTTCCTGACTACAGTATGTTACCTTTAGTTTTTAGCGCTGGCTCATTGTCAGTCGGGGTTTCTTTGTTAGAATGGTGTATTTCAGCAGTTCATTTGCATATACCCCCGGTGGCCATTTTGGAGAGCAGCAGGGCCCGACACTTCTGGTGGCCATCTTGGGAGGGAGCAGCAGGGCCTTAATAGTAACCCTATTACTATTAATAGTAATAAGGGGAATAAGGCAGGGGAGTTACAGTAAACCTTAAACTGTTAACATAGAACACAGACCGCTGAACCTTAACATGAAACATTAAACAATTACAATCTCAGAACACAGGCTACCAAACATTAACACTGAACATTAATATTAAACTATTACATTCTTAGTAACATTTATTTATTTCAAGCTCTAGAGAAGACCAGACTTAAGAATATGATGCCAATTCTCTACTACCAATCTTTTATTAACTGAATTGTGTATAATTACTTTTTTCTTTATTAGGTCTTCCAAATTTTTTTCTCTGCTGTGTTGCTTTAGCGCGGATGGTAAAAACCAATTAGTGACTGACTTTTAAGATTGGTGGCTGGATTGGCCAGTTAAATATAGGTAAACACCTCTGGGTCACACAGGTTTAAAATCAGTGGGAGCCTAGGAAACTGCCCTTTTGCCTTCCAGCTTGGCAGCAGGTAACACTGAGTCAGGGCTGCTCATCGCTTATCGGAGCTGCTGGCCAGACCCCACCAGCTCCCCTCTGTTGTGGAGGGAGCTGGCATGACCTGTCTGGGTTCCATCTGCTCCCAGTGGGGGAGGCGAGGATGCAGCTTAACATCAGCTAATTTTAAAGCCTACCCTGGAGCCGGCAAAGATGGGAGAGATGTCTGCGGGGCCCCTGATACCAGCTATGGGCCTGGTTGTTGCAGGCCCGCCCCAAATTGTCACCGAGGAGTGGGTAAGGAAGCACTTTATAGCATTTATGATCCCTGACTGCCTGGCTGCTCAGGCCTCCAATCTTTGAGTGCAAGTTTCCCCCCCCATCAGCGTGGACCTGAAATCTGACACCGTGAGCCAGTAGCCCAAGGGAGAGAGGACTCAGGCCAGGTTTAACTCTTTCCTGACACAGACGAGACTTTTTAAAACTCTGATCTTCCTTTTGAGTAAGAAGAAAAGGGACAGTGTGAATGTAGAGAAAACACAGCATGAAGTCATTGAAGAGAGAGTGAAAAGACTTTTTGGGAGGAGGGATTGAGGAGTTTGCCATTTTAAGCTGAATTTCTCCTATCAAGCCATGGTATTGAACTCTATATATGTAGATTATCCCTTTAAATCTTGGGGAAAATATGCATTTGGGGAGATGATTGTTTAGATTTGTGGATTTTAGCAAAGGTGTTTGTGATGGACTAAGTAATACTGAATTAGAATCTGTGATTCTTGTGATTCCATGAGATGCTTGAACAGAGAGAGATGAGAAGCCCTCTGTGCCAGTGAAGAAGTGAGAAGACATCTCTGTTCCCTGAGATGAAGAATACTTTGCCTTTGGAGTTGTTCATCTTTAAAAAGTGACACCAGTATGCAGTATGCTTAAGTCAGTGGCCCATAAACAGCTTGGGAAAATGCTAATGGGAGGGGAGTTCACAGAAGCAGCCTTTTTTCCCTGGGCGACTGTTTTTGTGACAGTTGAAACCCACAAGAGAACTGTTTTGGGATGTCAGTGGGGGGAAATTCCATGGTAAACTAATAGAGACTCCTCTCCCTAAAGAACTGAGGAAAAATTATTTTTAGATGGTGAAACTGACTGAAAATCACAGGTTTTGTCTTGTTTTACGTTGTTTGTGGGAAAGTGAACACTTTGTGGTGTGAGGAAGGGTGTTTTGAAAGTTTCGTTTTTTTGATTCTTATTTTCTTCTACTGGTTGTGTGTTAATATATTTACCTTCATATCTTTTAGTTGGGTCTGTTTTGCCTTTTTCTCCTGTCCTGGTTTAGGACAAATTGGGGGAAGGTCTCCAGAAGGAGCCCCCCCAGAAAACAAACCTCCACCACCCCTTCCCCTCCCCAGCTCTG
>JANPWX010020464.1:0-21343 GCA_024734555.1 Trochalopteron elliotii | reverse complement strand
AAGCAGTTGCTGTGAGGGGAGGGTGCAGAGCTTCTGTTTTCAGGCGTCGAGGACCCCCAGATATTCCCAGGTCAGGTCCGGAGCTGGTCCAATGATCTTCGGCAGGGGGGGAAGAAGAAAAAGGAGAGAAAAAAGAAAAAAAACAAAAGCAGCGAAAACCAGCAAAGGAAAAAAGAAACAAAAGCAAAAGCAAAGCAAAGCCAAGCTAGCAGCAAAAGCCAAGCTAGCAGCAAAAGCAAAGCTAGCAGCAAAAACCAAGCTAGCAGCAAAAGCAAAGAACAAGTAGCCCCACCGCGGCAAAACCCCCTGCCGGGGGTGGGGGGGGCAGCTGTTAGACATAACAGTGTAGTACATAGTGATAAAGCTGTACGATTGGGATAGGAGGCACCATCAACCCAGGACATCTCCTAATCCTATCTCACAGCAGAATAGACACTTAAACCACTACACTAAATTTGGCAGAGACAGGTGAATGTGAAACCACTACATCTGGATACTAACATTTATATTCTAAAGTAGTGACATATAAATGCAGTGTTAAGATTTGCCCTAATCTATTTTTTCCTTATTATCCTCCTTGGACAAGGAGTTTATGAATCCATAATTTATAAAAACTCCTTTCTATTTTCTTATAGCTCTAGTCTTTCAAGAGAGTTTAAACTTATTGTTCTCTTCACAAGGGATTAAACTGTTTATAAACTTTGTTTTGAGGGTCATATTGCATCATATTTTCTCATTATTCAAAATATTAAGCATATAGCAGACAATAAAAGTCAATAAAAACTTCTTACCTACCTTTCATTTGTATAGATATATATATGTATAGATATTGCTTCCCAACCTATTTTCCTAAGTATTTAGCTTCTTTTTCATGCTTTTTAATATTTAATGTCCTATAGTTTCCACTTTTTTTTCTTACCCTTTATAAACCACAGCCTGTGTATTTGGATCTCACTCAATTCTTCAGCCTTACAAAATGGAAGTAGCTTCTATGTCAGTCAGCATAGACTGACTATGTCAGAGTGCGTAGTCAGCTTTTCCTTGTAACTACAAATGATATTCATGCAGATTAATTTTATTTTGCTCTCCAAGTATGTCTTTCTTTTGGTAGACACTTACAGGAAAAATGGCATTGGAGAGATGCAAGGGAGATTTTTGCCAAGATATTGCAGTTAACTTCAAAATTAGAAGTTAACTTCCTTTCTGGTCTTCCAGCACCACATATGGTATCAATCCAGCCAAATTTCTTCTGTAAGCAGACACACCCAGATCAACCCCAGCCCTACCAGTGGGCATCCTCTTGTCTGTTTGGCTGCTGGAACCTAGTGTCAGAATGCTTACATAAGCCCTCAGCTGAATGTAACTCACACCGAGCACAACTCCTCAGGAAAATTTCTTAATGCCTTTGGCATGTACATATTAATGCTTTTGCTTTAGCAAAGCAGCTTGGTGGGTCATGGCCAAGAATTGAAGAATGTAGAAGGTGCTGTGATAGTGGGGTGCTACGTCTCATATAGTGTAGAGCAAACCTCTGAAATTCCGGGTGTCTCCTATCTACAAGATATTTCTGTTTATCCCTCTCCTATAGAAGCTATTCTGGGAGCCACTGCTTTGTATAAATTATTAAATATTTATCACAGGAATAATTTTCACTCAGCTGGAATAACATGACATCAAATACCTTCTCCTGTGGTCACATAAATATTCAATTGGTGTGAAATGGGCTTTGGGAGAGCAGAGATTTGAATTATTTCTTATACTTTCTGGAACCTTCACCATGGTACTTGCAGCTGCTTGGTAGTGGTAGATTCAGTTCCATTAACAACCAAGTAAAAGGGGAGGAAAACCTAGGACTGAATGCCCAGGTGTGGGTAGGGTGCAGACAGATCCAAGGCCAGGAAGGCTCAGAAAGGAAACATTTGAGGTTTTTTGAAAATTATAATATCCCTAATATCTTGTCTCTCCCTTACTCCAGTGATTATTAAAACAGGGCCTTTGTCCCTAGAGGACAAAACTCATGGATCATGACAGTATGCAGTTTTTAAATTGTTCCTGCAATTATTTGTAACAGGATTATTTTCTGGTTTCAATAGCTTCTGTTAAAAAAAAAATGTAGTAAAATCTACATCCATATTATTGTCATGTTATCTCTATGGTATCTGTGTTGTTCTCTCTATCCAGGCCTGTAAGGGATGCTACATTGATATACTTCATGGGTACTTCAAGTTCTGTCTCTTACCTTTTCTGAGAATAAATCCATTTCTGTGCATAAAATGCTCTAGGTGCTAGGCTGATACAGCTGCACAAGCTCAGAGTTAGTGTGAGCAACCCCCTGGGAAAGAGGAAGAACAGTACTTGTGAGCATTCAATTTCTTTAATTTTTATCTGTCATCCTTGAATATTCTTACACTGAAAGAAATACCCCATGGCATAAATAACTCAGATAAATAATTAACTGATTTATCTGAAATAAATATAAAGCTCTGCAGGCAGTTGCAGCATGCTTCCTTTTCCTGATATGTCTCCCAAAATCTGCATCTCAAAGCATCAACATAAAACTGACAAGTGCCTCATATTCAAAGAGAGCGTTATTGCACAGAAGTATCAGTGAGCATTTTCCTCCCACCATACTTGAGCATTGTTTCACACATTTTATTTGTCTAGTACTGACAGAATGACAGAAATAAAAGAAAGAAAAAAGTTCAACCATCCAAGGCCACATTCCTTGTTTACCTCAAGTTCCCACCTGCTGCTCTGTTCTGCAAACACAGGCTCCGTTTTGCAGCATATACACTTTCCCCATTGCATCTCCTTTCCTGCAGAACAATTCATCAGCATCAAGATGAACTGATGTATGTTATTACCATTTTTCCTGCTGCACACCACTAGGGAGGTGGTCCAGATACATAATGCTTGTAGCAATAGGGGTTATTGTCTTTTTTTTTTGTGTACATTCCTAATAGGACAGGCAATTTACAGAGAGTATGATGGGAATTTTTCTTTAGGGATAGGGAGAAATAAAAAAAAAGGTATGCCAGAGTGGTTACTTTTAATGGAGCAGTGAAAAACTTTAACTCTGTAATTGTCAAGTTAGATTTGTTCTCTTAGGGTTATTCAGTCTTTGCAACATATTGCTCAGAACCTGAATACACTATGTATTGTTTTATAAGTAAGTTTTCTTTTTTCTTTTCTCCTTTTGCATTGAATTATTCTATAAGCCATCAGCAAATAGGAAATGGATTTCTAATCTTTCTTCGCTCTAAATTTTACTTTTACCTAATTTCTTATATAATTTACTTCTAGTTTTCTTAATGGGTAATTTCCTTGCAATCTCCTAAGCATACAGCACCTTTAATGGGGTGCATTTCCTCTGCTTCTCACCCTCCATACAATAGATATATGACTTGTTCTTACTGTTGGTTATCATGCCAGCATTATTATACTGTTATGTGCTAGTATTATTGTTATGGTATATTTATCACCGGTATAAATTTGCCCTGGTGGAAACGGAATCTCTATTTTGCAGTATCCAGAGTTTAGCTCAATTTTAAAATGCCAAGAAATTCTACTTGACTGTTTTATTCGTGACTGAAAAGCAGATGTCTTCAGAATAATTAAATATCTGCTTACCACTATTTTTTTGGTAATATTTACTTCCAGATTAGTTTTCTTTAGCTGCTATGTTAGATTTAGTTATATTATTGCCTTCTCTTCTTATCTGAGGAGACTAGGCCTAAATATAAAACATGTGGTACCAAAGTACCATAATCTTTAATATATCCAATGTTTCACTGGAAAATGAATAGTCAGATTTATTTACTCAGAAATATTTCTGTTTAGGTATTTAATAACCAAGTACTATTCAGCCAAAAATAACCTGGTGCTATTTATATTGGCCAGGAATGTCAGTGTTACAGTGAAAATACAACTAAAAATAGAAACAGATAACTTTGGATAGTGGTATCAATGAAATAGAACAAACAAAAAAAACCCCCTCATGTTTCTTAATAAGTCATTATTTCTATGAATTGTTACAGTTGGGGAGCAGAAAAAAATAGACACAATTAACCTATTACTTTTCTTGGTTGGGGTTGAATTGATTGCGCTGACTGACATAAAGTGGAGACCACCTGTGGCTGAGGGAGCAGCTCTGCTGATGTTTTTTTTTTTATAGCTCCATCATTGTGATGTGACAGGAAGTATTTTCGTCATACACATCCAGTCATGTCATGGGAACCATCTTTTATTCAGAAGCTACATTTGCGTTTGAAAAATATGCATTGGATGCTATTATAAACTATTCCATTAATACTGGGCAATGAATTAGTTTGCTAGGGTGCAGCATACTAAATAGTAAAATCAGTGTGGAGTACCAGACTCGTACAATTCCTTTTCATATTTTTTGCTGCCTTCTGTCAATTAACTCCTAATCACAAAATTGATGGCTTTCATTCTTATTGCCTTTACAACACTTATTGTTAATATAAAGAGAATAATTGCTTGGAGGCATGACATTTATATATATGTACACGTCCTTATGTATATATGTAAAAAATATGGTTTTGTCTGAAGTACCACTACACAATACAAAAATGTTATACTTGGAAATAGAAGACTGGCAGAGTGTTCAGAAAAATTTTTGTAAGGCTACTAACAGCATAAACACAGGGGTTTAAATACCATCACTGAATGGTTGGGATTGGAAAGGAAGTCTGTAGATCACCCAGTACAACCTTTCCCCAGAAAGTTTGCCTAGAAAAAGTTGCACAGGATCACATCTAGTCAGGTTTTGAATATCTCCAGAGAATGAGAGTCTATAACTTTTCTGGCCAGCCTGTTCCGCTGCTCTGTCACCCTCTCAGTAAGGTGTTTTCCCTTATATTCTAAAAGAGCCTCCTGTGTTTCAGTTTGTGACTGTTGCCCCTTGTCCTGTTGCTAGGCATCACTAAAAACAGTCTGCCCCATCCTTTTGACACCTGCCTTAAGATATTTGCATGCATTGATAAGATCCCTTCTTGTCCATCTCTTCTATGGGTTTTACCCATACCTCTGAGGACCCAACCTGGCAAAGAAGTGGCTAAAATCAATTAGCGAGACGGCATGATCGAGTGGGTCTTGAAAAATCAAAAAGGTTTAAATAAGGAAAGAAAATAATACAAAAACAAAGTCAAAGCTGAGCACAGTATAAAGACAAGTCTCCTACTTGCTACAACACCTTGAAAAGCCTGGAACTTATTTGTTCTCTTTTTAGTACTGAGCAGTTTACGTGGGCTTTTTGGCTCTTGGCCCAATGAGATGAACAACAGGCTTTGAATTACACTAATGGAGCCCAATCCATGCTCCTGTGCTGGCACTGAGCCAATTACAATGAGAAAAACAAAGAACTTTTTAGTTAAACTTCCTAAAATGTCTAAAGGTAAACTGAAGCTCCTTCCCTATTTTGGAAGCACCTGCTGGGCGTGTGGGGTGCATTATCACACTCTTTTCCAAGCTAAACAGGCCCATGGTGGGCTCATGGTGAAATTGTTCGTTTGCGCTACCTCTTTGTGCTACCTCCTGCTTTCTCTTTATAAGGACCTCACCACTTGTTGTCTTAAGTTGCAGCATGTGTGGGGCTTCAGTTAGACCAGTTAACTGACCTGATACTTGGGTGTTACCAGTGGTCTGCAAAACATTTTACTGAAGGAGTCAAAAACCTGACATTGCTTCTCTGAAGTTTGAAATAGATGGTAAAATGGCTGACACCTACCTACTTTCCCCATGAGCATGCTGGCTGCAGCAAGTGGTACATTTGCTGAGTTATTCCCTTTTCCTCTATGCATTTTGTATAGGGGAGCTATCATTGAGTATTCTGCTATACAGTTTTGGGGAACTGAAGGATCTGGTTCCAGTGATACAGTATACACTTGCAACTCTGCAACTTAACCAATATTTCTGGAATATGGTTTACACTTCTAAAGGAATAAAACAGAGAAGAATGCTTTAATAATAATATAAAATAAATGTTTTGCCACTGTTCTTAAACCTCTGAACACTGATCATAAAGCCATCAAGCTCTCCTGTGGTGCTAATAGTATGTGCTTCTGAGATAAACAGCGAAACAAGAAGCACGTGACAGACTGATACAAACAGGTATTTTTCTTTTGAGTAATTCCCTTTCAAGAAATCTGGGAAGTCCATAGATTTGGAAAACATCTTAAAAAAGTACTATATATCTCTTGTTTTCAGTTCAGAGAGGGAAATGATATCTATTGATTTGAAGAGAAAAGCTTTTTTATAAATTTTAAAAGCAAGACATTAAAATAATTATGTGAATTTGCTTTGGGTGTACTGAGATTGACAAATATCTTTCTTCTCTTGAGATATATCATCCATATAGGTCAAAATTATGCAAAATAAGGTACAGTAAGTTTATGTTACTTCTGCGGCTGTAGTAGTCCGGAGCAACTCTCCCTCACAGAGCAGTACAAACGGTTGAACACTACTGAACAGGCTGTTGTAGCACTTTAGAACATGGGAAATCACAAAGCTACATATAAGCAAGAAGTAGGTATGAATTGGTTTTTCTATTTTCTTTTTGTGACAATCATGGAAATAGATTTCATGCACTACCAGATCTATAATTTCCAATGCATGCAAATAAATTGAAATAACTAAAATTGCAACTTTCTTTTTAAATGGTCTAAAAGACAATTTAAAATAATATTTTAATTACAAGAACACATTATCAGAGTAGCTGACATAACTTACTAAGAGCAATGAAGCATTGTATAATTAATCAGTATAAATCCACATTAACACAGTAATATTTACATTACAAAAATGCTGCTTTTTCTAAACACTTAGTATAGCTAGAATTGTACCTAATACAAAAGAAAAAGTAAACTTTGAAAGCTATGTTTGTATATATGCTATTATTATCTTAATTTGCATTCATTATCTTCAGTACAATAAATGCAATTCTAATTTGACAGGTTTTCTATACAACTTTCTTCCAGTTGTATAGAATCAGGTATTGACTAGCTGTTACATTTGTTTCACATGAAAGACTTTTAAAAATTGATTTGAAAATATAGAATTGTAAGTTGTCCTACCAATTTATAGGTAAATAACCTGTTATACTTAAACTGAAGATATTATATACTTCCAGCTTTCAGTTACTGGGTCTGCCAGGTTATATAAATTATGTAGCCAGTGAGATGAAGTTAAGACTAAAAACTCAGCCTAAATTTAAACAGATTATAAAATCCAGCTATGCAGTATTTCTATTTATGAATATCATATCCTGTCATTTGTGTTATCTGAAATTAGGATAATCAACTGTCCCTAATGAAGCAAGAAGAAAACTTCATGAATTTTACCCTAATCTTGGACTCCAATTCTCTTCCACATTTTTCGCTTCTCTATTAAACCAATCTAAACTCAAAAGCTAGTACCTATAAAATGTTAGAGTTACAAATTTCCCATTAGCCTGAGTAATCCAAACTGTAGAAAGCAGTTTTGGGAAGGAGCAACCATGTTTCTCTGTTGAAGTGGATGTAATTTGAAAGTCTCTCTTCTTTGGGGTAGACCCTGGCAGCAAACTGGTTCACTTTCCAATCCTCATGAGCCTTAGGGATCATGCAGTACTGCATTGCTTTGACTTTGTGGGTTGCAAATACAACAAAACTATCAAAACTATATTTACATTTTGAAACATTTTTTCTCTCAATTTACACTGAGGCACGTAAGCTTTTTAAAATTATTTGAAACTTTCAGAGATGTTGATAAATCATGAACCAAAATAAAAACAAATTGTGATCACAAATACATTACATTACATTAGAAAATACTACCCCAGTTGTGTATCAGTCTCAAGTATTTTGAAAATCTTTGGGCCAAATGGAACAAAGTACTGTACTTTTGTCCTGTAATAACCCCCCCCACCCTTTTTTTTTTTAAGTATCATATTATTGCACTTGGATGGGATGTTAAGGACACTCTTAGAAAACAATTTTATAAAACAGCATCTGAAATATTGTTATTGCTTATTTTCTTGTTGTGCAATAGAACAGTTCTTTGCAGTTCAGCATATTGGCTTGCCAGGCCAGAAGGCACAATGCTAATTTTTCTGCAAAATATAGTTTTAGCATTAATGCTAGAAGGCATGAATCTTGTGGGAGTTTACCTGGTGTAGCCCAGCAGGCAAGTTCTGTGGTGGTGGAATAAAGAAGTCTGTGGGACAGGATAACCTTACCCTCAGTATGTTTCTTCCAAAATGATGGGGAGGTGATTGATGCATGGTAAATATGCATGTGGGCTTGCAGCTTGTTTGGTTGCATTGATCCATGAGATGTCCATATTTTTAATGGAAAGCTGGAATGAGAACATTGTACCCAGCATGGGATTTTGCAGTCATAAAGAAATGTCATAATACAACAGGAAACAGGACCAAAGTTGCGTGTGAACATGATGCTGAAAAGTTTCTGTAGATGCTAGTTGAAATGCCGTTACAATTTCATTGATGATGCGGCAATGACGAAACATGAATGATGAAAAATGAAGTAATTTTTAGTAACTCCTTTTGCTTTTGAAGACGATAGGTTGGCCAACAAAGAATGCAGGCATGTTGTGAGCTATATCCAAAGTTACTATATCTGAACTTCAGTGTCTCTTCAGTGTTTCATATCTGAACACAAGCTGGAAAGGAAAGATTTGACATTGCTATGCAGCAACATTACATCACTGTGCTAGATGCTGGCCAGGGGATAGCCCAATGTTTCTTTTGAACAATTTTGATTGTATTATTGTAATTCTAAGACTTTCAGCTGTGGATTTCAACTTTGCTGTTCTGAGTTCTGCTAAAAAAGTATAGTAGGAAAAATTGTCTTTCCTGAATGAACCATAACAACAAATTTCACTTCTTCTTGGGGAAATAACATGTCAAGCTCATATACTCTTGCCATACTTTTTTTGTCTTTATATGTGTGAGAAGTGTGTAAATAGATTAATGACATACAGAGAGGGGATTTCTTGCTGTTCCTTTTACTGGTGTTTTTGTTGATGTTGTTGTTTTATTTTGTTGGAAGGGGTAAAAAAATGTACAGGGGAAAAAGAACAGATATGTGGCCAAAGAAATCCAAATAATAAAAACTAAGAGGTTCTACAAAGAATTAGCCTGAAGATGATGAAAGACTTGGCTCTCAAAACTGCACTAAGCAGCAATAGAGGGTTAATCTTTAAACCAATGAGCTGACAACCCAGGAGACCAAATCTTCTTAGAGACAAGACAAGAAATTCTTCCTAAATCTAGGAAGAAATGCCTAAATGGTAGCTTTTTTTTTTTTTTAACTGTAATTTTAGAATATGCAGCTAAGGACTATATCAACATCTTGTTTCTAAAATTATCTAGCACTGTAACTCTTGAAGCTCCTTGTACTAAGAACATGATACTCAAGAAACAATGAGCACATTTGCAGGATAGGTCTACACAGTGAAAACGAATTAGATGATGGATAGTTTCATCACTGACAGTGATTTTTATTAGTCCAGCCGATTATTTTCTTCCTTACTTGAAAAATTAGGCTGTTAATCAGACATAAGTTGCAGCAGTTTGATAGCTGGTACTGTAGAGTCATAGGAGAATAATCTTTCTTGCTGTTTGCTTCAGATAAAATGTGAAATAAGAAAACTGAGATGTGTAATAGAAAAGAATCACAGTGTAGAAGTTTGCCTATCTGAAAATTTTGTATATGTATGTAAATTGGATACCGCTATTAAAATTCTGTTTTTCATCTTCACCTGTTTCTTGACAATAGTATTTTCTTTATAATCTTTTTTGCATTACGATGTAAGGGGTTTTTAGCAAGGGACATTTCACTCATTTTTTCACTTCTATATAGGTATGTTCCAAGGATTACAGTGTATACCAGGCACAAGAATGAGCAACTCTCTAGAATTCTAGTTTAGCTTTTGGCCCAGATATTTAACAACAAATTTGAGTTTCTTTGCTGAGGAAAATTAATTTTTACTAAACATATGGACTATAAAGTTTCTTTCTTTGTTTCTTTCTTTCATGTTAGCTTGATAAATTAATGTCAAACTGCAGAAGTAACTCCATGCAGGGAGATGATCAGGATGCAAACATGAATCTATAAAAGTAATCTGTAAGCTTAAAAGTAAGGATGCATTTGCAGTGAGCTACAGAATTGAATCCCAAACACTTTAGATCACTCAGAAAACACAGCCAGTTCCATGGATATAAGAAAATTCTATCTATACCAAGAAAAAATGACTCTTAAATTAACATAGAAATTAAATATTAAAATATGGAAAATAGTGATTTTTCAAGAGTTTGTGTCTTAGCAACACAAGGTAAAATCTTTATCAATATGTTGTTCAGTTTTTTCATTAGTCTACTACATACTTTAGCATGCTCCAAAATCTGCTTTCTAGACCTTCTCCATAGTGACTGAGAACTTCATGAGAGATAATCATTGTGCTGCTGTCTATGGCAAAATTCTCTCTGTTTTCAGTAAGATCAAAAAATTTGGAAACAACTTTATTGTGAATATTGAACAAGATGAATTTTACATTGCAGAACTTTGAGTAGTACAGAACTGCTCTTCTTCAGAGGAGGACTCAACAATTCTGTAAACACTGATTTTTCATACTATTTAAATATGTTACATAAAACCTGATAGCAAAATAAATAATTTTGGGTGCTGCTGTAAACATTTAATGCTCTTATTCAGACAACATTTTACACTAAAGAATCACCCTGTCTCAAAACCTTTCTTGCAAATTGATTAGAAACTGTACTTCACAAGAATTTTAGAAATTGGTATGTTTGAGAAAATACATTTAATGTTATCTTGCTATTTTGCTCTTTGAAAAGCATATATTCAACAAAATATATTCATATATTTCATATATTCCTTCACTGAATATATGAAAAATTAGCTTTATGGTTTATTTTAATTACAATTTGAAATTGCGTGTCTACTTCCTGTTTTGAATCAATCTGGTTCCAGCTCCCTTGCATTTTATTTTTATTACATCCTTTATTATAACCATTGCAGGTCCAACCTCCTGTTCTAAGCTTTACCATTGCCATCACCAGACTGGATCAGACATAACTTTGTCAAGACATATTTTGAAAACCTTCAAGGACAGATGTTTCACCTGTTTTTGGGTTACATGTTCTGATGATGTATCGCCAATGCTGTAAAAACTTGTTATTAGTGCTCAATCCAAATCTCCCATGCCATCATGTGTGGCTATTCTCACTAACCAGATCATTTAGCATTATAAAAAGTTCAGTACTGTAATCTTTGCAAGAGATTTCTCAGTTGTTGTAAGCTCCTGGAATTCCTTAGTTTATTTTTCATATTAAATTAACCTAGTTCATTCAGCTTCTCACAGTTTATATATCCTAGACCCCTAAACTTGAGCAGCATTTTATGGACCTTTTCCAATTTTCTAACACCTTTCCTGAATTGAGTGGGTGTGAAGTGGGAAAGCTAGACAAAAAACTGCAGGTGCAGCAACAGTGATGCCAAGTAAAATGGGGATTAATAACACTGATCTGCTGGCTACATTTCTCCTAACATTTCTTTATTTGTGATGCAATTGCACAGCTGACTGGTGTTCAAGGTAGTGCTTCCCACAACGTTCAGGTGCTTTCCACTAGAGCTGCTGCTCAGTCTGAATTGATGTAGGGCAATTTTTCAGGTGTAGGATTTTGCACTTGCTGAATCCCATGAGTTTCTTTGAAGTAAGTTGCATTTTCTTTCTGGGCAATAGTTAACACTGGATGTAGTTAACTTCTGAGGCAGCTACATTTCTTAAGGAAATAACTGGCATAGGACACAATGCAGGTGAATTAGGTTTTAATTTGGGATTCTATTTCATCTGACTATCTGAAAAGCGCCGTGGAACTACAAAAATTACTTTAAAGCATGACTTTCTCAGAGCCTGGTCTAGTGGCAAAACAAGTCAGTCCTCTTGTTCTTACAATTTAAAAGTTTTACAGATCTCAAATAATACAGATTTTCACAAGGCTAGACATAATGTGATGAAGCAAGACCAAATCTTATTTCCTTATCTCTTCTGACAAAGACTATCTCATGAAAAAGGATGTCTATCACAGAGAATTAATCTCACTGTCAAAACTAAAAATCTAAAACTCAAGTAAAACTCAATGAGATCAACCTTAAGCTTTAAAGTAATGATTTTGGTTCTGCTGATTGTCAAGGTAGAAGATTTTAATCTAGTTCTGTTTGATCCTGATTTCTCCATCTTTCATCTGTTTGAGAAAAGATTTATAAAAACTTAGAGAGAGATAAATGTGGGACACAGCATAATATAACTAAATATTTCAAAAGAGAACATTCATTAGACAGTGCTTATGCAGGTAGATTTTTATTTCAATGAACTTCAGAGCCAAGGTAGCCCGTGTATATGAGGAATGCAGAGGAATGCCTTATCTATTATCTTCAGTGTGCAGACAGCCACCAGAAACCAAAAAACGAGTAGGATACCCAGCACTATAGCTTCTGCATCTTTTTTTTTTAAATTAACACATAAAACTTCTGCAAATGTTGCAAACAAACCCAAAATGTGGTCAGCTATTCTGAGGAGGTAAGTTTATTTCTTCCCCTTATGGTATTAATTGGATGTGCCAGCTGCGTGTTATGTCAGATTAAGATCTGTTATACTCTAAAAAAAATGTGCTGGGGGATACCTCACCAGTTAGGATGCAATTTTTATTTTGCCTACCTTTTTATAAGAGCCCGTGCATGGATGTATTGGTTTATATGGTTGTTTAATATGTTTTCATAGTGGAAAAACATTATTGCACAAAAATAAAAAGTGTGTATCCGTCTTGGTTCCTTAACTACACTGATACAGACAAAGAAGTACAACTTTATAGTACAGACTGGCCTGCACTAAGGGGTGGCAATTATGTAACTTTTTTATCAGATGGTATAAGATAAGCGCCAGTGAGCTAGGGGGAAGTTCTGCCTTTACTGTCAGAAAAAAAAAAAAATCTGACAACACACAAATGGAGCCACAAACTTCGAAGGAATGCTGTAGTAACCTGTGCTAGTTAGGTGATCAAATTAACTTCTGATGAGTAAATAATGTTTGTATCCCTAAAGGGAGGAGAGGATATAGATACTGCTAGATGAAGACTAGAATGTTTGACTGAATGAATTTAGGAGGACCAAAATCCCCAGATTACTGTGGTAGGCAAAAAAAATAAAAATTAAACTCAAAATATTCTACAAGAATTGAATGATGCTATCATAAAAATTATTCAGAATCCAAAGAGAATAATGTGAGCAGAGAGCAACAAGGAAAGAAATAAAAACCTTCTAAGTTTGAATCTTCTGTTGTCTGGAATGAGCTGTTTGTCATACGTTATGGAGAAAGGGGAAATTATAACACAAATAGCATAGAAATGGGCCACATCAGGCTTGAATGTGCAATTTAGTATCTTCTAGTAAAAAATTATCTGCAGTAAGTTTGAGACTCTTAAGTTTTATAAAATACATGGAAATAAAAAAAAGCCGGTGATGCAGCTCAGGGACATGGTGCAAGTACAGCGAGAGGTGATGTAACACGATTTTAACGGACAACGTTGAGATTTAAATGCAGCTGTAACTGCGTAAAGGAGGTGCAATTTTTACTTCGCTGCTCTTCACCTCAATAGGAACACCCGATGTCTTCCAAAGGGAGAAAAGGATACAGGAAGGCAGTAGGAATAACACAGCCAAGACGTAACCGTGCTGAGGCCAGCGCTCCTCCTCAACGGGGTCTACATGGACTCCCGCTGATTCCCGCTGACACAATTCCCTTCCCCGCCGTGCGGGCGGAGGGACAGCCACCGGCTCCGCGCCCGCCCCTCGTCGCTTCGGGCCCGGCGTTACCGCCTCTCCCCACTCCGCCAGGCACTGCCGTTGCCATTCCCTCGGCCTCCACTGCGCGGCAGGCGGCCGGGCTGGGCCTCACCGCTGGGTTCCCGCCCCCCGCAGGCGCAGCCGGCGGGCTGGCAGCTCGGAGGCTGTTCTTCGCTAGGATGGTTCACCATTCGGGATCCATCCAGTCCTTTCGCCAGCAGAAAGGTGAGTACAAACGCCGCTGTCCCCATGGCGATCATCGGGAGGCCCCGCGCATCTGCTTGCTCTGCGGGTGCACAGTTTCCCTGCCGTATCCCCCCGTGGGTGCCAGATGCGTTCTATGTGCCTGCCTACTCGTGACCGTGGGTGTTGGCATGCGGGCTGTAGCCCGGGTCCTGTTCTGGAGGCGCACTGATGCTATTGGATGCTTTACTGCGTGTCAGATAATGCAGCTTGCAGTGGAGGGGCGGATGCCCGGTGGCGTGCAGTGGGCCGGACCGAGCCGAGCTAAGCCGCGCCACAGACCTGCCCGCACCGCAGCTACTGGGGGCCGAAGGGTCCCAGTCCGGCCTCGACCCCACGTCGGCCCCGCCCCGCCTAAGTTTTTTCTTCCTGAAAGGCGGTGCTGTTTGGTCTCAGCTGTTGTACAGATGAGTCTAAAGATGCCTATATGCGTGGGACAGACAGGTCGTTCACCCTCTAGAGTTCACTGCAGTTGTTACTAGGTTTGTTTTAGTCTTTCTATCATCCTGTTATCCAAGTACAAAAGTAGAGGAAGAATATTGGCTGTAACTGTGAGCAGGGCTCTGGTGTTGTAAGTGCAGATACAGCTTAGGTTCAGTCTGTGTATTGGGTGTTTTTTTGTCTGGGAATTTAATTGTCAAACAGAAGCTCTTTGCTGATCAGCAAATATAAAGGTGAGTTTCAAGTTGTGATTACCATCACTATAAAACTTGTATTGTGTTCATGTTAGAAAAAAATTAATTCTCTCAATGAACTTTATTTTTTCTTGATCATGGAACCAATATCTTTACTATATTTTTTCTCTCTAATTCTACTTTGATTGATCAGATGAACCAAGATTTCTCTCACTTTGTTCTCTTTCAGTCATTGACAAACTTTTTTTTTTTTATTCTTATAATGCAGGATGCCATAAATTATGATAGGAAATGGTAATCTTTATATTTAAATCATGAGGTCGCTTATTGGATTTTGCCTCATTCAAGTTCTTCTCTTTGACTTGTTAGTTTAAAATAAATAATTCAAAGCACTTTTTTCATAATGGTAATCCCATAATAAATTTACTTCCTTGCTGTAGAGGTTTTGCATTTAATGCCAGTCTTGTGTGCAGTAATGAGTGGTGCTGTCTCAGACTGTAAAAAGTCTAGTTTAGTTCAAAGGTAATTAATTAGTATAAAAATATATTTTTTCACCTGTCAAGTCTACGTTTATAAAAGCATTAGAAGCCTTGAAGCCACATTGTTAGTCCTTACTTTTTCATAAGACAATATTTCTTACATTGCAGCAATGATTAGCAAGCTCCAAATCGTGGTCAAGGCCCTTCAGAATAAATGCAGCTGTTCTGTAATAATCTTTTAAAAACCTACTCCAAAACTAACTTTCAGTTCAAATTCTTTGACTTGTAATTTATAAAACTCTATGTTTGCACAAGTCATAAAACTTTGCAAACACTAAGTGAATTTTGCCAGTTACTTTTTGAGAAGATTGTTGTTCTCATCTCCTTATTCCTGAAGAAAGCCTGGTTAAGGTACATTGCCAGTCATCAGGCTTTGCAAAAGAGAGGGTGCTTTTATGGAGCTATGTAACCTGTACAGTATTGACTAACATGACTATCGCTTTCCCAAACTTCTCAAATGCAGTGTGCTTTGTACAAAATGTACCTGAGTTCAGTCTGTTTTTCTCAGCCTAAAGCTTTAAGGAATGGGAGAGGGCAGTATGAAATCTTGAGCAAAACGTTGCAGCAAAACTAAGCAAACATAAATTGTAATCAAGAATTTGTCATTTTATCATGAGGTATTGAGAAGAAGCTGAGCATCTGGCACTCTGAAGTTCACAGACACTGATCTCAGAAACAACATTGTGTCTTTTTTGTCTTTTAATTTAGTACTTTATATCAGTCTTTAGTCAAAATTTAATATTTTGCTTACTGTAATTTCTAATTTACTGTTGCTGAGATTTTGACTAAATGCATTGTTTGTTTTCCAGCTGCTCACAAAATAGTGCCCTAAATTCCCTTTCTTTACGGAATCAGTGGTAATCTTCATGAAATGGCCAAATGCCTGTCACAGCTGGGCCTTGTATGCTTCACTTGCATTAAGACCAAGCTTCACTTTTTGGGGAGTGCATTGACAGGGCATTATTTTTTATGTGAATTCTCAATCATATATGAAAAATATATGCCAACAAATCTCATAGTTCCTGAAAACAGATAGAAAATAATTTTGAAGTCTTCAGAAACAGAACCTACCTATTGCCAGGTAACATAATATTCAAACTCACTTGCTGAAGAGGAATAACGTTACAAATGGGAGACAGAATGGGATAGAGAGCATTTTTTTTCCTCTTACCTACTCTGAGCACTTTGTTCTAGCTGACAAGTTGCGGTTTCAGTGCCAAAACTCTTTTTACAAAGCCTGGAGGAATAAGACTAAGTTCTCCAGTCTCTTGGGTGTCTAGGAGTCTTCAACAGGAAGGAGGAAGAAAGAAAAAATAAAAAAAATCTATCTCAAGGATTTGTTACTGTTTAGAATTTAGGTGGTGTTTTTCTTTAATTTATCTTTCCCTTCTTGACAGAGTGAGGAGGTGTTCAGAGTAGGAGGCTGCTGCCATCGTTTTGTCTTGCTCTTTGTTCAAATTGTGTATGCAGAGTGAAACCCTCAGTTTCAAAACCTGCAGCAGAGCTCAACATAGTGTTATAAAAAGACACAAAAAGGGTTGAAAAAACGAATCTCATTCTTCTTCACCCCCACAATTCTTGTTTTTCTACTTGTAACCAAAGATAATGTCTATTGAGAAGAGCAGCGTCCTAGAGGTAGACCAATCTGTGTCTCTGCACAGCAGTGTGTTAGATCTGTTTAGCCATCTGTATAGTATTTTCTGGCTATTTTTAACCTCTGCTTTGGCAGAAGCTGGGTTTTCTGAAATTATTTCCCTCATTAATATTATCTGATAAAAACCAAATTAGTATATATATATATATACACCTTCATACTTATTACTTTTCCAAAAGGTGATGCAACCTATGGCTTCTGAGGAATTATGTCAGAGGAAACAGAAAGAAATGTTTATTATTTACTAGATTCTTCCTAATCATCCTTTACAAAAGAATAATCTTCCTTAGAGATTAATATGCAGGTAGTACATAGTGTATATTACTGTATATGCTTCTTTAATATACAGATTTGTTCAAAACTGGTAATTAATAGTTATTCATAAAGGAGAAATAATATAAAATTGATAAAGGCAAAGATAATCTCTACAGTAATTTGTAGTTTAATAATTCCAGGGAAAGATAGCTAGTTAGGAATCATAATCTTTTACATCTAGGACATAAAAATATACTGCAGCCTTATGGAGGTCTTGTGTTTTCCGTAATAGATGTGGGGCAGGTGCTAAGCAATTGCTTGTTTTATTAGGGGTCTCTACCAAAACTTACATTCTTCAGATGGAGAGGCAACCTAATTTGCAAGAGGCTCTTGTAACAGATACTTAATGGGTGGGTTTGAATAAACCTATGTTTAAGGTGCAGGTCAAGGCAATTACTGTGCTTAAAATTTTAAGCATCTAGGACTTTTATCCTGATACATCAACTACAGTTTCCTGCATACTTTGCTGGGTGATTTTTTAATACTTCTGTCAAAGCTTTTTAATGAAGAAGTTCAATGCTGGGAAAACGAAAATATGTTTGTGCTTTAAAACTGAGTTGCTTTCATCTTGGTGTATGAGATTTAAGAACGTGGACTGCAGATTGAAATCCAGTGGCTAACTTGGGGTGCTTTTCATGTTTCTGGTCAAGGAGTTCAATGTTTCCTGGTTCAATGAGGCAGGAAGGAGTTCATCAATTTCAATAGACATTAAGTCTTTGAGAGTACTGATTTAGCCTCTTGAGGGATTTATCTTGGAATAGCTTGAATTGAGACTTCTGAAGAAATCAAGGATCTCCATAAAATATGTATTTCTAGATGTATTCCAGTTCTCATCTGTGCCAAATATTTTGTTTCATTTTATATATTGCCACTTGAAATTGTAGTGTGATTTAGAGGGATTGAGGATTGACTTGAGAATATCTAATAGCTCTGCCTTCACAGGGTAGCTTGTTGATTCATTGACATTTTTGTTAAATCACTTTGAGCTACTTTGAGAACCATTGTTTTTGTAGAGTAGAGCTTTCCATTATGGTTGCTTTACTCTGATTTTAAGATCTTAATGGCCTGCATTCTTTATAAAACAATCTGTGAAATTGATTTGCATTTCTTGTGAATTTAAATGAGAATTTGTAAATGTCACATTTTATATTGATCCAGAGTTTTAAGTATTCAGAACTTGGACTTGTGATTAAGAATCTCATGGAGACTTCTCCAAGGATGTTTGGTGCTTCTGTGGCATGAGTAAACTTAATAATCCAAAGAGACTGCTGAAATTACAAAAGATGGAATTCTGTCATACAAAAATTTATGAGAGAATGGGACCCTTTGCCACTATTCTCCAGAGCAGAAAGGCCAAGTTTTTATGTCACTATGAATACAGCATTTTTTTTGGCCTCAGCTCTTCAGTTTTCATTCCAAGGAGCACTAACATATACAGAAAACTTCAAAGCCATACTCATTTTGACTCTGAAAGCTGAGAGCAATGCAGCTATTAACACAATCCCTTAAAACAATACTATATTTAAACATGTTACTTAAAGTGTTTTTTCAGGGCACTGAAAGGCAAGGTCCAATGTTTAATAAGGCTCTTACTTCTTTTGCCTGATACAGCTGCTCAACCTAGGATGCACTCCATCTTTTTCACTCAGACACCTTTGAAGAGCACATAATATATCTTTTTATCCCAGATTATACTGTTGTGGCTTGTAACTTCAAAAAATATAGAGCTTTTTGAAAACAATCACTACATGTGACATATTAAACTTTATCATATGCAGGTGCATGAGTGCTGTAGAAAAAGGTATTTTCTTTTTTTTTTTTTTACCTAATGAATATTTTAAGTGAGAAAGCTAAGGATATCAGAAAATTTTGGGATATCACATAACTCTATTGGGCTACAGATGATGATACTGTGATTAGATGTCTTAACTTTCTACATTCTGTTTTAAGTATAGCTTGATGTAGTAGTATCTGTGGACAAACCTTGTACCTATTCCACAACTTTTCAAAATTTCCTGAATAAGGGTCTGTGAAAATAGGCAACTCTTGCCACCACTCATTTTCTTTAGAAACCTTGTCAGTTACATTTCATTGAGTATCACCACAAAATTGAGAGTTCTGATCTGCCATCATATTTTGGTGTATTTATTCTTTTTTTTGTCATTTTTGAAATCTGCTAAATGAGTATGATAAATGAATCAGGCCTGTCAGTTTATATTCTGTTGTAGTAGTATTTTGAATATATCAGTTTTTGTTGAAAAGTCTTGCAGCAAAATCAACAGTAAGTCGACATATTTTATGATTAGAGGTATTTTGAAATTCTGACAACTGTGAGAAATTGAAACACTGTCTTAGCTAACAGCTAACTGCTTTACAGTTAATGCAAATGGCTAAGTAGTAACTGGGAAAGTAATGAAAAAAAAAAGCCATCTATATTTTAGGCATAGTGTGGTAGCAGAAAGTGAATTTGCTAAATTCACAAATTTGCTAAGCAACATGAAGATTACTTGTTGTCTGCTTTGGCCTGTCTAAGCCGAAGAGAGTGTCTGTGTTGGCTTGAGCCAAACATGAAATGACATTTGCAGAAAGCATTGTATACGTGGTTACGCAGATTACAAATGTTTACCAAACATGTCTGGAGTTAGGTCAGTTCTATATATTCTACAGCCTATGTTACAGTACATTATTTATCAGAGACAGGTGAACTCAAAACCAAACTGCTGTGTACAGCAATTTGTTTTAACAACTCTGAGCTACAATGAATGCAAATTCATCACTATTTTTTCACAAAGAGATTCTGAGTCTGCCTCAGTTTGGATTATCATCTGTCTTGTGAGGGCTTTTAGCCAGTGCAGTTACTTAAGGGAGGAATTGTTCATTTTTCTGACTGGTGAGGTCACAGTTTAATTCACAGTATATTTTGAGTATTTAAGTAAGGTGTTGAAGAAGGTGATACCTTAAGTTTTCCTTGTGGTTCATGTCTAATGTTCATACATCAAGCAAATAGCAACATCTATTATGTAACTTTGGTCTGCTTGAAGGTAGGATCTTCTGAGTGGGAAAAAAGATGCTGTGAAAGATGAATTAGATTCCATCTGTAACTCAGTAGAAGGAAGTGTGGTTTGAAGAGTATCTGTGGGAATACCTTTTGAACAACAACTTGCTGTTATTCATATGGTTTTCATTGATTTCTTTAGTAACAACATAGGACAAAGCCGCACGTGTTGTTGTTTCTTGTCTGTAGTTCTTAATGGATTCCTGTGTGGCACCCTGGCACAAAAAGGATGTGCAAACAAAGGAATATAGAGCTTACTGAAATCTGCGTTGAAAAATTTTTAAGTACATCACAATTACACAAGAGTTGTAGCTAGTCACTTATGCTCCAGGTAGCTCCTGTGATAATGGCAAGCTCTGGAGTTAGAATATGTTTGAAATGTCATGTTCTATTCTCTGCTTGTCTGATTCAGTAGAATCACTCTTGCTCAAAAATTTCCTTACTCCTCACTGTTTAGTAGCTTCATCAGTAATATCTCTTTATAATCCAGAAGGTCTAATGTATATAATATTTGTATTCTCTTATCTTTTCTGTATTCTGTATTCTTATCTTTTGTATTGTATTCTTATCTTTTCATTAAACTAATGGAGTTAGTGCTTTTAAAGAATTAATTTTCTTGAAGCATTAGTGGGGTATTTTTTTGTTTGTTTGGGGTTTTTTTAGGTTTTTGTTTGTGTGTGGTTTTTATTTTTTGTGGGAGGAGGAAGTCTTTTTTAGCTGTGGGCTGTTTTGTTGTCTGTCCTGGGTTAAAGCACAGGTGTCTGCCAAGAGAAGTGGGAACCTACCTTGGAATGGAAACCCTTCCCACTAAACAGTTATAACTTTGAAATTACAGGGCTTTCAGGCAAAGGTATGGGAAAAGGAATAACAGTTCTTTTCTGTATATTTATGTATAACAAAGCATACAACCAACAACAACAACAACCAGAACCAGGAACCCAGTGACAGCCTTCTCCCCCTTTGGTGCAGTTCCGGTCACAGCCAGCAGGGGTGCTGGTGGCTCCTGGCTGGGCGGGGCA
>JANPWX010020462.1:0-21341 GCA_024734555.1 Trochalopteron elliotii | reverse complement strand
AAGCAGTTGCTGTGAGGGGAGGGTGCAGAGCTTCTGTTTTCAGGCGTCGAGGACCCCCAGATATTCCCAGGTCAGGTCCGGAGCTGGTCCAATGATCTTCGGCAGGGGGGGAAGAAGAAAAAGGAGAGAAAAAAGAAAAAAAACAAAAGCAGCGAAAACCAGCAAAGGAAAAAAGAAACAAAAGCAAAAGCAAAGCAAAGCCAAGCTAGCAGCAAAAGCCAAGCTAGCAGCAAAAGCAAAGCTAGCAGCAAAAACCAAGCTAGCAGCAAAAGCAAAGAACAAGTAGCCCCACCGCGGCAAAACCCCCTGCCGGGGGTGGGGGGGGCAGCTGTTAGACATAACAGTGTAGTACATAGTGATAAAGCTGTACGATTGGGATAGGAGGCACCATCAACCCAGGACATCTCCTAATCCTATCTCACAGCAGAATAGACACTTAAACCACTACACTAAATTTGGCAGAGACAGGTGAATGTGAAACCACTACATCTGGATACTAACATTTATATTCTAAAGTAGTGACATATAAATGCAGTGTTAAGATTTGCCCTAATCTATTTTTTCCTTATTATCCTCCTTGGACAAGGAGTTTATGAATCCATAATTTATAAAAACTCCTTTCTATTTTCTTATAGCTCTAGTCTTTCAAGAGAGTTTAAACTTATTGTTCTCTTCACAAGGGATTAAACTGTTTATAAACTTTGTTTTGAGGGTCATATTGCATCATATTTTCTCATTATTCAAAATATTAAGCATATAGCAGACAATAAAAGTCAATAAAAACTTCTTACCTACCTTTCATTTGTATAGATATATATATGTATAGATATTGCTTCCCAACCTATTTTCCTAAGTATTTAGCTTCTTTTTCATGCTTTTTAATATTTAATGTCCTATAGTTTCCACTTTTTTTTCTTACCCTTTATAAACCACAGCCTGTGTATTTGGATCTCACTCAATTCTTCAGCCTTACAAAATGGAAGTAGCTTCTATGTCAGTCAGCATAGACTGACTATGTCAGAGTGCGTAGTCAGCTTTTCCTTGTAACTACAAATGATATTCATGCAGATTAATTTTATTTTGCTCTCCAAGTATGTCTTTCTTTTGGTAGACACTTACAGGAAAAATGGCATTGGAGAGATGCAAGGGAGATTTTTGCCAAGATATTGCAGTTAACTTCAAAATTAGAAGTTAACTTCCTTTCTGGTCTTCCAGCACCACATATGGTATCAATCCAGCCAAATTTCTTCTGTAAGCAGACACACCCAGATCAACCCCAGCCCTACCAGTGGGCATCCTCTTGTCTGTTTGGCTGCTGGAACCTAGTGTCAGAATGCTTACATAAGCCCTCAGCTGAATGTAACTCACACCGAGCACAACTCCTCAGGAAAATTTCTTAATGCCTTTGGCATGTACATATTAATGCTTTTGCTTTAGCAAAGCAGCTTGGTGGGTCATGGCCAAGAATTGAAGAATGTAGAAGGTGCTGTGATAGTGGGGTGCTACGTCTCATATAGTGTAGAGCAAACCTCTGAAATTCCGGGTGTCTCCTATCTACAAGATATTTCTGTTTATCCCTCTCCTATAGAAGCTATTCTGGGAGCCACTGCTTTGTATAAATTATTAAATATTTATCACAGGAATAATTTTCACTCAGCTGGAATAACATGACATCAAATACCTTCTCCTGTGGTCACATAAATATTCAATTGGTGTGAAATGGGCTTTGGGAGAGCAGAGATTTGAATTATTTCTTATACTTTCTGGAACCTTCACCATGGTACTTGCAGCTGCTTGGTAGTGGTAGATTCAGTTCCATTAACAACCAAGTAAAAGGGGAGGAAAACCTAGGACTGAATGCCCAGGTGTGGGTAGGGTGCAGACAGATCCAAGGCCAGGAAGGCTCAGAAAGGAAACATTTGAGGTTTTTTGAAAATTATAATATCCCTAATATCTTGTCTCTCCCTTACTCCAGTGATTATTAAAACAGGGCCTTTGTCCCTAGAGGACAAAACTCATGGATCATGACAGTATGCAGTTTTTAAATTGTTCCTGCAATTATTTGTAACAGGATTATTTTCTGGTTTCAATAGCTTCTGTTAAAAAAAAAATGTAGTAAAATCTACATCCATATTATTGTCATGTTATCTCTATGGTATCTGTGTTGTTCTCTCTATCCAGGCCTGTAAGGGATGCTACATTGATATACTTCATGGGTACTTCAAGTTCTGTCTCTTACCTTTTCTGAGAATAAATCCATTTCTGTGCATAAAATGCTCTAGGTGCTAGGCTGATACAGCTGCACAAGCTCAGAGTTAGTGTGAGCAACCCCCTGGGAAAGAGGAAGAACAGTACTTGTGAGCATTCAATTTCTTTAATTTTTATCTGTCATCCTTGAATATTCTTACACTGAAAGAAATACCCCATGGCATAAATAACTCAGATAAATAATTAACTGATTTATCTGAAATAAATATAAAGCTCTGCAGGCAGTTGCAGCATGCTTCCTTTTCCTGATATGTCTCCCAAAATCTGCATCTCAAAGCATCAACATAAAACTGACAAGTGCCTCATATTCAAAGAGAGCGTTATTGCACAGAAGTATCAGTGAGCATTTTCCTCCCACCATACTTGAGCATTGTTTCACACATTTTATTTGTCTAGTACTGACAGAATGACAGAAATAAAAGAAAGAAAAAAGTTCAACCATCCAAGGCCACATTCCTTGTTTACCTCAAGTTCCCACCTGCTGCTCTGTTCTGCAAACACAGGCTCCGTTTTGCAGCATATACACTTTCCCCATTGCATCTCCTTTCCTGCAGAACAATTCATCAGCATCAAGATGAACTGATGTATGTTATTACCATTTTTCCTGCTGCACACCACTAGGGAGGTGGTCCAGATACATAATGCTTGTAGCAATAGGGGTTATTGTCTTTTTTTTTTTGTGTACATTCCTAATAGGACAGGCAATTTACAGAGAGTATGATGGGAATTTTTCTTTAGGGATAGGGAGAAATAAAAAAAAAGGTATGCCAGAGTGGTTACTTTTAATGGAGCAGTGAAAAACTTTAACTCTGTAATTGTCAAGTTAGATTTGTTCTCTTAGGGTTATTCAGTCTTTGCAACATATTGCTCAGAACCTGAATACACTATGTATTGTTTTATAAGTAAGTTTTCTTTTTTCTTTTCTCCTTTTGCATTGAATTATTCTATAAGCCATCAGCAAATAGGAAATGGATTTCTAATCTTTCTTCGCTCTAAATTTTACTTTTACCTAATTTCTTATATAATTTACTTCTAGTTTTCTTAATGGGTAATTTCCTTGCAATCTCCTAAGCATACAGCACCTTTAATGGGGTGCATTTCCTCTGCTTCTCACCCTCCATACAATAGATATATGACTTGTTCTTACTGTTGGTTATCATGCCAGCATTATTATACTGTTATGTGCTAGTATTATTGTTATGGTATGTTTATCACCGGTATAAATTTGCCCTGGTGGAAACGGAATCTCTATTTTGCAGTATCCAGAGTTTAGCTCAATTTTAAAATGCCAAGAAATTCTACTTGACTGTTTTATTCGTGACTGAAAAGCAGATGTCTTCAGAATAATTAAATATCTGCTTACCACTATTTTTTTGGTAATATTTACTTCCAGATTAGTTTTCTTTAGCTGCTATGTTAGATTTAGTTATATTATTGCCTTCTCTTCTTATCTGAGGAGACTAGGCCTAAATATAAAACATGTGGTACCAAAGTACCATAATCTTTAATATATCCAATGTTTCACTGGAAAATGAATAGTCAGATTTATTTACTCAGAAATATTTCTGTTTAGGTATTTAATAACCAAGTACTATTCAGCCAAAAATAACCTGGTGCTATTTATATTGGCCAGGAATGTCAGTGTTACAGTGAAAATACAACTAAAAATAGAAACAGATAACTTTGGATAGTGGTATCAATGAAATAGAACAAACAAAAAAAACCCCCTCATGTTTCTTAATAAGTCATTATTTCTATGAATTGTTACAGTTGGGGAGCAGAAAAAAATAGACACAATTAACCTATTACTTTTCTTGGTTGGGGTTGAATTGATTGCGCTGACTGACATAAAGTGGAGACCACCTGTGGCTGAGGGAGCAGCTCTGCTGATGTTTTTTTTTTTTATAGCTCCATCATTGTGATGTGACAGGAAGTATTTTCGTCATACACATCCAGTCATGTCATGGGAACCATCTTTTATTCAGAAGCTACATTTGCGTTTGAAAAATATGCATTGGATGCTATTATAAACTATTCCATTAATACTGGGCAATGAATTAGTTTGCTAGGGTGCAGCATACTAAATAGTAAAATCAGTGTGGAGTACCAGACTCGTACAATTCCTTTTCATATTTTTTGCTGCCTTCTGTCAATTAACTCCTAATCACAAAATTGATGGCTTTCATTCTTATTGCCTTTACAACACTTATTGTTAATATAAAGAGAATAATTGCTTGGAGGCATGACATTTATATATATGTACACGTCCTTATGTATATATGTAAAAAATATGGTTTTGTCTGAAGTACCACTACACAATACAAAAATGTTATACTTGGAAATAGAAGACTGGCAGAGTGTTCAGAAAAATTTTTGTAAGGCTACTAACAGCATAAACACAGGGGTTTAAATACCATCACTGAATGGTTGGGATTGGAAAGGAAGTCTGTAGATCACCCAGTACAACCTTTCCCCAGAAAGTTTGCCTAGAAAAAGTTGCACAGGATCACATCTAGTCAGGTTTTGAATATCTCCAGAGAATGAGAGTCTATAACTTTTCTGGCCAGCCTGTTCCGCTGCTCTGTCACCCTCTCAGTAAGGTGTTTTCCCTTATATTCTAAAGGAGCCTCCTGTGTTTCAGTTTGTGACTGTTGCCCCTTGTCCTGTTGCTAGGCATCACTAAAAACAGTCTGCCCCATCCTTTTGACACCTGCCTTAAGATATTTGCATGCATTGATAAGATCCCTTCTTGTCCATCTCTTCTATGGGTTTTACCCATACCTCTGAGGACCCAACCTGGCAAAGAAGTGGCTAAAATCAATTAGCGAGACGGCATGATCGAGTGGGTCTTGAAAAATCAAAAAGGTTTAAATAAGGAAAGAAAATAATACAAAAACAAAGTCAAAGCTGAGCACAGTATAAAGACAAGTCTCCTACTTGCTACAACACCTTGAAAAGCCTGGAACTTATTTGTTCTCTTTTTAGTACTGAGCAGTTTACGTGGGCTTTTTGGCTCTTGGCCCAATGAGATGAACAACAGGCTTTGAATTACACTAATGGAGCCCAATCCATGCTCCTGTGCTGGCACTGAGCCAATTACAATGAGAAAAACAAAGAACTTTTTAGTTAAACTTCCTAAAATGTCTAAAGGTAAACTGAAGCTCCTTCCCTATTTTGGAAGCACCTGCTGGGCGTGTGGGGTGCATTATCACACTCTTTTCCAAGCTAAACAGGCCCATGGTGGGCTCATGGTGAAATTGTTCGTTTGCGCTACCTCTTTGTGCTACCTCCTGCTTTCTCTTTATAAGGACCTCACCACTTGTTGTCTTAAGTTGCAGCATGTGTGGGGCTTCAGTTAGACCAGTTAACTGACCTGATACTTGGGTGTTACCAGTGGTCTGCAAAACATTTTACTGAAGGAGTCAAAAACCTGACATTGCTTCTCTGAAGTTTGAAATAGATGGTAAAATGGCTGACACCTACCTACTTTCCCCATGAGCATGCTGGCTGCAGCAAGTGGTACATTTGCTGAGTTATTCCCTTTTCCTCTATGCATTTTGTATAGGGGAGCTATCATTGAGTATTCTGCTATACAGTTTTGGGGAACTGAAGGATCTGGTTCCAGTGATACAGTATACACTTGCAACTCTGCAACTTAACCAATATTTCTGGAATATGGTTTACACTTCTAAAGGAATAAAACAGAGAAGAATGCTTTAATAATAATATAAAATAAATGTTTTGCCACTGTTCTTAAACCTCTGAACACTGATCATAAAGCCATCAAGCTCTCCTGTGGTGCTAATAGTATGTGCTTCTGAGATAAACAGCGAAACAAGAAGCACGTGACAGACTGATACAAACAGGTATTTTTCTTTTGAGTAATTCCCTTTCAAGAAATCTGGGAAGTCCATAGATTTGGAAAACATCTTAAAAAAGTACTATATATCTCTTGTTTTCAGTTCAGAGAGGGAAATGATATCTATTGATTTGAAGAGAAAAGCTTTTTTATAAATTTTAAAAGCAAGACATTAAAATAATTATGTGAATTTGCTTTGGGTGTACTGAGATTGACAAATATCTTTCTTCTCTTGAGATATATCATCCATATAGGTCAAAATTATGCAAAATAAGGTACAGTAAGTTTATGTTACTTCTGCGGCTGTAGTAGTCCGGAGCAACTCTCCCTCACAGAGCAGTACAAACGGTTGAACACTACTGAACAGGCTGTTGTAGCACTTTAGAACATGGGAAATCACAAAGCTACATATAAGCAAGAAGTAGGTATGAATTGGTTTTTCTATTTTCTTTTTGTGACAATCATGGAAATAGATTTCATGCACTACCAGATCTATAATTTCCAATGCATGCAAATAAATTGAAATAACTAAAATTGCAACTTTCTTTTTAAATGGTCTAAAAGACAATTTAAAATAATATTTTAATTACAAGAACACATTATCAGAGTAGCTGACATAACTTACTAAGAGCAATGAAGCATTGTATAATTAATCAGTATAAATCCACATTAACACAGTAATATTTACATTACAAAAATGCTGCTTTTTCTAAACACTTAGTATAGCTAGAATTGTACCTAATACAAAAGAAAAAGTAAACTTTGAAAGCTATGTTTGTATATATGCTATTATTATCTTAATTTGCATTCATTATCTTCAGTACAATAAATGCAATTCTAATTTGACAGGTTTTCTATACAACTTTCTTCCAGTTGTATAGAATCAGGTATTGACTAGCTGTTACATTTGTTTCACATGAAAGACTTTTAAAAATTGATTTGAAAATATAGAATTGTAAGTTGTCCTACCAATTTATAGGTAAATAACCTGTTATACTTAAACTGAAGATATTATATACTTCCAGCTTTCAGTTACTGGGTCTGCCAGGTTATATAAATTATGTAGCCAGTGAGATGAAGTTAAGACTAAAAACTCAGCCTAAATTTAAACAGATTATAAAATCCAGCTATGCAGTATTTCTATTTATGAATATCATATCCTGTCATTTGTGTTATCTGAAATTAGGATAATCAACTGTCCCTAATGAAGCAAGAAGAAAACTTCATGAATTTTACCCTAATCTTGGACTCCAATTCTCTTCCACATTTTTCGCTTCTCTATTAAACCAATCTAAACTCAAAAGCTAGTACCTATAAAATGTTAGAGTTACAAATTTCCCATTAGCCTGAGTAATCCAAACTGTAGAAAGCAGTTTTGGGAAGGAGCAACCATGTTTCTCTGTTGAAGTGGATGTAATTTGAAAGTCTCTCTTCTTTGGGGTAGACCCTGGCAGCAAACTGGTTCACTTTCCAATCCTCATGAGCCTTAGGGATCATGCAGTACTGCATTGCTTTGACTTTGTGGGTTGCAAATACAACAAAACTATCAAAACTATATTTACATTTTGAAACATTTTTTCTCTCAATTTACACTGAGGCACGTAAGCTTTTTAAAATTATTTGAAACTTTCAGAGATGTTGATAAATCATGAACCAAAATAAAAACAAATTGTGATCACAAATACATTACATTACATTAGAAAATACTACCCCAGTTGTGTATCAGTCTCAAGTATTTTGAAAATCTTTGGGCCAAATGGAACAAAGTACTGTACTTTTGTCCTGTAATAACCCCCCCCCACCCTTTTTTTTTTTAAGTATCATATTATTGCACTTGGATGGGATGTTAAGGACACTCTTAGAAAACAATTTTATAAAACAGCATCTGAAATATTGTTATTGCTTATTTTCTTGTTGTGCAATAGAACAGTTCTTTGCAGTTCAGCATATTGGCTTGCCAGGCCAGAAGGCACAATGCTAATTTTTCTGCAAAATATAGTTTTAGCATTAATGCTAGAAGGCATGAATCTTGTGGGAGTTTACCTGGTGTAGCCCAGCAGGCAAGTTCTGTGGTGGTGGAATAAAGAAGTCTGTGGGACAGGATAACCTTACCCTCAGTATGTTTCTTCCAAAATGATGGGGAGGTGATTGATGCATGGTAAATATGCATGTGGGCTTGCAGCTTGTTTGGTTGCATTGATCCATGAGATGTCCATATTTTTAATGGAAAGCTGGAATGAGAACATTGTACCCAGCATGGGATTTTGCAGTCATAAAGAAATGTCATAATACAACAGGAAACAGGACCAAAGTTGCGTGTGAACATGATGCTGAAAAGTTTCTGTAGATGCTAGTTGAAATGCCGTTACAATTTCATTGATGATGCGGCAATGACGAAACATGAATGATGAAAAATGAAGTAATTTTTAGTAACTCCTTTTGCTTTTGAAGACGATAGGTTGGCCAACAAAGAATGCAGGCATGTTGTGAGCTATATCCAAAGTTACTATATCTGAACTTCAGTGTCTCTTCAGTGTTTCATATCTGAACACAAGCTGGAAAGGAAAGATTTGACATTGCTATGCAGCAACATTACATCACTGTGCTAGATGCTGGCCAGGGGATAGCCCAATGTTTCTTTTGAACAATTTTGATTGTATTATTGTAATTCTAAGACTTTCAGCTGTGGATTTCAACTTTGCTGTTCTGAGTTCTGCTAAAAAAGTATAGTAGGAAAAATTGTCTTTCCTGAATGAACCATAACAACAAATTTCACTTCTTCTTGGGGAAATAACATGTCAAGCTCATATACTCTTGCCATACTTTTTTTGTCTTTATATGTGTGAGAAGTGTGTAAATAGATTAATGACATACAGAGAGGGGATTTCTTGCTGTTCCTTTTACTGGTGTTTTTGTTGATGTTGTTGTTTTATTTTGTTGGAAGGGGTAAAAAAATGTACAGGGGAAAAAGAACAGATATGTGGCCAAAGAAATCCAAATAATAAAAACTAAGAGGTTCTACAAAGAATTAGCCTGAAGATGATGAAAGACTTGGCTCTCAAAACTGCACTAAGCAGCAATAGAGGGTTAATCTTTAAACCAATGAGCTGACAACCCAGGAGACCAAATCTTCTTAGAGACAAGACAAGAAATTCTTCCTAAATCTAGGAAGAAATGCCTAAATGGTAGCTTTTTTTTTTTTTAACTGTAATTTTAGAATATGCAGCTAAGGACTATATCAACATCTTGTTTCTAAAATTATCTAGCACTGTAACTCTTGAAGCTCCTTGTACTAAGAACATGATACTCAAGAAACAATGAGCACATTTGCAGGATAGGTCTACACAGTGAAAACGAATTAGATGATGGATAGTTTCATCACTGACAGTGATTTTTATTAGTCCAGCCGATTATTTTCTTCCTTACTTGAAAAATTAGGCTGTTAATCAGACATAAGTTGCAGCAGTTTGATAGCTGGTACTGTAGAGTCATAGGAGAATAATCTTTCTTGCTGTTTGCTTCAGATAAAATGTGAAATAAGAAAACTGAGATGTGTAATAGAAAAGAATCACAGTGTAGAAGTTTGCCTATCTGAAAATTTTGTATATGTATGTAAATTGGATACCGCTATTAAAATTCTGTTTTTCATCTTCACCTGTTTCTTGACAATAGTATTTTCTTTATAATCTTTTTTGCATTACGATGTAAGGGGTTTTTAGCAAGGGACATTTCACTCATTTTTTCACTTCTATATAGGTATGTTCCAAGGATTACAGTGTATACCAGGCACAAGAATGAGCAACTCTCTAGAATTCTAGTTTAGCTTTTGGCCCAGATATTTAACAACAAATTTGAGTTTCTTTGCTGAGGAAAATTAATTTTTACTAAACATATGGACTATAAAGTTTCTTTCTTTGTTTCTTTCTTTCATGTTAGCTTGATAAATTAATGTCAAACTGCAGAAGTAACTCCATGCAGGGAGATGATCAGGATGCAAACATGAATCTATAAAAGTAATCTGTAAGCTTAAAAGTAAGGATGCATTTGCAGTGAGCTACAGAATTGAATCCCAAACACTTTAGATCACTCAGAAAACACAGCCAGTTCCATGGATATAAGAAAATTCTATCTATACCAAGAAAAAATGACTCTTAAATTAACATAGAAATTAAATATTAAAATATGGAAAATAGTGATTTTTCAAGAGTTTGTGTCTTAGCAACACAAGGTAAAATCTTTATCAATATGTTGTTCAGTTTTTTCATTAGTCTACTACATACTTTAGCATGCTCCAAAATCTGCTTTCTAGACCTTCTCCATAGTGACTGAGAACTTCATGAGAGATAATCATTGTGCTGCTGTCTATGGCAAAATTCTCTCTGTTTTCAGTAAGATCAAAAAATTTGGAAACAACTTTATTGTGAATATTGAACAAGATGAATTTTACATTGCAGAACTTTGAGTAGTACAGAACTGCTCTTCTTCAGAGGAGGACTCAACAATTCTGTAAACACTGATTTTTCATACTATTTAAATATGTTACATAAAACCTGATAGCAAAATAAATAATTTTGGGTGCTGCTGTAAACATTTAATGCTCTTATTCAGACAACATTTTACACTAAAGAATCACCCTGTCTCAAAACCTTTCTTGCAAATTGATTAGAAACTGTACTTCACAAGAATTTTAGAAATTGGTATGTTTGAGAAAATACATTTAATGTTATCTTGCTATTTTGCTCTTTGAAAAGCATATATTCAACAAAATATATTCATATATTTCATATATTCCTTCACTGAATATATGAAAAATTAGCTTTATGGTTTATTTTAATTACAATTTGAAATTGCGTGTCTACTTCCTGTTTTGAATCAATCTGGTTCCAGCTCCCTTGCATTTTATTTTTATTACATCCTTTATTATAACCATTGCAGGTCCAACCTCCTGTTCTAAGCTTTACCATTGCCATCACCAGACTGGATCAGACATAACTTTGTCAAGACATATTTTGAAAACCTTCAAGGACAGATGTTTCACCTGTTTTTGGGTTACATGTTCTGATGATGTATCGCCAATGCTGTAAAAACTTGTTATTAGTGCTCAATCCAAATCTCCCATGCCATCATGTGTGGCTATTCTCACTAACCAGATCATTTAGCATTATAAAAAGTTCAGTACTGTAATCTTTGCAAGAGATTTCTCAGTTGTTGTAAGCTCCTGGAATTCCTTAGTTTATTTTTCATATTAAATTAACCTAGTTCATTCAGCTTCTCACAGTTTATATATCCTAGACCCCTAAACTTGAGCAGCATTTTATGGACCTTTTCCAATTTTCTAACACCTTTCCTGAATTGAGTGGGTGTGAAGTGGGAAAGCTAGACAAAAAACTGCAGGTGCAGCAACAGTGATGCCAAGTAAAATGGGGATTAATAACACTGATCTGCTGGCTACATTTCTCCTAACATTTCTTTATTTGTGATGCAATTGCACAGCTGACTGGTGTTCAAGGTAGTGCTTCCCACAACGTTCAGGTGCTTTCCACTAGAGCTGCTGCTCAGTCTGAATTGATGTAGGGCAATTTTTCAGGTGTAGGATTTTGCACTTGCTGAATCCCATGAGTTTCTTTGAAGTAAGTTGCATTTTCTTTCTGGGCAATAGTTAACACTGGATGTAGTTAACTTCTGAGGCAGCTACATTTCTTAAGGAAATAACTGGCATAGGACACAATGCAGGTGAATTAGGTTTTAATTTGGGATTCTATTTCATCTGACTATCTGAAAAGCGCCGTGGAACTACAAAAATTACTTTAAAGCATGACTTTCTCAGAGCCTGGTCTAGTGGCAAAACAAGTCAGTCCTCTTGTTCGTACAATTTAAAAGTTTTACAGATCTCAAATAATACAGATTTTCACAAGGCTAGACATAATGTGATGAAGCAAGACCAAATCTTATTTCCTTATCTCTTCTGACAAAGACTATCTCATGAAAAAGGATGTCTATCACAGAGAATTAATCTCACTGTCAAAACTAAAAATCTAAAACTCAAGTAAAACTCAATGAGATCAACCTTAAGCTTTAAAGTAATGATTTTGGTTCTGCTGATTGTCAAGGTAGAAGATTTTAATCTAGTTCTGTTTGATCCTGATTTCTCCATCTTTCATCTGTTTGAGAAAAGATTTATAAAAACTTAGAGAGAGATAAATGTGGGACACAGCATAATATAACTAAATATTTCAAAAGAGAACATTCATTAGACAGTGCTTATGCAGGTAGATTTTTATTTCAATGAACTTCAGAGCCAAGGTAGCCCGTGTATATGAGGAATGCAGAGGAATGCCTTATCTATTATCTTCAGTGTGCAGACAGCCACCAGAAACCAAAAAACGAGTAGGATACCCAGCACTATAGCTTCTGCATCTTTTTTTTTTAAATTAACACATAAAACTTCTGCAAATGTTGCAAACAAACCCAAAATGTGGTCAGCTATTCTGAGGAGGTAAGTTTATTTCTTCCCCTTATGGTATTAATTGGATGTGCCAGCTGCGTGTTATGTCAGATTAAGATCTGTTATACTCTAAAAAAAATGTGCTGGGGGATACCTCACCAGTTAGGATGCAATTTTTATTTTGCCTACCTTTTTATAAGAGCCCGTGCATGGATGTATTGGTTTATATGGTTGTTTAATATGTTTTCATAGTGGAAAAACATTATTGCACAAAAATAAAAAGTGTGTATCCGTCTTGGTTCCTTAACTACACTGATACAGACAAAGAAGTACAACTTTATAGTACAGACTGGCCTGCACTAAGGGGTGGCAATTATGTAACTTTTTTATCAGATGGTATAAGATAAGCGCCAGTGAGCTAGGGGGAAGTTCTGCCTTTACTGTCAGAAAAAAAAAAAATCTGACAACACACAAATGGAGCCACAAACTTCGAAGGAATGCTGTAGTAACCTGTGCTAGTTAGGTGATCAAATTAACTTCTGATGAGTAAATAATGTTTGTATCCCTAAAGGGAGGAGAGGATATAGATACTGCTAGATGAAGACTAGAATGTTTGACTGAATGAATTTAGGAGGACCAAAATCCCCAGATTACTGTGGTAGGAAAAAAAAATAAAAATTAAACTCAAAATATTCTACAAGAATTGAATGATGCTATCATAAAAATTATTCAGAATCCAAAGAGAATAATGTGAGCAGAGAGCAACAAGGAAAGAAATAAAAACCTTCTAAGTTTGAATCTTCTGTTGTCTGGAATGAGCTGTTTGTCATACGTTATGGAGAAAGGGGAAATTATAACACAAATAGCATAGAAATGGGCCACATCAGGCTTGAATGTGCAATTTAGTATCTTCTAGTAAAAAATTATCTGCAGTAAGTTTGAGACTCTTAAGTTTTATAAAATACATGGAAATAAAAAAAAGCCGGTGATGCAGCTCAGGGACATGGTGCAAGTACAGCGAGAGGTGATGTAACACGATTTTAACGGACAACGTTGAGATTTAAATGCAGCTGTAACTGCGTAAAGGAGGTGCAATTTTTACTTCGCTGCTCTTCACCTCAATAGGAACACCCGATGTCTTCCAAAGGGAGAAAAGGATACAGGAAGGCAGTAGGAATAACACAGCCAAGACGTAACCGTGCTGAGGCCAGCGCTCCTCCTCAACGGGGTCTACATGGACTCCCGCTGATTCCCGCTGACACAATTCCCTTCCCCGCCGTGCGGGCGGAGGGACAGCCACCGGCTCCGCGCCCGCCCCTCGTCGCTTCGGGCCCGGCGTTACCGCCTCTCCCCACTCCGCCAGGCACTGCCGTTGCCATTCCCTCGGCCTCCACTGCGCGGCAGGCGGCCGGGCTGGGCCTCACCGCTGGGTTCCCGCCCCCCGCAGGCGCAGCCGGCGGGCTGGCAGCTCGGAGGCTGTTCTTCGCTAGGATGGTTCACCATTCGGGATCCATCCAGTCCTTTCGCCAGCAGAAAGGTGAGTACAAACGCCGCTGTCCCCATGGCGATCATCGGGAGGCCCCGCGCATCTGCTTGCTCTGCGGGTGCACAGTTTCCCTGCCGTATCCCCCCGTGGGTGCCAGATGCGTTCTATGTGCCTGCCTACTCGTGACCGTGGGTGTTGGCATGCGGGCTGTAGCCCGGGTCCTGTTCTGGAGGCGCACTGATGCTATTGGATGCTTTACTGCGTGTCAGATAATGCAGCTTGCAGTGGAGGGGCGGATGCCCGGTGGCGTGCAGTGGGCCGGACCGAGCCGAGCTAAGCCGCGCCACAGACCTGCCCGCACCGCAGCTACTGGGGGCCGAAGGGTCCCAGTCCGGCCTCGACCCCACGTCGGCCCCGCCCCGCCTAAGTTTTTTCTTCCTGAAAGGCGGTGCTGTTTGGTCTCAGCTGTTGTACAGATGAGTCTAAAGATGCCTATATGCGTGGGACAGACAGGTCGTTCACCCTCTAGAGTTCACTGCAGTTGTTACTAGGTTTGTTTTAGTCTTTCTATCATCCTGTTATCCAAGTACAAAAGTAGAGGAAGAATATTGGCTGTAACTGTGAGCAGGGCTCTGGTGTTGTAAGTGCAGATACAGCTTAGGTTCAGTCTGTGTATTGGGTGTTTTTTTGTCTGGGAATTTAATTGTCAAACAGAAGCTCTTTGCTGATCAGCAAATATAAAGGTGAGTTTCAAGTTGTGATTACCATCACTATAAAACTTGTATTGTGTTCATGTTAGAAAAAAATTAATTCTCTCAATGAACTTTATTTTTTCTTGATCATGGAACCAATATCTTTACTATATTTTTTCTCTCTAATTCTACTTTGATTGATCAGATGAACCAAGATTTCTCTCACTTTGTTCTCTTTCAGTCATTGACAAACTTTTTTTTTTTATTCTTATAATGCAGGATGCCATAAATTATGATAGGAAATGGTAATCTTTATATTTAAATCATGAGGTCGCTTATTGGATTTTGCCTCATTCAAGTTCTTCTCTTTGACTTGTTAGTTTAAAATAAATAATTCAAAGCACTTTTTTCATAATGGTAATCCCATAATAAATTTACTTCCTTGCTGTAGAGGTTTTGCATTTAATGCCAGTCTTGTGTGCAGTAATGAGTGGTGCTGTCTCAGACTGTAAAAAGTCTAGTTTAGTTCAAAGGTAATTAATTAGTATAAAAATATATTTTTTCACCTGTCAAGTCTACGTTTATAAAAGCATTAGAAGCCTTGAAGCCACATTGTTAGTCCTTACTTTTTCATAAGACAATATTTCTTACATTGCAGCAATGATTAGCAAGCTCCAAATCGTGGTCAAGGCCCTTCAGAATAAATGCAGCTGTTCTGTAATAATCTTTTAAAAACCTACTCCAAAACTAACTTTCAGTTCAAATTCTTTGACTTGTAATTTATAAAACTCTATGTTTGCACAAGTCATAAAACTTTGCAAACACTAAGTGAATTTTGCCAGTTACTTTTTGAGAAGATTGTTGTTCTCATCTCCTTATTCCTGAAGAAAGCCTGGTTAAGGTACATTGCCAGTCATCAGGCTTTGCAAAAGAGAGGGTGCTTTTATGGAGCTATGTAACCTGTACAGTATTGACTAACATGACTATCGCTTTCCCAAACTTCTCAAATGCAGTGTGCTTTGTACAAAATGTACCTGAGTTCAGTCTGTTTTTCTCAGCCTAAAGCTTTAAGGAATGGGAGAGGGCAGTATGAAATCTTGAGCAAAACGTTGCAGCAAAACTAAGCAAACATAAATTGTAATCAAGAATTTGTCATTTTATCATGAGGTATTGAGAAGAAGCTGAGCATCTGGCACTCTGAAGTTCACAGACACTGATCTCAGAAACAACATTGTGTCTTTTTTGTCTTTTAATTTAGTACTTTATATCAGTCTTTAGTCAAAATTTAATATTTTGCTTACTGTAATTTCTAATTTACTGTTGCTGAGATTTTGACTAAATGCATTGTTTGTTTTCCAGCTGCTCACAAAATAGTGCCCTAAATTCCCTTTCTTTACGGAATCAGTGGTAATCTTCATGAAATGGCCAAATGCCTGTCACAGCTGGGCCTTGTATGCTTCACTTGCATTAAGACCAAGCTTCACTTTTTGGGGAGTGCATTGACAGGGCATTATTTTTTATGTGAATTCTCAATCATATATGAAAAATATATGCCAACAAATCTCATAGTTCCTGAAAACAGATAGAAAATAATTTTGAAGTCTTCAGAAACAGAACCTACCTATTGCCAGGTAACATAATATTCAAACTCACTTGCTGAAGAGGAATAACGTTACAAATGGGAGACAGAATGGGATAGAGAGCATTTTTTTTCCTCTTACCTACTCTGAGCACTTTGTTCTAGCTGACAAGTTGCGGTTTCAGTGCCAAAACTCTTTTTACAAAGCCTGGAGGAATAAGACTAAGTTCTCCAGTCTCTTGGGTGTCTAGGAGTCTTCAACAGGAAGGAGGAAGAAAGAAAAAATAAAAAAAATCTATCTCAAGGATTTGTTACTGTTTAGAATTTAGGTGGTGTTTTTCTTTAATTTATCTTTCCCTTCTTGACAGAGTGAGGAGGTGTTCAGAGTAGGAGGCTGCTGCCATCGTTTTGTCTTGCTCTTTGTTCAAATTGTGTATGCAGAGTGAAACCCTCAGTTTCAAAACCTGCAGCAGAGCTCAACATAGTGTTATAAAAAGACACAAAAAGGGTTGAAAAAACGAATCTCATTCTTCTTCACCCCCACAATTCTTGTTTTTCTACTTGTAACCAAAGATAATGTCTATTGAGAAGAGCAGCGTCCTAGAGGTAGACCAATCTGTGTCTCTGCACAGCAGTGTGTTAGATCTGTTTAGCCATCTGTATAGTATTTTCTGGCTATTTTTAACCTCTGCTTTGGCAGAAGCTGGGTTTTCTGAAATTATTTCCCTCATTAATATTATCTGATAAAAACCAAATTAGTATATATATATATATACACCTTCATACTTATTACTTTTCCAAAAGGTGATGCAACCTATGGCTTCTGAGGAATTATGTCAGAGGAAACAGAAAGAAATGTTTATTATTTACTAGATTCTTCCTAATCATCCTTTACAAAAGAATAATCTTCCTTAGAGATTAATATGCAGGTAGTACATAGTGTATATTACTGTATATGCTTCTTTAATATACAGATTTGTTCAAAACTGGTAATTAATAGTTATTCATAAAGGAGAAATAATATAAAATTGATAAAGGCAAAGATAATCTCTACAGTAATTTGTAGTTTAATAATTCCAGGGAAAGATAGCTAGTTAGGAATCATAATCTTTTACATCTAGGACATAAAAATATACTGCAGCCTTATGGAGGTCTTGTGTTTTCCGTAATAGATGTGGGGCAGGTGCTAAGCAATTGCTTGTTTTATTAGGGGTCTCTACCAAAACTTACATTCTTCAGATGGAGGGGCAACCTAATTTGCAAGAGGCTCTTGTAACAGATACTTAATGGGTGGGTTTGAATAAACCTATGTTTAAGGTGCAGGTCAAGGCAATTACTATGCTTAAAATTTTAAGCATCTAGGACTTTTATCCTGATACATCAACTACAGTTTCCTGCATACTTTGCTGGGTGATTTTTTAATACTTCTGTCAAAGCTTTTTAATGAAGAAGTTCAATGCTGGGAAAACGAAAATATGTTTGTGCTTTAAAACTGAGTTGCTTTCATCTTGGTGTATGAGATTTAAGAACGTGGACTGCAGATTGAAATCCAGTGGCTAACTTGGGGTGCTTTTCATGTTTCTGGTCAAGGAGTTCAATGTTTCCTGGTTCAATGAGGCAGGAAGGAGTTCATCAATTTCAATAGACATTAAGTCTTTGAGAGTACTGATTTAGCCTCTTGAGGGATTTATCTTGGAATAGCTTGAATTGAGACTTCTGAAGAAATCAAGGATCTCCATAAAATATGTATTTCTAGATGTATTCCAGTTCTCATCTGTGCCAAATATTTTGTTTCATTTTATATATTGCCACTTGAAATTGTAGTGTGATTTAGAGGGATTGAGGATTGACTTGAGAATATCTAATAGCTCTGCCTTCACAGGGTAGCTTGTTGATTCATTGACATTTTTGTTAAATCACTTTGAGCTACTTTGAGAACCATTGTTTTTGTAGAGTAGAGCTTTCCATTATGGTTGCTTTACTCTGATTTTAAGATCTTAATGGCCTGCATTCTTTATAAAACAATCTGTGAAATTGATTTGCATTTCTTGTGAATTTAAATGAGAATTTGTAAATGTCACATTTTATATTGATCCAGAGTTTTAAGTATTCAGAACTTGGACTTGTGATTAAGAATCTCATGGAGACTTCTCCAAGGATGTTTGGTGCTTCTGTGGCATGAGTAAACTTAATAATCCAAAGAGACTGCTGAAATTACAAAAGATGGAATTCTGTCATACAAAAATTTATGAGAGAATGGGACCCTTTGCCACTATTCTCCAGAGCAGAAAGGCCAAGTTTTTATGTCACTATGAATACAGCATTTTTTTTGGCCTCAGCTCTTCAGTTTTCATTCCAAGGAGCACTAACATATACAGAAAACTTCAAAGCCATACTCATTTTGACTCTGAAAGCTGAGAGCAATGCAGCTATTAACACAATCCCTTAAAACAATACTATATTTAAACATGTTACTTAAAGTGTTTTTTCAGGGCACTGAAAGGCAAGGTCCAATGTTTAATAAGGCTCTTACTTCTTTTGCCTGATACAGCTGCTCAACCTAGGATGCACTCCATCTTTTTCACTCAGACACCTTTGAAGAGCACATAATATATCTTTTTATCCCAGATTATACTGTTGTGGCTTGTAACTTCAAAAAATATAGAGCTTTTTGAAAACAATCACTACATGTGACATATTAAACTTTATCATATGCAGGTGCATGAGTGCTGTAGAAAAAGGTATTTTCTTTTTTTTTTTTTACCTAATGAATATTTTAAGTGAGAAAGCTAAGGATATCAGAAAATTTTGGGATATCACATAACTCTATTGGGCTACAGATGATGATACTGTGATTAGATGTCTTAACTTTCTACATTCTGTTTTAAGTATAGCTTGATGTAGTAGTATCTGTGGACAAACCTTGTACCTATTCCACAACTTTTCAAAATTTCCTGAATAAGGGTCTGTGAAAATAGGCAACTCTTGCCACCACTCATTTTCTTTAGAAACCTTGTCAGTTACATTTCATTGAGTATCACCACAAAATTGAGAGTTCTGATCTGCCATCATATTTTGGTGTATTTATTCTTTTTTTGTCATTTTTGAAATCTGCTAAATGAGTATGATAAATGAATCAGGCCTGTCAGTTTATATTCTGTTGTAGTAGTATTTTGAATATATCAGTTTTTGTTGAAAAGTCTTGCAGCAAAATCAACAGTAAGTCGACATATTTTATGATTAGAGGTATTTTGAAATTCTGACAACTGTGAGAAATTGAAACACTGTCTTAGCTAACAGCTAACTGCTTTACAGTTAATGCAAATGGCTAAGTAGTAACTGGGAAAGTAATGAAAAAAAAAAGCCATCTATATTTTAGGCATAGTGTGGTAGCAGAAAGTGAATTTGCTAAATTCACAAATTTGCTAAGCAACATGAAGATTACTTGTTGTCTGCTTTGGCCTGTCTAAGCCGAAGAGAGTGTCTGTGTTGGCTTGAGCCAAACATGAAATGACATTTGCAGAAAGCATTGTATACGTGGTTACGCAGATTACAAATGTTTACCAAACATGTCTGGAGTTAGGTCAGTTCTATATATTCTACAGCCTATGTTACAGTACATTATTTATCAGAGACAGGTGAACTCAAAACCAAACTGCTGTGTACAGCAATTTGTTTTAACAACTCTGAGCTACAATGAATGCAAATTCATCACTATTTTTTCACAAAGAGATTCTGAGTCTGCCTCAGTTTGGATTATCATCTGTCTTGTGAGGGCTTTTAGCCAGTGCAGTTACTTAAGGGAGGAATTGTTCATTTTTCTGACTGGTGAGGTCACAGTTTAATTCACAGTATATTTTGAGTATTTAAGTAAGGTGTTGAAGAAGGTGATACCTTAAGTTTTCCTTGTGGTTCATGTCTAATGTTCATACATCAAGCAAATAGCAACATCTATTATGTAACTTTGGTCTGCTTGAAGGTAGGATCTTCTGAGTGGGAAAAAAGATGCTGTGAAAGATGAATTAGATTCCATCTGTAACTCAGTAGAAGGAAGTGTGGTTTGAAGAGTATCTGTGGGAATACCTTTTGAACAACAACTTGCTGTTATTCATATGGTTTTCATTGATTTCTTTAGTAACAACATAGGACAAAGCCGCACGTGTTGTTGTTTCTTGTCTGTAGTTCTTAATGGATTCCTGTGTGGCACCCTGGCACAAAAAGGATGTGCAAACAAAGGAATATAGAGCTTACTGAAATCTGCGTTGAAAAATTTTTAAGTACATCACAATTACACAAGAGTTGTAGCTAGTCACTTATGCTCCAGGTAGCTCCTGTGATAATGGCAAGCTCTGGAGTTAGAATATGTTTGAAATGTCATGTTCTATTCTCTGCTTGTCTGATTCAGTAGAATCACTCTTGCTCAAAAATTTCCTTACTCCTCACTGTTTAGTAGCTTCATCAGTAATATCTCTTTATAATCCAGAAGGTCTAATGTATATAATATTTGTATTCTCTTATCTTTTCTGTATTCTGTATTCTTATCTTTTGTATTGTATTCTTATCTTTTCATTAAACTAATGGAGTTAGTGCTTTTAAAGAATTAATTTTCTTGAAGCATTAGTGGGGTATTTTTTTGTTTGTTTGGGGTTTTTTTAGGTTTTTGTTTGTGTGTGGTTTTTATTTTTTGTGGGAGGAGGAAGTCTTTTTTAGCTGTGGGCTGTTTTGTTGTCTGTCCTGGGTTAAAGCACAGGTGTCTGCCAAGAGAAGTGGGAACCTACCTTGGAATGGAAACCCTTCCCACTAAACAGTTATAACTTTGAAATTACAGGGCTTTCAGGCAAAGGTATGGGAAAAGGAATAACAGTTCTTTTCTGTATATTTATGTATAACAAAGCATACAACCAACAACAACAACAACCAGAACCAGGAACCCAGTGACAGCCTTCTCCCCCTTTGGTGCAGTTCCGGTCACAGCCAGCAGGGGTGCTGGTGGCTCCTGGCTGGGCGGGGCA
>JANPWX010020461.1:0-15409 GCA_024734555.1 Trochalopteron elliotii | reverse complement strand
CTAATCTAAATGAACACATCTTCAAAACGAAGTAGGAGGGTTTTTTTTGCTAAAAAAATGAACAAGTTCTAGATTTATCAAGATAAGTCCAGGCTATGGTATTCCTTGACTAAACGGCAATTTAAGTCAGTGTTAAACTTGATTGTGGTTTATAAGGACTTGGCAAAAGACAGTATCTTGTCTGCAATTCTTTGTTGGCGGAATTTTTCTGGAAATGGGATGTTTGTTTTCTAAAATGAGAAAAAAGTCCTGTATTAAGTAACATTTTTATTGCAATAATTGGTTTCCTGGTTCATATAACTTGATTATAAAATGTTATCTTTTACCTTTTATGCTATCTTTTGCCTTTTGAATGTTGTCTTTGTGGCAAGAATGGTATTTTAAGATGCCCAGTAATCAAGAGGACTCAGAATAAGTTTCAATTTTAAAACTTGGCCTTCAGGTTATACTTAATTGTACAGTACTGTAACTTTTAATATTCCATTTGTTATATGAAAACAAATTCCACTGTTTTTCTCTGTGCAACAGTCTTCCTATACAAAAGCTAAAATTCCACAAATATCTTTGCAACTAAATTGAACTACATACAAGTATGTCTCATGAAGAAATACAAAGATATTTTCAAAATTTTAAAAGTATTTGAGAACTTCTGCTGGTGTATGGTTGCTTTGCTTGATTGAAAACTAAATTGTCTTTGGAAATATTTTGGGTGTCAGAAAAGCATTTTTCACTATTTTTACTAATGCAAACATTTTTTTCCTGGTCAGTAAGGCACAAGGCAGTTAAAGCTTATTTTTTGCACCTATGCCTTTAAGTTCTGTATTCGCTTCATATAGTGTGAATTATGATGTGTTTCTGCTTGCTGCTGTTTGGTTTTTAGTGGGGTTTTGTTTGTTTTGGGCTTTTGGTTTTTTTAATAGAGTTCAATTTTTGAAAGAGGAGTTAGTTTGAAGGCTGTTACTTTATTCGACTACCTTGTAGTTGTTCTTTTGGCTTTCCCTCTTCTCTTGCTTTGGAAACACGAAAGTGGTGTAAGAAAAGCTGACGGAATAACACCTCAGCTAATGCTCTAGTCATTTTCCCAGGAGAGACCTTGAGCAGATGTCACTAGCTATTTTCAGGTTTCTGGAGTCAGTGGGGTAGTAGCCTGAAGGAACAAATGGTGGAACTAGTTGAAAAAGTGTCTTCCTCAAATTCTTCCTGATCCAGATGCCAGAATGGAATAAATAAGAACTGTTCTTGCCAGAGTGTAGCTTAATTAGTCTTGATAGATGTCATATTTCAAAGACCAGGCATGTCAACAGTTGATAAAGCACTCTCTACTTTTCAAATAAACAGAAACTCTTCCGTGTTTACCTCTTGAAGGGAATTGAATTGAATACAATTAACAGTTTATGTAATATGTAAAGCCCATGTTGGCCTTTTAAATCTAAGGTTGCAAACTGTGTAGAAAATTTCCTCAAAAAAACTATATGCTTTCTTTGACATCATGTAGAATGCATAGATAATTTTATGAGGGCACTGTTTTCTTCTTGCCTGCTTGAAGCCTGAGCTCACAAACTGACTTCTGCTGTGGCTGCAAACACACAGGATCTTGCCTGTCAAAGCCTCTGTCCCAGTGTCACTTAGTGCTCCAGCAGCACTGTGCCCCAAGGACAAAGTCCTCTGCTGGGCTGGAACTTCTCTGGGGAGGTATGTTACCTCTTGGTGGCATGAGAATACTTGAGGTGAAAATATGTTTTGCTATAAACAACACCCAAATGTACTCAAACCCTTCAATGGATTTTGGATGAGACTCAACATACACTAATAATGCAGCAGGGAATGACTGATGATGGAATGGAAAGCATTAAAGAAAACCCCTGCCATCTGATATTGTTGCTAGTTTGCTGGCACAATGATTTGCAGATTCCTGTACCTGTTGCCTTTGAGAAGATGTATAAATATTTTTCTCTGCCATTATCATTAAAACCTGTAAATGTTTGCGAGGAAGACTATGGCCAAGATCAGTCATGTGCAGAGAAAAAAAAAATCTACTATGAAATAACCCATAGCTGTTATCTACTTACAATTACAGATTTGACAGATTTTTGCTGGCAATATTGGTGTGTACTACTTGCTTACCACTGTTTTCCAAATGAGATCACATAAACTTCAATTTATATTAGAATTTCAGCAAGCACTGTTATGAGTTAATAAAAATGTCTGTAGTGTCCCTGGCTAAACAAAACATAGCTGTTTACACCATGGCACAACCAGGCATAAGGGATGGAGTTTTACAGTCCAGGGTGCAGGTCTTATGTTTTTGATTGTGTTGATTTATGATCATCATAAATCATTATGATGATTTTACTAATTAATCAAAAATGAACAGGAAGATGTCTAAATCAGATAGAAAACATATTTCTGAATTCCAATTTTATGATCTTGTTGCTGCTTCATGCCCAGGCTTTTGTCTCAATGTTCAGGTGTTCCTCATGGCTTGAGGCTGGCATGGGATGACGCTGCTCCCATGACACTTCTCTGGTCTTGGACTAGCAACTGGACTTCAGTTCACCTCAAAGCAGCTGAAAGATTACTACTGCAGCTCCTTCAAGCAAGAGAAGGGAAAAAGTTTCTTGTGGTTTGACACTGGCAAACTCCAGGCACCCACGAAAACTGCTCACCCACCCACCCCTGCTACAGCTGAGCAGAGGATAGAAAATTTAACAAAGGGTTCATGAGTTGAGATAAGGACCGGAAGAAAACACTCCAAAGGCAAAACAGGCTCAACTTAGAGATACAAAGTGAATTTATTACTAACAAAATCAGAGCAGGAAAATAAAAAGTAAAATAAGCCCTTCAAAACATCTTTTTTCCCAACTGCTCCTTCCTTCCCACAGACAGCACAGGGAGACAGAGGGTGGGGTTTTTGTCAGTTCATCACCAAGGTTTTCTTTTGCTTGGTTCAGGGAGAGAATTTGTTCCCCTGTGAGACCATGGAGTCTCTCCCAGGAGAGACAGTTCTTCACAAACCTCACCAACATTGTTCCAATCTCACGGGCACACAGTCCTCCCAAGACTGCTGCAATGTGAGTCCTTCTCACAGGGACACAGTCCTCCTAAAACTGCTGCAACGTGGGTCACTCTTCCATGGGGTGCAGCCCTCCAAGGACAGGCTGCTCCAGCCTGGAAGCAGGGCCCTCTCTCCACCTGGTCTCCCACCTGATCACAGCCTCCTCTAGGTCTGCACCTGCTCTGGCATGGGCACCTTCCCCACAGGCTGCAGGTGGATCTCTGCATCCCCCCTGGATCCCCATGGGCCACAAAGGAACACCCTGCTTTCACCATGGTCATCACCACAGCCTGCAGAGGATTCTCAGCTCCGTTACCTGGAACACCTCCTCCCTCTCCTTCTCCACTGACCCTAGGGTCCCTATGTTGTTTCTCTCACACGTTCTCACCTCCTCCTCTTCTCTAGCTGGAATTACAATTGGCCCCGACTTTTGTTTTGATTTCTTCTTAAATATGTTATCGCAGAGGTGTTACCATCATCCCAACTTAGGCCAGCCTTGGCCAGCAGCATGTCCATCTTCTGAGTCATCAGGAATTGGCTCTGCTGGACATGGAGAAGCTTCCAGCAGCTTCTCACAGAAGCCACCTCTGTGACCCCCTAGCTATCAAAAACCAGGCTAGCCAAGCAAAGCCAAACAACACATTGCTACAGAATGCCTGGGCAGTGAGGCTTTGAAAATGACTGCCAAAAAGCCCAGAGCTCCCCCCCTCCCCAACCCTACACAAACCCGGTCCCACACCTTAAAGTTACAGCAACAATTTTTGGGCATAAAGCAGAGGATCATGAAATAGACTATCATCATAATTCACTCCAGGACACCATCTAAGCAATGTAAGAAAATGTTATAAGCAATGATAAGAATTAGATACCATTTTTCCTGTTACCAGCTAGTCTAGTGTTCTGCCTGCTTCATGTTACAATCTAATTTAGCATATCCAGGTGCATTTACTCTAAAAATTACTAGAAATGACACTGTAAAATCCTGAATGTCAGGATTTATCTTATTATCATTTTTAGGTGATGTGCAAAAATTGCTCTTTAAGCAATTGCTTTAGAATGAAGACACAGATAAAACAGATTTCCTCAGACAAGAAGTAGTAATACTTTGCATCCTTCATTCAAGCATAAAATGTCTGAAGCATCTCAAAGAATATTAGAAATGTTAGTATGCATAATAGTGGTTAACTGAATACTGTGCAAACTGAATTTCGCACAGTATCATGGAATAAGATTACAATGACGAAGACAACTCCACATTTTAATTGCTCAGTTAATTCAGGTTTAATAGTAACCATATTAACAAAGATGTAAAACTAATGAAAGCTCTGTGTTCATTCATACAGCAGGATGAGTCTTTCATGGTTTCTACAGAGAAGAACAATGCTGCTGTATCTTATTAACAATTCTGGGCATGATTTTTCAACATGAAATGTTTGCTCCTATCATTCAATGCTTTTCAGTGTCCTGTCCTTCAGGACTTTTTAGACTGCTAACTCAAACTGTGCTGCTTTAGATATATGAATAAAGAAACTAGGAAACCATGTAGTTTGAATCGAAGAGAGAATATCTCCAAAACCCTTTAATGTACATAGAGGTACTGTAGAAATCATTGTGAATACTTCTAAGACATTCCAAAGCTACCAGGTAAAAAAATCAACCCGTTGTCTTTTCAGAAGTTTTTCCCACTCTTCAACAGAAGCATATACTTCAAAAGAAACTTGCCCATTAACTTGCACAAAATGTTAATAAAATGTTAATATGAAGAAACACAATATTTTAAAAAAAGTGATTGATGAAGACTCAGTACTTCCATAGGAAAGGATCTGTTCCAAAGTTCTGGTCTCATTCCATGTGGTATGGCTATATGTCATCTAATGACTTTTAAAAATAAAGATGAATTTTTAAAAAGCAAAATCAAATCACAAATACCAAAAGGAGTGTTACCTTGAAAGTATCCACCATCTCGTGATATTTGAAGGAACTTTTATTGTCTTGATATCCATAAATACTCATCTCTGTCATTGAACAGGAAGGCATACACTTACTTTAGCATTATTGTTCCACAGCTTCGGAAAATAGCTACTAGGTCATCTGAGACTCTCTTGTCAACTTACCAGATTCTGCTTCCTGAAAATGAGAGAGGCATGGGATGTGGCAAGGGGGGAAACACCCAGGGCTCTTCCTTTGGGCTTTTTAAATTCTGACTTTGAATGTATGGCACCTTGGGGTTAGGGGTCTTTCAGAACTAGCAATATTTTAGAACTAGCAACTAGCAGGCTCACTGTCATGGAAGGCTAAAATTTTCTCCAGGACAACCATTTGCAAGCTGAATGGAAATGCCTATATAACAGATGGCTGCTATCCCCATTTCCATGATAAATAATCATGATTTCCTAGGCTATTTCTTCATTTAAGTTAGTTCATCAATATTTTCAAAAAAGAAGCATATGCCTGTTCCTGTGCTTAGACACTGATGTTTAAATGAATGTTAGTGTCCTCTCTCTGGTCTGGTTAGTGACATGAGAATTATACACTACAGTATTTTAAGTAATTAAATATTTGAAACAGGAATTAATGACCTGTTTTTTCAGTGGTTGCTGGGTCTTTTCCTTATTTGAGTAACTAATGTGTTCTTGCGGATACAGCCCAATTTTCAGAAGCCATTGCAGGGAGTTTGTGGCATTGGAATAGATTTCTGAGAACTGGTAAACACTGAAGCGAGAAGGTTGCATGAGCTTGTTGAACTGTAGGTGGCACATTATGAAAGGATGGCATATGGTTTAGTCATTACATCAAGACATTAGGGTTTCCTGGTTCCCTTTTCAACTACTCTACGGTCCTGCTTGGGTGGCTTTGAGTAAGTGAGGTGAGCTTTCAAAAGCTCATTCATAAACTGCTTTAGTACCCGTGGTCTCAGGATGCTGTGCATCTCCTGCGTTTTAAGTTAAGAGTTTAATCTTTACATATTTGTATATTGTTACTATTGTTCATTATCAGTGGGTTCAAAAATAAGAGGGAAGTGAATTACAAAAATGGACAACTTGTTTTACAAAATACTACAAAATTTAATTGCAATTACAGATAATTTAGACAAGGAACAAATTCTAATACTAACTGCCAGTGGTGCAGAAGTGAATGTTCAGATCAAGACAAATTACTGGGCTATCTACAGCAAATATGTTTTATAGCTATTAATTATACTTTTTTTGCACCAGTAAAACTGGTGCTGAACTTACCATTTTTGGAGGTTTCTTGTAGTTCTATATAAATGTATGTTAATTCATCTCAAGAGCCATGGCAGAATTCACTGTCATGAAATATATTTGGTTTTGATTGTTGAAATGAAATGCTACTGACACAACTTGAAGCTGCTCAGCAAAAGAGACACTGAATCTTCGAAATCTAGCAACCTGTACAAAACAGTTTTGCTTATGCAAATATATTTTCTTCTGGCATTTTATGGGGTTTTGCTATGTTTGTTTATTAGCTTGGGGTTTTTTTCCATTTGATTTGCTCAGTAATCGAATAAAGAGGATAATATTCATTCATTCAAACTGTACCAAAACAAATGCTGAGATCCTTGCATGTTCCCTTTCCTAGCTATAAATAAACTTGGAGCTCCCTCTAGTGAGAGTTTAAAATATGATTTTTTTTTTCTCTTATTAGGATGTTTTAAAATAAAATCAACTATTCCATCAGTCCATGAAGTAAAAACACATGAATGAAATTGGATAATTAAATTAAATAATTTAGGCCGTGGAAAAATGTGGGAAAATTTTCCCCACAGTTTGCTGTTTCCCTCCTTACAGAATGTTGAAACTGGTTTCCAGACAATATGTTTCATTAGTTCTTTTCTGTCTGTTTTCATTGACTATTTATAAATGGGTTCCTTAGCTGAGGTTCAGCTTGGGAATCACAAACAATTTGTTTTACTCTTTTGAAGTACAGTATCTCAATGATTCGAGCCCTTACACTTACCAGATGTGTTTTCTCATGTGTTTTCCATGATTTCCTGCTCCCAGTCACTAGTTTGTGAAATGCCTATCCTGTGATATTTTAGTGCTTCAATGCCTGAATTCAGTAGGAATATGAAAAAGCATTCACATGTGAAGATGAAGAATTGTCAGAAAGTCCTTCAATCAGGTTAATTTTGGCTTTGAGAGATTGGTGGAAGAAAAGGCTCAGATCAACCGGTTGATGTAAATAAACTCTATTTTAGGCCAAATCATATCTCTCCCATATCACTTAGAGGGAAGCAATATCTGGTTATGCCTATATGTAGGCATGTAGGCATAACCAGATACTATGGTTATAATATCCTGTCAACATACAGAAAGCCCCCCAAAAATGAGACACTCACTATAATAGGAAAGACTTGTACTTTTCCTGTGAGAAATAGCCAGTGATGCTGATGTTGGAGACAGGAACGTGACAGAACACACCTAGGTTCATGTGACAACAGCCAATGTAATTGAGTGCTGTTCTCCTTATAGAGTTTTGAAGGTCTGCATGGTTACTCCTGATTGGCTGAATTAGCTGCCACTCGGCCAACTGGCCAACAGCTGCCTGCATCCCCAACAGCCTAGACCTGATCCCCATCTCTGGTCCAGATGGGTTGAGTTATGTAATTAAGGTAGTTATATAATTATGTGGTTACATAATTAGTTATCTTTCAGTTATAAAATTAGGATTATTTATAACTGTGAGGTCTTCAGGCCAGCTGTTATCCACTGCACTCTAAACTCCTCATATGCTAAATATAACACAGATAAGACCTAGGGAAAAGTGGTATTATGCAGTTTGACAGAGAAAGGAGTTTGGTACTATTTCCATAAAGGAATCATGGTCATGTTCTTGATACTGGGCAGAGGTACAGATGGGCCTGCTCTATCTTGTCCTGAGCTTCCTTGCCTGAAATAATATAATCTACTAGGAGAAAGGGTATCTCTATTTTGACACGATGTCAGTGTTTATAAAAGTGTATTGGAACACAGCAGACTCTTTGTTTTTCTTCTTCAGAACAGATGATTTGATGTGTTTATTGACTGCATCTGTCTTAGAGATAGCTCTCTGCTGATAGGCATTCTTCAGTTTTTATGCTGCCAACAATTTGTAGCCCTTGCTTAACACAAGCTCATTTCTAGCTGTCCTGATTGCATGCTTTGATCATGCTAGCATTCATAAAACATGCCTCTCCTACTCAAAAACCTCAGTTCAAGCTTGGTTAGGAAAATTAAGGATTTAATTGCCACTAGTAAATGCCATTCAACACTGAAACTGCATAAAGACCTTCTGGAGTCCACTTTCAAAAGAAAATACTGAAGAAGTTTGGATTAACTGAGTGCCTGTGCCAAATGAACTATTTGTAGGGGACAGGAGTTATCAAGAAGAGGTTCCTCTTATTTATGTTTCTTTTCCATGAGATTTAAAAAAATAATTATAGTATAATAATTGCTTCTCTACAGGATGTTCTCTAAGTTATTTACCCTAGTTAGCTTCATGAAGCTAGTAGTCATTTACTGTGCTATTAATTATGGTGCTTTCAAACATTCATTTAAACTTGAACTGATTTTTATAGGACTCACTATTAATATATCACCTCTTGCAGGAGAAGCAGAGCAGCTCATCCATGCCAATATTTGATCACAGTGTATTTTATGTCAGAGAAATAGAAATACACTTTTCAGTAGCCGTGTCTGGTATATACACTTTACAGTACCAGATTCTCTGCTTTATTCGGCTTTTGTTTAGGTATCTGCAGGAAGCTTTTGGCACTCTTTTTATCCCTACATTGTGTGGAGAGATATCCGACTGAGTCAACATTATTTTACCTTCAGATTTTTATGCTTTATGGACTCCTTTTTTTTGTTGATATTGTTTCTTAGTCTGCATATACTATTGGAAGAACATCCCTGAAGATGATTTTGTGATGTTTTCCTCAGGGATCACACAGCACTTCTAATAAAACTTGGATTTACATTCTTTGTGTTAATTAAAGTTTTATGGATGTCTCTTTTGCGAGATTTTCAGATCAAATCTTTTTTAGTGAGCATTTCCCAAATGTTGTTAATAGAGAACTCTGAAGAACTGGTGCAGCCTGGGGAAATAAACAATTGTATTGGGAATAGTTGTTATGACCTTATCCTACTGATTTCTTTCCAAAGATCCATTTGAGGACAGATCTGACAGTCATGCAATTAAAAAAGGACGCCTTTAGAATACAGAAGAACAACATTCATTTTAAGTGCAACTGAACTTGTACATAAAGGAAAATAAAAATGTGGTTCTGTTTCAAATGGATAAAGCAAGGACATCACATTGAGTTGATACTGTTGAAATGATAATAAAGACAAGAAAAACACAAGAGCAGACTGAAGAACTATTCACTCCCCCTGTAGCCATTGTTTCACAATTTGCCATCTAGACGATTGAAGAGCAGTAGAAATCACTTGGCCTTGAGGCAAGAAAACTCAAAAAGACTAGTAATTGCTGTTCAAGCTAGTCTTGTTCATTTCCAATGATCATTAGCTTGAGTGAGTCAGTTTTAAGACATACATTGTTACCTGGAAATTGATTTTTGAATAACTATTATATTCCCATTTTACTCAAATAATTTTTCTTTTAATAAAATAGTGTTTCACGTTTCTTCATTTTCATACCATTAGTTTTTATGCAGAGAATAGATTCAATTATTCTTTTGGGTGTCTACTTTTAGATTTAAATTGTAGTTGTGAAAATGCAATCAATTCATCAATCTCTTCAAAAAGTTTCAACACTTCCAAAAAATATTCAAATGTACATTTTGAAAGTTTTACTGAAAGCTAAATGTTAACATATGCAGATAAAAAATTAAACACATGACAGCAAGCAACATCTTTTATTTTTCTGATCTTTGACATGCTTTTGACCATAGCAGCTTTGGCACATCCTCAAATCTCTGGATATTCACACAGAGAAGACAAGTTTGTATGGCTGAAAAGATTTTCATGGGATTTAGCATGTCTGAGTTTCTTAATGTACTTAGTGCCCCAGGATTTCCTCTTTGCCAGGACACCAGCAGTCCCATGGCTACTGCCCTTCTCCAGACAAAATTATTTAAATTTGATGGTCTTCATACTAACACTGCAGAAATTATTACCTGCTTATGTTATTTACAGACATGTGCAAGAGAAATGTGCCATTTTCAAGGAAACAAAATTTTGTCCATTAGAGTTTAATTTTTTTTGCTCTAATAAAGTATGCTGAAGTGGCATAAGTTTGATACCAGATTCTATCATCAGTGAGCAAATATGTGTGCTGTGGACACACACGTTTTTATGTATGTAGTCCTAAACATTATCCACTGGTGATACCTGAATCAGTGGTTTTTTCCAACTGTTTATACTGATGGCATAAACCACGGTATTGATTTGTCTTGGAGTAAATTACTGTAAAGTATCTCTCTGTACTGATTTTATGTTTGTTGAATTTTTGTTTAGTTAAATTTAGTGTAGTGGTTTGAATGTTTACTTTTTTTTTTTTTTGGGAGATAGGATTCGGAAGAAAAAGGCAAAACAGGTTTAACTTAAAAGTAAACAGATAGATTTTATTAACATATACATTAAAAGAAGAAAAGAAGAGGTAAAAAATGAAACTTTTAAAGCTTTTTTTTTAATAAGTGTTTATTTTTTATAAACAACATAGGGACTAAGTTGTGATTTTCAGTTAGTTTTATTATTTGAATATAGTTTTTTATTAATTTTTTTAGGAGAGGAGTTTTTTTAGTTTATTTTGGAATTTTTTTTTACTGACAACTTAGAACTGTTTTTGTGGGTTTGAACTTTTACAGAAACAGCTGCTTGGAGAGACTTTGCTTTTATGTGATTTTTTTATTAGCAGTTTTTTAAGCTGTTTATGGGAACTTAGGTATTTGGGATGTTACTTTAAAGATGAGCAACTCTAAAGGCAAAGAATTTTTTATTTTAAGGAACAGAGATGGTGTTTACTTTTTTTACTGGTGCAGGGGGCTTTTTTTTTTTTTTAGGTCTTTTATGGGACTACAAGAATCACAGATTTTAATGCAATATTATTCAGTCTATTACAAACACTTTTGCTTAAAAATCTATAAATAAACAGTTATTTTTTCAAATGCATATTTCTATATGATTTAAAGGATAATTTACATTTACAGTTTATTTTTATAGTTTAATAAGAAATTCAGCCATCAGGCAACTTCTTTATCTTTTCTCTTATTAGTTTTTTACTTACTTTTTTAATTTGACTGCTGTGTTGGGGTTTTTTATGTTATTATTGTTATATTATTATTATATGTTATACATATTATTATATGTTATTATTTATTGTCTTTTTTTTTCTCTTTTTTTTGGGAAGAGTTAAGTTAAAAAGCTTTATGTTTTTAGGAAAGGATTAAATCTGCTTAGGTTTGCGGTGGTTATGTGATTTTTGCTGGTTGTGGAAACTCAAAGCCTTGCCTCTGGGGGACGCTGATGGATTTTTTTTTCAACTTTTTGATTTTATGGCTTGGGTTTGCTTCGAGCTCCCCGTTGGGACCCGGGGGGGGAGTGGGGGAAAGATTCTATCTTCCCCTGGGCCAGCAGCGCCGGCAGCCAGGGCCAGGGCACGGCCCAGCCACAGCCCAGCCCACTGCGCCACGGCCTCTGGTGCACGGCTAGCACTGCTAAACTGCAGCCTTTCCTTCCCCCCGTCGGCAGCCGAGGGGGAAAGTGGGAATACAGCTGGCCCATGGGGCAGCGGCCTCCAGAGGCCCGGCCGGGCCTGGCCCTGACTAGGCCTCCCAATTTACAATGTTAATTTCTGGTCAGCCGGAAGAGAAAGGGCTAGTCACATGAGATCCTCTGATTTTAAGCCTGGATTTTCCAGAGGCATAACAAACTCTTTAATTGGTTGATCAAGCTGTTAACATCCGATATAACTTTTTTAGGAAAAAACCCCAAAACTTCACATCTGTCCTAAACTACCAGACTCTGAAAGACTCTTATTTGAAAACCCTTTTCAAATAATCTTGTATAGGTAAAGTGTTTTGGGAAAGGCAAAAAAAAAAAAAAAAGCTTAAATGCTTTCCATGTAAATGTCTGCATTTATTACAGACAGCCATCTGCTTCTTCTGTGCCTTTGAACTGACTTTCCACTGAGATTGATCCATGCACTGAGTCGGTCCCTACCTCATGGTTAGAAACCAGGGGCTTTTGTTTTTCCTTTTTGAACAGTTTCATGTAATGAAGTGTAGGGGGAAAAGGGGCAGGGGAGGGAGTAAACTCTGGAGGATTTTTTGTAATTGGATGCGCCTTTAGAAGTCTGTTGAAAAGGAAATATTTTTGAGACAGTTAATTTTTTGAGTTTCTAGTAGAGACTGAGTTGCTTTCACATTTCCCGTCTTCCTCCAGCTTATGGACAAAGATCCGGTGCTGAGGAGCAGTTATAAAAATGCCCATTTCAGAATGTGCAACAATAGGATGGGCAGAAGCCCAATGGGACAATTTAAATGTAATGTTAACATTCGTATTTGTAATAAATTAAAATAAATATAAATTTTATCATAATTTTTTCATTTGTATGCACTGGTTTTGTAAATTGCATTACTTTTTAAGGATTTAGAATTGGTGCAGTGGCATACTGGAACATGTCAGGAAAAAAATCTCTGGAATTGCTAGAAGAATTCTCAGTTATTTTTGGATGTGAGAATCTGGTCCATAGGAAAGCTACTGTATCAGAAGGTATCTACACTGTTACAAAAATGAAATAATTAATTTCAGAGACTGGAGAAAAATAAAATTAGGTCTCATAGTATTTTTAGGAACTGCATAAAAGTTTGATTTAAATGACTGACAGCATCACAGAAAACTTGTAATTGAAATGAGGGATATATTCCAGTATGATATGTATTCACAGAATTGGTTTCTAGACCCTTTTTCTTTCTATCACTTTTATTACTGTTCATTAATATGTAAAATGAAATTAAAATAATAAACAATAACTACTGTACAATCCACATTCAGCTCTGATAAAAACAGGGCAGGAGACTTTTCTCCTTTTTAAAGCCTTTATTTGGATCAGCTTGGGGTGGGGGGGGCCTGACGAGTCACACGCACACCACGACTGCTCCCTATGGCAACACAGAGGAGGACGCATGCAGCTCTTCCCACAGGGGTGCAGTGTAGGAGCAGCCAGGACTCCTGCCCTCGCAGGGATATACCCAAAGAATTGCAGTTTGCCTGAAAGTCTATGAGTATCACTCTAGGCCAGTACCATGGTGGTCATAGCGAGAAGGGCAGAGCTGGGGAACGATGCCCCTCTTTCCTGACTACAGTATGTTACCTTTAGTTTTTAGCGCTGGCTCATTGTCAGTCGGGGTTTCTTTGTTAGAATGGTGTATTTCAGCAGTTCATTTGCATATACCCCCGGTGGCCATTTTGGAGAGCAGCAGGGCCCGACACTTCTGGTGGCCATCTTGGGAGGGAGCAGCAGGGCCTTAATAGTAACCCTATTACTATTAATAGTAATAAAGGGAATAAGGCAGGGGAGTTACAGTAAACCTTAAACTGTTAACATAGAACACAGACCGCTGAACCTTAACATGAAACATTAAACAATTACAATCTCAGAACACAGGCTACCAAACATTAACACTGAACATTAATATTAAACTATTACATTCTTAGTAACATTTATTTATTTCAAGCTCTAGAGAAGACCAGACTTAAGAATATGATGCCAATTCTCTACTACCAATCTTTTATTAACTGAATTGTGTATAATTACTTTTTTCTTTATTAGGTCTTCCAAATTTTTTTCTCTGCTGTGTTGCTTTAGCGCGGATGGTAAAAACCAATTAGTGACTGACTTTTAAGATTGGTGGCTGGATTGGCCAGTTAAATATAGGTAAACACCTCTGGGTCACACAGGTTTAAAATCAGTGGGAGCCTAGGAAACTGCCCTTTTGCCTTCCAGCTTGGCAGCAGGTAACACTGAGTCAGGGCTGCTCATCGCTTATCGGAGCTGCTGGCCAGACCCCACCAGCTCCCCTCTGTTGTGGAGGGAGCTGGCATGACCTGTCTGGGTTCCATCTGCTCCCAGTGGGGGAGGCGAGGATGCAGCTTAACATCAGCTAATTTTAAAGCCTACCCTGGAGCCGGCAAAGATGGGAGAGATGTCTGCGGGGCCCCTGATACCAGCTATGGGCCTGGTTGTTGCAGGCCCGCCCCAAATTGTCACCGAGGAGTGGGTAAGGAAGCACTTTATAGCATTTATGACCCCTGACTGCCTGGCTGCTCAGGCCTCCAATCTTTGAGTGCAAGTTTCCCCCCCCCATCAGCGTGGACCTGAAATCTGACACCGTGAGCCAGTAGCCCAAGGGAGAGAGGACTCAGGCCAGGTTTAACTCTTTCCTGACACAGACGAGACTTTTTAAAACTCTGATCTTCCTTTTGAGTAAGAAGAAAAGGGACAGTGTGAATGTAGAGAAAACACAGCATGAAGTCATTGAAGAGAGAGTGAAAAGACTTTTTGGGAGGAGGGATTGAGGAGTTTGCCATTTTAAGCTGAATTTCTCCTATCAAGCCATGGTATTGAACTCTATATATGTAGATTATCCCTTTAAATCTTGGGGAAAATATGCATTTGGGGAGATGATTGTTTAGATTTGTGGATTTTAGCAAAGGTGTTTGTGATGGACTAAGTAATACTGAATTAGAATCTGTGATTCTTGTGATTCCATGAGATGCTTGAACAGAGAGAGATGAGAAGCCCTCTGTGCCAGTGAAGAAGTGAGAAGACATCTCTGTTCCCTGAGATGAAGAATACTTTGCCTTTGGAGTTGTTCATCTTTAAAAAGTGACACCAGTATGCAGTATGCTTAAGTCAGTGGCCCATAAACAGCTTGGGAAAATGCTAATGGGAGGGGAGTTCACAGAAGCAGCCTTTTTTCCCTGGGCGACTGTTTTTGTGACAGTTGAAACCCACAAGAGAACTGTTTTGGGATGTCAGTGGGGGGAAATTCCATGGTAAACTAATAGAGACTCCTCTCCCTAAAGAACTGAGGAAAAATTATTTTTAGATGGTGAAACTGACTGAAAATCACAGGTTTTGTCTTGTTTTACGTTGTTTGTGGGAAAGTGAACACTTTGTGGTGTGAGGAAGGGTGTTTTGAAAGTTTCGTTTTTTTGATTCTTATTTTCTTCTACTGGTTGTGTGTTAATATATTTACCTTCATATCTTTTAGTTGGGTCTGTTTTGCCTTTTTCTCCTGTCCTGGTTTAGGACAAATTGGGGGAAGGTCTCCAGAAGGAGCCCCCCCAGAAAACAAACCTCCACCACCCCTTCCCCTCCCCAGCTCTG
>JANPWX010020459.1:0-12878 GCA_024734555.1 Trochalopteron elliotii | reverse complement strand
TCCATCCATCCATCCATCCATCCATCCATCCATCCATCCATCCATCCTCTCCAGAGCATGCTACCCACCTGGCAAAGGGATAAGTACCTTATAGGATAAGCTGGGAAGAGGAGTATCTTGTTTTGGAAAGACAGGTGTCTGCCAGGGAAAGCCAGAGCCTTCTTTGGAATGGAGAATGTAAACCCCCTCCCTCCGAATTATTATAATTTTGAGATTAAGGGGTTTCAGGCAAAGATATGGGCATAGGAATAACAGTTCTTTACTAGGAATATTAAAAATAAAAATGTAGTAGTACAAAAATAGACAACAAACAAAAAAAGAAAACACTGACAGTCAGAATACAGCCTGAAACCTTGTTGGTCAGGATGTTGGTAGCAGTCCAGTTAAGTTCTCCTGGAGTGACAGGTGTGGTTCTGTTGGAGCAGAGATGATCCTGTAGAAGGGTGTAGTTTTCCTCTGAAAAACATTGGTGGTGAGATGGGTCCAGTCTTACCCTGGGAATCCTGTGGAAGCAGGCTGTCCTTGTGTTCTGAATCTCATATTTTATCCAGGTAGGAATGCTTGGCTCCTCCCACTGGGTGGAGCATCTCATAATGGGATGATGTAATTTTATCAGTCATGTGATGAGCCTTAATGGCCCATTAACAGAAGCTATCGCCCTGGAGGGAGGGTTGTGGAAGAGATAAAGAACACTGCCCCACCTGGTTTTAATAGCTGGCCCATTAACAGAAGACACCTGCCCCCCTCCCCCTGTGGAGTTATGAGGAATGGGTCATAAAAGAAATAAAGAAAACACCTCCCCAACCACTTTCAACAGATGGCAATAGAATACATACTTTTGGTTACATCTTGTATTACAACCCAAGACAAGGAGACTCAAATTAACGTCTCCCCACAGATAAAACCTGCTGTTACGTGTTCTGTACGATCTGGGGCCCATTGGCAGTGACAAAGGACAGACAGAAGCCAGCAGTACTGAAGGGACTTTGTAGTGACGTACAAGATGGCACTCTCCTGAAGTGAATCTGGAAGGAAGGATAAAAATGTGTAGAAACCTCTAGGAGATTTGCAAATTTTGCTATTCTTGATGCAAGAGTATTTTTCTTTTTTTTCTCCATTTCTTTCAGTCACCCAAGACCATTCACATTGGCAGCGCAGCCATTACTTGGAAATTTCCACACCTCCTCATGAGACGTCTTCTGTTGCACATCCCACAAATCAAGCCTATTCCTGAAACTCTGTGTGGAGGCTCCAGGCCCACCTGTAGGGTTTGATTCTCACACCAAACCCAGCGTGGTAAGTGGTTACCTCTTTCTTTTATCCAAGCAAACCCTTTGCCAGAGGTCAATCACTGCCTCTTTTACAGATATTCGTGCAATTTTTTGTTCTTGTATTAGTTCCTAGGACAATTGCACATTCCCCTTACAGCTTCCAGACTTAACTGTTTATTTGTGTGGTGCATTTGGCTTGGTAGGGACCTCACCTTGGCAGTGTTCTGCAGACTGAGTTTCACCATGGCCATTCTGAAAGGACACTTGCACCACATCCCAGAAACTTGTCTTCTTCTGGATTGAGATGCTGCTAGTGCCAACAGTCATCCATGGAGCTGCAGGGATATCCAGAACAGCACCAGCAGAGAAGGCTGTGGCCAGATCACAGAGGTGTCAGCATCCACAGCAGATTACTTTGAAGAAAAGCAGGTGAGAGAAGGAGTGATGAAGCCAGCATTGGATGGTAGAAAGATGAGAGAAAAGTGGGACTAGGGCTCTGTATTGGCTAAAGACCCTGTCTGATGCCTGCAACATAGGCATGCAGCCCTCTGGGTACTTTTGATGGTAGCAACATGTGACACAGATGCAGGCTTGATGAGGCCTTACTCCTCAGAGCTCCCTTCCTACCTCTGAAAGGACTTCTTTCCCTGGTAGGGTATGGCATGCATACATGTGCCTATGCATGTATACATATGTGCCTGCCTGTCTCCCTGTGTGGAGGAGCAGCGCTGGGATCTCTCAACCAAGCAGTGAACTTCAGTTCACTGCACCTCCTGCCTGAGGCAAAAGAATTTCTAAAAACTAATTCCCCAAAATGAGTGCCAAAAAGTTAATGAGCTTTGCTTCCCCACCACCCCCACCAAGACAACTTCCCCTTCTTGCGGTGCTCACATGGCAGCTGGGCTCACCCCAGCTCTGCTTCTCTGCACATGGCCTTCCCTTGTGAGGTGCCATTTGCCAGAGAACTAGGTGCTAGGCAGAGAGAAAACGTGAGAAAGGACCTTGGGATCACCAGAAGTTGTACTGTCCTGGGCAGGAAGGACACCTAGAGCTCCTTTTTGCATTTCCCTGCTCTGAAAACACTCTGGCAGCCTGGGCAGAGACAGCTTTGGGAGCTCTTGGAACAAGCCTTGGCAGGAGGCAGAGTCCAGGAGGTGCCAAGAGCAGCCATAAACCAAGGGGGTGAAAGCAAGATGGGGAAATCCAATGCCAGTGATGCTGTGCCATGGTAGATCATTGGGTGGGACAGCAAGAGACATTCCTTTGGCTGCTTCCCTCTCAAAACCAAGGCTGTCTGTAAGGACCTGGGCTGTCTCTCAGCCATCTCTTCCTACTCACACCTGCTAAGGACAACGTGGTCCCCAGCAAGAGGAGGGATCCTGCAGCATTGTAGCACAAGAGCTCTGAGCTTGATGGAAAGATACAGGAGTCAGCTGAGCATGGGGAAGGCATGTGGGCTGAAAGAAAACAAATTACCCTTAAAAAAGCTTGGACAGTTAGGCTGCCACTGACACCCCAAAACCAAGACATGAATGGTCTTGAGGAGAAGCTCCAGACTGCCTAGAGCTTCTTTTGAAACACTGCCGCTGTATTGAATCCCCACCACAGCTCCCAGGGGCAATGCCCTGCTGTGTTGCAGTTATTCTCAAACAATTTTGCTGAGGAAAACTGAGGCCATCTCATTCCCATGGAAGCAGGACTTTCTCTCTCTGTCTCAGAGCTTTGCTGAGGTACAGATGGGGGCGCGTGCCTTGGTATTCAATTAGCAAAACTATGCAACTCTTCATCCTTCCCAACCATCTGCCTGGAGGGTTGCAGCGCTATTGGAAACTCACAGCTAAGACAGACATAGGAAATCCACTGAGAACAAAGGAAATATGCCAAAGAGCACCTCCAGAGCCGAGTGTTTTTCCAGTTCAAAGCAAGCCAAATCTACTTTGGCATCTAGGTTTAGAGACTTCTATCCCACCCCTGTGTAAATGTAATTTTTTTGAGGATTAATCCAGATGGTTATGAATGACCCTATTTACTGGATCTCTGCTATGTCTGTGCCTCCCAAGGCTGTCTGGGAAAGTAGTAGTTTTCTGGGGCACAGATATCAATAAGAGAAACTGCAGACACGAGCATCACTGAAAGGGGCAATCTTGGGAGCTGCCAAGGACAAGACTGTTTTGGTGGGAAATGAGTCAGCTGGATCTGTCATCTGGTATGGTCCCTGCTCTTGTCTTTGCTGCACCTGGATCTGTTTTCAGGAAACACCACTCCTGTCCCAGCAGCACCAGGATATACCGCTCTTTCCTGGCAGGGGAACCACAGAGAACAGGAGGTGACAATCAGTTTGGGAAGGGAGAGAGGTTATGTGGAATGGACATGTCCTGTCCTGTCCTGTCCACTCCCATCCCAGGAAGAAAGGGGTGAGGCTGAATGAGACATGGCTCAGCTCCTGACCAGAGCCTGCAGCTTTCCAGGAAGCCCCAAGAGCTGTGTGTCCACAGGACCTCTGCCCAGAGCCGTTCCATAGCACCCAACCAAGTCTGTTCAGTGCCTTCCTCCACCGCATACCATACAGCTGTGTGCTTCAGCTGGCATGCCCACAGCCTTTCCTCCGCCACTCCCCTCCAACTAGTCACTCCCATCCAGGCCTCTTACTATTTTCTACCCCACGTTTTTTCCCTCAGCTGCCCTACATGGTTGCGTCCTCTGTGCCCAGTGACCAACAGACCTCCCCAGCTCATGCATGTCAGGAACTCTCTGCTGCCCACTGTGCACAGGACACAACAGAACATGACCTTGTTCCTGGTTGCAATGGCAGCAGCAAACCCAATGAAGAGGATGACAGCATTTGCATCATCTGCTGTCACTGCCCAGAAATGTTTCACTAGTAGTGTAGTGTGGTAGGCAGACTCAGTTACAGCATTGCTTAGGATTCTGATTTGCAGCAAACTCCCTCTGCCAGACTGCTGTGTGATGGCATTAACCATATTCAATACAAAGCCTTCCTCCCACCTCTCAAGAGTTTCTACGCTGCTTCTCTCAATCTCCCATAGAACTTGGATTTTTCCTGGCTGATCTGGTTCTCTCTGCCTTGTCTTTGTATCTGCTAAAGTTCCTAGGAAGATCTAATTACTGAAATCACCACTCCTTTTCTTCCTCTCCAAAATACAAGTTTATTTCAGTGAAGAAACACCAGTTTACAGCTGAGGCTCAAACCTGCAAGGAAAACAGGTGTTTTGCTCCAGATATTTTGTCTGTCTCACAATTTGACAATTTTGGTTCAAAAAACTGTACTGGAAAAGCTACCCTCAACTCTTGCCATCATGGCCTCAACAATCTTTGGAATGTAAAATTAATGCCTCTCACATTGTATATACTCAACTGATGCACCTTGGAAGTGCAGAGGACTCCTCATTCCCCCTGCAGTACAAGAATGCATTCAGGCCTCGTCTTTGACCAGAAGGACATGAGTTCTTATGTCTCTGTATGAAGGCACATCAAGGAGATGTGTGACAAATCTTGTCTCTTCAGGCCTCACTGGATATGACCTTCTGGTCACTACCAGTTTATACAGCAGTAACAGGGCATATCCATGTGACTCCCCTGTCTTCACCACATCTCCAGTTTTGATTTTATCAAGAATCTAGATTAATCTGCATCATGATGGATTCAAAAAAAAGAAGCTGGGTTTATTAATAAATGTTTTCACACTGACCTCTTCCCCCAGTGCAGTTTCCTCACACAGCATCCCCTCCAGAAGGAAAGTAAGTGCACAGACGCTTCCCATGGCCCAAGCTGTGTGCAACTTGGTGGGTAGGGCTAAGGGCATGTTCCCTAGCAGGGTGCACACTGCCAGGCAAAAGAACTGGCCAACCCAGTTGAACAGAGCAGCCTACACAGAAGAATCTCTAGATGATGATGTTTACAACACCCGATTACTGGAGGTTTCAAAACACAGGTTACCTGAACACCTGAAACTATGTGTTAATGCAGAGCACATGGATTCTTGGCATTAGGGGGAAAGAAAAACATCTTAAATACACCTACACAAGAACTGTGTGTCTGATGAAGAACTGCATCAACTGTTAATACGCACATAGGCAATCTTCCACTCAGCAAGAAGAGCAGCTGATTATACTTAAAGATGGGAGAAAGCCACAGTGGTCTAATTCTTGATGTGCTCCTTTTGCTTCCCTCCTCACAGCAGGTAAACCTGAAAGCAAGATAAAATCCTTTGCAGGCTGTTTGAAAAACACAAACGCACTCTGGATTAGGAGAGGGTTTAAAGTGCACACTTTTATTTTCTTTTACAAAGGATAGAAGAAGCAAATTTCGTTTTTCTTTCTTTATTTAAGAACAAAACCAAAAATGTTGTTAAAACATCTAGATAATTTTCCTGATACTAGACCTTATGAAAGATGCTAAGTTCTTTTTTAATAGTAAAGTGTGGTATTCTTAAATTACATTAATACAAAGACATATTAAAGGACTCAAAATCATTACTACCCAGCTCAGAACTGCAGCATCTCCTTGCTATCTTTTCCTTTCACTTGCTAAAACCCATCCATTTTTGACATACAGTTTCATACAAGCTAAGTAGGGTATTTTTGGGTTTGGTTGGGTTTTTTTTTTCACATCTCCCTGTAAAGGCCAGGTTAACTCCAATGCTAGTGTCACCTAAATCCCTGCCCCTACCAAAGAATTTGGGAAAAGATTTTCACTAAGTCTTTCAGTGTTTAATAAGTTTCTGCTCTGTGTGAATGCCTGTGGTTATTTTACAAGATATTAGATTTTCTCCTAATGTTATAAAATTTAAACATCTCTTCCTTTGTTAATAACCCTCAAATTTGGTTCTGTGCTGCAGAATTTTCTTCTTCTCTCGCACAAATAAAGAAGAGAGACTTAGCACAGGGTCTCGTGAACACACCACTAAAGGAGCCCCTCGAAGTTGTGGTTTATCTGCTGTAGAGCTGCGAGCACTGAGCATTTCTGCTGAGAGCATATAATGTGCTGAAGAAAACCCTCTTGTCTTGATAAAGCAAGCCTGGGAAGTCAAATGTGAAACCTTCTGCCTTTCACAATGTCCATTTAAATAATATAAGCAAAGTCTTAAATTAAAACTGTACTCACTAGTTAGCAGTATAATACTCTCTCACTGAGATGGGACTGCAAGGACGTCCTAAAGGGTTTCAAAAATGTGAACAGGGAAACTTGTCCCATCTCAAAGTTTATACCTATCTGTATAAAACCCTCCCCTCTTTTGTTATTTCCCTTTCCCTATCCCAAATAAAAGGCTTCATATTTAAACTGGAGCTGCTGCGTTTGCTGGCCTGAGTCCTTTTCCTTTACCCTCATCTAAAAGATTCCTTTGATACCACACACATATAATATTATATATAGCAATATATTTAATACCTGTGTATATATGCTTCATGAGAGGGGTCACATATATACACACTAAAACAAGTCTGGTGACAAAGTACTGCAACACTACAGACCAGGTTATCATAGCAGGGAAAACAAGAGAAACTTGATGCAACCCCCATGACCATGGGCCTACCTCACCTCACCTCACCCCACCTCACTCTCACCCTCTCCCCATGTCAGCCCCAGCCTGAACCTCTGAAGCCCCACTGAGCAGCTCAGCTCTCATTGCAGAGAGGGGGAGAGGAAACAGCAACCCACTCTGTAACCTAAACAAGTCATTGCATGAGAAATCACGGCTCAGTGAATGCTAGAGTCACACTAGAGATGCAGGTTTGTTTTAAAAATAAAAAACACATTCCAGTGTCCCCCAATCCATATTTCCTTCCTTGGCATCTCTGCCCAAGAAGAGCAGAACAAGAGAACCCAGGAGCTGATGCCTGTCTCCTCCCATCTCTGAAGCTGACCACTTGAGCACAAGGATGACCAGGAGAAGGTACCACAGCTACCCCACAGAACAGAGGAGAAAATATAGCACCTGACCACTCAAAAACTGCCATGTCTGATACTGCTCATAGCAAATCAGAGACTACCATCCATAATTTAAGGGAGAGGAAAAAAAGCTCAGCAGAAAAGTTGTTAAGTTGCCCAGGAAAGAGGCTGAATCACAATCCCTAGAGGTATTTAAAAATACATGTAGATGTGGCACTTTGGGACATGGTTTAGTTTTGGACTTGATGATCTTTGAGATCTTTTTCAACTTAATGATTCCAAGTGCAGAGGCACCTTCAGTTTACTTAGAGCACACCATATCTCTGGAAAGGTTCCAGACCAGTATGCAGGGCACTCTCTGCTCCATAACTCGATCTTATCCCTGTGGAGCTGAAGCACCCTCTGGAAGGCTGGTTTAGAAAGGTGACTGCTACCCCACACCATCTCCACATCTCCCAGTTTTCACATCCCATCTCTCCTGAAGCTCTGAACCCCAAGGATATGGGAGCAGAGAGGAATGGGAAGATACAGCAATGCCAAAGCACCAAACAGTTCATGGCCAGATTGTATTTACCATGGATACAGCCCTAGCAGTCCCAAGGGCTCTGAGACTGCTGTGCTGGAAGACTCTGTATGAAAAAGACATCCCTGATGGAGGCTGAGAGGGAAATATGTTTGTGTTTGAGTGGATTGTGCATTCCATGCAGGCAAAACTGCAGAGCACAACTGGACTGCAGAAGATAGAAGGAGAGGGAAGCTCAGGACAGGGGACACATTTATTGGTTGCAGGATGAGACTGACAGAAAGGACAAGGCTGGCATTCAGAGCAGTACTGCTTCTCACTGCTGCCACTTATAAAGGAAAACTCCTGTCCCAGAGTTCAGCATTACTGGTTACCTCATCAAAGCACACATCACGCAGCACAGGAGCAGGCCATGGCTGGGTCCCTCTGTGCCACTCACTCTCCACCACTGTCCCTGCTTTCGGTCGCATCCTGGTTGCACTGTGCATCCGCAATCTCCCTGCCTTGGCTCTGGGAGGAGGAGGCTGGACTGGTACTGGAGGAGGTACTGGTAAGTGCTTCCAGCTGGATTCCCATTAGCTAAACATTGCCCATGCTGTGCAATGGTGTCCTTTTAAATCGGTCTCCACCCAGTTCTTCTGGCAGTGCAGGGATAAAATGCAGCTCTAAGTAACCAGAAACACATGCCATTTAAAGAGCAAGAAAGGAACATCATTACCTCTCTCCCTCCCCTCTTCAGGACACAAGGCAACACAGAAACACAGGCTCCTTTTGGTGACCACCTCCCTTCTGACTGATACTGCTGTGTGGACTTCAGTGACACACAGTGTGTCACAGACTCCACTATGCCTCCTAGATGGGTTCTGTTTTACTTGCACCAGTCACACCAGCCAAAAAACCCCACCAAACTATCTGCCCTGAATACCTGCCACACACTGAAAAACACATCTAATGAGAAGTCACCAACTTGCTTTCTGACTACAGTCAGCTGAAGTTTGAAGTCACCTACAATCCAGTTCCTGCTGCTGCAAGCAATTTTATTACTTTGCTGCTTTCACCTTGCACTCCTTGTACCACACAGCTGTTATTCTCCTCAGCGCCAGGGCCTCAGGGCAATATAGACAGCTGGAGCATAAGCCTAGATGTTTTAAGCCAAATTTAGTGGTTTTCCTTCTTTGCATCACAATTCCTATTTCTTCTGGTACCAAACTCCCAGAAGAGCAGGAGAGCTGCAGCAGAGTAAGTGGGGCTTAGTCTGCAACACTGAGAAAAGGAACATATGAAATTCATGGTCATTTTTTCACCAGATTTCATAAAATCATAGAATGGTCTGGGCTGGAAGGGACCTTAAGATCATCTAGTTTCAATCCCCCGTCATTTAGAAGGACATCTTCCACTAGACCACATTGCTCAGAGCTCTATCCAACTTGGCCTTGAACAGTTCAGGGATGGGGCATCCACAACTTTTCTGTCCCTCTCTCTCAGCTTTGTCCTCCGGACCTCTGTAGTCATACTCTGAATTGAAAGACAGAGATATGACACAAGAAGAAATTCTCTGATTAGCAGTCCAATACAGACTGAGCTAGTTACTTTTAATGAAGAACAGTGAAAACAAAAAGATGAAATGGAAGGAGAATTTGGGGGAAAGAAGAGAGAAAAGATTGATCACAAACTCAGTGAGCATGGTGTTGCTGGCCAAAAAGAATCAAATTTACAAATTCATTCACCACTAATAAATCATTGTCTCATATTCTTAAAACAAAACAAAACAAAACAAAAAGTTCTCTTTGCAAGACACAGATCTCGCTCTCCCTGCTACTGCCACTCAGAAAACCCATCCCATATTTCTGCAGCTGACAGACTCCTCCCAGCTCATACTATACGTCATCCCGCAATAGGAAGTTGTATTTCCCGAAGTCGTCATCCCTGGGGCACAGCAGCATGTCCTTGCGAGCTTTGGCCAGTTTCTGTTTCAGCACTTCCCTCCGGTCTAGCCACTCTGTCAGCTCGTCCTGCCCATGGGCATAGCGACACTCCTCTCCCTCAGGACAGGCCTTGTTCTTCTGGAACCTGCCAGCACAAGGAGCACAGTCAGGAGGGCACCCCCAGTACAGAGGTTTGAGCTCCCAGTCTGGGATACTTGATTAGGACCCACTGAAACATGCTGTGAACTCTCCTTTTTAAGGGTGAGCTGATTGTTCTACAAACCCACGTGCAGGTGGGAAAAAAGACATCAAGGCTGGGAAAAAAACAGAGCAGCAAAAAGAGCAAGGGGATTTAGTTAAGAGCACAAAAAACATGTGAGCTGGAACTGGATCAGCAGGGATGAGGAAAAACCAATGCACAAGAGAGGAAATGCCATGTAACCAACATGAAAGGAAAGAACCTTCTTGCTAACTAAAGTGGCATTTTTAACCATTATAAGCTTTCTGAAGGCATCTTAAAGTGCTGATTCAGAGGGTGTGAGACATTCAAACCATTTAATAAGGCACCTGGGATTCCCCCAAGCACTGGTCCAAGGAGACTGTTCAGCAGCCTGAGTGCTGACAGCATCCTGGCTATGAAGGGCACAGGTACAGACAGGAAGCTCTCCTTTTCTAAAGACAAATGCTCAGGAATGTGTTTTTACCCCTCAGTATTGTGGCTGAGCACTTCTGTGATCCAACAGCCGCCTCACTGTCACCCAAACCTTTCATCTCATCCCACTCCTCCTCCATGCAGAAGTCTCCACGAACTTTGTGAGAGGATGAGGAGGGATGACAGAGGCCCTGGGCCTGTTACCCCATCCCCACAGCAGTGACACAGGAGGGAGGAGAGACAATGGTACCTCTCGCAGAGCCGGAATTCGCCCATGGGGAAGCGGTAGCTCCAGCAGTTGGAGTCACTGTCTGAGGTGAAGACCTTCTCCTTGTGCTTCTCTGACTGGATGTGCTGCTGCCATTGCTTCTTGCTGTTGCTGTTTTTCCCACAGAGCCAGCAGTGGTAGCCCATCTAACCAGTGCAGACAGGGAAAAAGGGCCAGTCAGTGCAATAGCATTCACATTCATTGGCTTTCCCTGTGCCAGCACTACCTCTCTCCCTCTCCTTCCAGAGCATCCTGGAAGCTCCACTCAGTCTATGACTACCCACACTTCTCTGCCATATCATCTTTAGGGAATTGTGCTGACACTAAAGGGGAACAGAGGAGATGGCTCAAACAGGCTTAGGGAACAGGGCAGCTCAGTTCATTGACATGATCCCCCTGCCCCTGCTGATGGCCCCAGTGGGGTCTCACTGCAAGGTCCCCAGGTTCACAGGCAATGCAGGACTCTTCAGTAGCACAGACCCTTACACCAGTACTACCGTAGGCAAAAAGAGACACATTTGCCTCTAGTTTTCCAAGGTTTATGTGCCAGCTCTTCTCCAAGCTTCTCCCTCTTCTGACAGGCCTGCAATGGTTTTGCCAGCTTGCCCAGGAGCAGACAGGAACCCTGGAAAGAGGCTGAACTCATGCAAAGGGGAACCTAAGGTAAACTCCTAACGACTTGAGGATTAACAGAAAAGCCATCGTAGAGTCTTGCTGACCCCAGGTTGATCTCTTCTCACTTCAGCTGTGCTGCCCCTGCTGTGCTGCTCCAAGCTGTCCATTTAACATACGTTAATACAGGCTCTGTTCCACTAGAGCAATGCAGTCCCTGCTAGCCACACCTGGAGCACAGGAGAGAGGCAGTCTGGCAGCACTGAGGAGGAGGAGGAATGAAGAACAGGAGATCAGCTTATTACCATGATGTCCGCATAGTCAGTGGGCATCTGGATCTGTTTCTCCCCTTCTCGCGAGGTGAGTGGTGTTCCCTCTCCAGGCTTCCCGGGATTGTGTTTCTTTAGCCACATGTCATAGGTCTGCTGCATATCTAGTACTGCACAAAGGCGACACATGAAGCCACTCAGACAATCTCCCACCCTGCGCACAAACTATGAGAAAAGGACAAATGCTGGGGCAGCCCTTCCCTCCTCTCGCCTGTGCAGCAGCACCAGACTGAAGGCCTGTGACCCATGTCACCTCCTCAGATAAGACCCCTGGGGAGAGGAGCCAAATTCACACCACACCACCTGGGGATGGGGGGTGTCTTCCATCAGTCAAGGAACAACTGTAACTACAGCCACACAAACTTTTCAGAAACGTGGCAAAGTGCCACAAGATCTCCTTGGAATTCACCCCACAAGATGATTCTCCAACAGGCCTGATTCTGCTTGACCTCAGAAGACATCCAGCCAGGAACCTAAGGCAGGGCTGGTTTCAGATGAATCTCTTCCCTCAAAGCCCAAGTCTTACCTTCAGCACTAGAGAGGGAGGAGAGCCCCTAAGCAAGCTGGTCACAGGAAGCACTGCAGAGGGGAGGAGGACCTAATGATAGTTTGCTCCAAGTTCAAAACCTGCCCAGAAAACTGCAGTCAATGTCTCTCATGGCTTTCAATTTAAAAGCCACTCAGCATATTTCTGGTAAGGGAAATTTGAGGTGGAAGCTTTAACTAGACATCTACCTTTGCAAGATCAGCTCCTGAGAGAGGCTATGGAAACATAAATGTTTGCAGACATCGAAATGATGCTCTAAATGTGATGCACTAGTGATTTACTCCTTGCTAAATGGGTACTTGAGGCAACTGGGGATAATGAATGCCAATTCCCCCAAAACTGAGACAACATTGTGGCTTGAAGATTCACCTTTGTGGTTGAGGAAACACACCCAGTCTGATGTGCTTTAAAGGCCCCAGCAATAAAATGCTTTGAACTGCAAAAACTAACAGTTTGGCTCAGCAGAGAGAAAGCCTCTCCACAGAACCGTATTAACCAAAAAAGCTCAGGGCAGGCCTGAAATTCCTCAGGCTTTCCAGCAGCTCTAAGAGAGGGAGGTGACACCTGGACACCTGGCCCTTTTTTCCCAGCTTCCTGTTGATCTGAATAAACAAGGATTTCTGCCACAGAGTTGGCTGTCTAGGATACGAGCAACCCCCCAACTATCACTCAAAAGGTAAGCCTGCAGTATTATTACAGACAAGTTCTTCCACAAAGGCACCATCCAACAATGTTCTCATTCAGAACCTCAACTCCACTTCTTTGAATACAATGCCATGAGCAGGGAGTGCCACAGCCCAGGACCAAGGGATATGAGCAGAAATACGTAAGATAGCCAAGG
>JANPWX010020458.1:0-12877 GCA_024734555.1 Trochalopteron elliotii | reverse complement strand
TCCATCCATCCATCCATCCATCCATCCATCCATCCATCCATCCATCCTCTCCAGAGCATGCTACCCACCTGGCAAAGGGATAAGTACCTTATAGGATAAGTTGGGAAGAGGAGTATCTTGTTTTGGAAAGACAGGTGTCTGCCAGGGAAAGCCAGAGCCTTCTTTGGAATGGAGAATGTAAACCCCCTCCCTCCGAATTATTATAATTTTGAGATTAAGGGGTTTCAGGCAAAGATATGGGCATAGGAATAACAGTTCTTTACTAGGAATATTAAAAATAAAAATGTAGTAGTACAAAAATAGACAACAAACAAAAAAAGAAAACACTGACAGTCAGAATACAGCCTGAAACCTTGTTGGTCAGGATGTTGGTAGCAGTCCAGTTAAGTTCTCCTGGAGTGACAGGTGTGGTTCTGTTGGAGCAGAGATGATCCTGTAGAAGGGTGTAGTTTTCCTCTGAAAAACATTGGTGGTGAGATGGGTCCAGTCTTACCCTGGGAATCCTGTGGAAGCAGGCTGTCCTTGTGTTCTGAATCTCATATTTTATCCAGGTAGGAATGCTTGGCTCCTCCCACTGGGTGGAGCATCTCATAATGGGATGATGTAATTTTATCAGTCATGTGATGAGCCTTAATGGCCCATTAACAGAAGCTATCGCCCTGGAGGGAGGGTTGTGGAAGAGATAAAGAACACTGCCCCACCTGGTTTTAATAGCTGGCCCATTAACAGAAGACACCTGCCCCCCTCCCCCTGTGGAGTTATGAGGAATGGGTCATAAAAGAAATAAAGAAAACACCTCCCCAACCACTTTCAACAGATGGCAATAGAATACATACTTTTGGTTACATCTTGTATTACAACCCAAGACAAGGAGACTCAAATTAACGTCTCCCCACAGATAAAACCTGCTGTTACGTGTTCTGTACGATCTGGGGCCCATTGGCAGTGACAAAGGACAGACAGAAGCCAGCAGTACTGAAGGGACTTTGTAGTGACGTACAAGATGGCACTCTCCTGAAGTGAATCTGGAAGGAAGGATAAAAATGTGTAGAAACCTCTAGGAGATTTGCAAATTTTGCTATTCTTGATGCAAGAGTATTTTTCTTTTTTTTCTCCATTTCTTTCAGTCACCCAAGACCATTCACATTGGCAGCGCAGCCATTACTTGGAAATTTCCACACCTCCTCATGAGACGTCTTCTGTTGCACATCCCACAAATCAAGCCTATTCCTGAAACTCTGTGTGGAGGCTCCAGGCCCACCTGTAGGGTTTGATTCTCACACCAAACCCAGCGTGGTAAGTGGTTACCTCTTTCTTTTATCCAAGCAAACCCTTTGCCAGAGGTCAATCACTGCCTCTTTACAGATATTCGTGCAATTTTTTGTTCTTGTATTAGTTCCTAGGACAATTGTACATTCCCCTTACAGCTTCCAGACTTAACTGTTTATTTGTGTGGTGCATTTGGCTTGGTAGGGACCTCACCTTGGCAGTGTTCTGCAGACTGAGTTTCACCATGGCCATTCTGAAAGGACACTTGCACCACATCCCAGAAACTTGTCTTCTTCTGGATTGAGATGCTGCTAGTGCCAACAGTCATCCATGGAGCTGCAGGGATATCCAGAACAGCACCAGCAGAGAAGGCTGTGGCCAGATCACAGAGGTGTCAGCATCCACAGCAGATTACTTTGAAGAAAAGCAGGTGAGAGAAGGAGTGATGAAGCCAGCATTGGATGGTAGAAAGATGAGAGAAAAGTGGGACTAGGGCTCTGTATTGGCTAAAGACCCTGTCTGATGCCTGCAACATAGGCATGCAGCCCTCTGGGTACTTTTGATGGTAGCAACATGTGACACAGATGCAGGCTTGATGAGGCCTTACTCCTCAGAGCTCCCTTCCTACCTCTGAAAGGACTTCTTTCCCTGGTAGGGTATGGCATGCATACATGTGCCTATGCATGTATACATATGTGCCTGCCTGTCTCCCTGTGTGGAGGAGCAGCGCTGGGATCTCTCAACCAAGCAGTGAACTTCAGTTCACTGCACCTCCTGCCTGAGGCAAAAGAATTTCTAAAAACTAATTCCCCAAAATGAGTGCCAAAAAGTTAATGAGCTTTGCTTCCCCACCACCCCCACCAAGACAACTTCCCCTTCTTGCGGTGCTCACATGGCAGCTGGGCTCACCCCAGCTCTGCTTCTCTGCACATGGCCTTCCCTTGTGAGGTGCCATTTGCCAGAGAACTAGGTGCTAGGCAGAGAGAAAACGTGAGAAAGGACCTTGGGATCACCAGAAGTTGTACTGTCCTGGGCAGGAAGGACACCTAGAGCTCCTTTTTGCATTTCCCTGCTCTGAAAACACTCTGGCAGCCTGGGCAGAGACAGCTTTGGGAGCTCTTGGAACAAGCCTTGGCAGGAGGCAGAGTCCAGGAGGTGCCAAGAGCAGCCATAAACCAAGGGGGTGAAAGCAAGATGGGGAAATCCAATGCCAGTGATGCTGTGCCATGGTAGATCATTGGGTGGGACAGCAAGAGACATTCCTTTGGCTGCTTCCCTCTCAAAACCAAGGCTGTCTGTAAGGACCTGGGCTGTCTCTCAGCCATCTCTTCCTACTCACACCTGCTAAGGACAACGTGGTCCCCAGCAAGAGGAGGGATCCTGCAGCATTGTAGCACAAGAGCTCTGAGCTTGATGGAAAGATACAGGAGTCAGCTGAGCATGGGGAAGGCATGTGGGCTGAAAGAAAACAAATTACCCTTAAAAAAGCTTGGACAGTTAGGCTGCCACTGACACCCCAAAACCAAGACATGAATGGTCTTGAGGAGAAGCTCCAGACTGCCTAGAGCTTCTTTTGAAACACTGCCGCTGTATTGAATCCCCACCACAGCTCCCAGGGGCAATGCCCTGCTGTGTTGCAGTTATTCTCAAACAATTTTGCTGAGGAAAACTGAGGCCATCTCATTCCCATGGAAGCAGGACTTTCTCTCTCTGTCTCAGAGCTTTGCTGAGGTACAGATGGGGGCGCGTGCCTTGGTATTCAATTAGCAAAACTATGCAACTCTTCATCCTTCCCAACCATCTGCCTGGAGGGTTGCAGCGCTATTGGAAACTCACAGCTAAGACAGACATAGGAAATCCACTGAGAACAAAGGAAATATGCCAAAGAGCACCTCCAGAGCCGAGTGTTTTTCCAGTTCAAAGCAAGCCAAATCTACTTTGGCATCTAGGTTTAGAGACTTCTATCCCACCCCTGTGTAAATGTAATTTTTTTGAGGATTAATCCAGATGGTTATGAATGACCCTATTTACTGGATCTCTGCTATGTCTGTGCCTCCCAAGGCTGTCTGGGAAAGTAGTAGTTTTCTGGGGCACAGATATCAATAAGAGAAACTGCAGACACGAGCATCACTGAAAGGGGCAATCTTGGGAGCTGCCAAGGACAAGACTGTTTTGGTGGGAAATGAGTCAGCTGGATCTGTCATCTGGTATGGTCCCTGCTCTTGTCTTTGCTGCACCTGGATCTGTTTTCAGGAAACACCACTCCTGTCCCAGCAGCACCAGGATATACCGCTCTTTCCTGGCAGGGGAACCACAGAGAACAGGAGGTGACAATCAGTTTGGGAAGGGAGAGAGGTTATGTGGAATGGACATGTCCTGTCCTGTCCTGTCCACTCCCATCCCAGGAAGAAAGGGGTGAGGCTGAATGAGACATGGCTCAGCTCCTGACCAGAGCCTGCAGCTTTCCAGGAAGCCCCAAGAGCTGTGTGTCCACAGGACCTCTGCCCAGAGCCGTTCCATAGCACCCAACCAAGTCTGTTCAGTGCCTTCCTCCACCGCATACCATACAGCTGTGTGCTTCAGCTGGCATGCCCACAGCCTTTCCTCCGCCACTCCCCTCCAACTAGTCACTCCCATCCAGGCCTCTTACTATTTTCTACCCCACGTTTTTTCCCTCAGCTGCCCTACATGGTTGCGTCCTCTGTGCCCAGTGACCAACAGACCTCCCCAGCTCATGCATGTCAGGAACTCTCTGCTGCCCACTGTGCACAGGACACAACAGAACATGACCTTGTTCCTGGTTGCAATGGCAGCAGCAAACCCAATGAAGAGGATGACAGCATTTGCATCATCTGCTGTCACTGCCCAGAAATGTTTCACTAGTAGTGTAGTGTGGTAGGCAGACTCAGTTACAGCATTGCTTAGGATTCTGATTTGCAGCAAACTCCCTCTGCCAGACTGCTGTGTGATGGCATTAACCATATTCAATACAAAGCCTTCCTCCCACCTCTCAAGAGTTTCTACGCTGCTTCTCTCAATCTCCCATAGAACTTGGATTTTTCCTGGCTGATCTGGTTCTCTCTGCCTTGTCTTTGTATCTGCTAAAGTTCCTAGGAAGATCTAATTACTGAAATCACCACTCCTTTTCTTCCTCTCCAAAATACAAGTTTATTTCAGTGAAGAAACACCAGTTTACAGCTGAGGCTCAAACCTGCAAGGAAAACAGGTGTTTTGCTCCAGATATTTTGTCTGTCTCACAATTTGACAATTTTGGTTCAAAAAACTGTACTGGAAAAGCTACCCTCAACTCTTGCCATCATGGCCTCAACAATCTTTGGAATGTAAAATTAATGCCTCTCACATTGTATATACTCAACTGATGCACCTTGGAAGTGCAGAGGACTCCTCATTCCCCCTGCAGTACAAGAATGCATTCAGGCCTCGTCTTTGACCAGAAGGACATGAGTTCTTATGTCTCTGTATGAAGGCACATCAAGGAGATGTGTGACAAATCTTGTCTCTTCAGGCCTCACTGGATATGACCTTCTGGTCACTACCAGTTTATACAGCAGTAACAGGGCATATCCATGTGACTCCCCTGTCTTCACCACATCTCCAGTTTTGATTTTATCAAGAATCTAGATTAATCTGCATCATGATGGATTCAAAAAAAAGAAGCTGGGTTTATTAATAAATGTTTTCACACTGACCTCTTCCCCCAGTGCAGTTTCCTCACACAGCATCCCCTCCAGAAGGAAAGTAAGTGCACAGACGCTTCCCATGGCCCAAGCTGTGTGCAACTTGGTGGGTAGGGCTAAGGGCATGTTCCCTAGCAGGGTGCACACTGCCAGGCAAAAGAACTGGCCAACCCAGTTGAACAGAGCAGCCTACACAGAAGAATCTCTAGATGATGATGTTTACAACACCCGATTACTGGAGGTTTCAAAACACAGGTTACCTGAACACCTGAAACTATGTGTTAATGCAGAGCACATGGATTCTTGGCATTAGGGGGAAAGAAAAACATCTTAAATACACCTACACAAGAACTGTGTGTCTGATGAAGAACTGCATCAACTGTTAATACGCACATAGGCAATCTTCCACTCAGCAAGAAGAGCAGCTGATTATACTTAAAGATGGGAGAAAGCCACAGTGGTCTAATTCTTGATGTGCTCCTTTTGCTTCCCTCCTCACAGCAGGTAAACCTGAAAGCAAGATAAAATCCTTTGCAGGCTGTTTGAAAAACACAAACGCACTCTGGATTAGGAGAGGGTTTAAAGTGCACACTTTTATTTTCTTTTACAAAGGATAGAAGAAGCAAATTTCGTTTTTCTTTCTTTATTTAAGAACAAAACCAAAAATGTTGTTAAAACATCTAGATAATTTTCCTGATACTAGACCTTATGAAAGATGCTAAGTTCTTTTTTAATAGTAAAGTGTGGTATTCTTAAATTACATTAATACAAAGACATATTAAAGGACTCAAAATCATTACTACCCAGCTCAGAACTGCAGCATCTCCTTGCTATCTTTTCCTTTCACTTGCTAAAACCCATCCATTTTTGACATACAGTTTCATACAAGCTAAGTAGGGTATTTTTGGGTTTGGTTGGGTTTTTTTTTTCACATCTCCCTGTAAAGGCCAGGTTAACTCCAATGCTAGTGTCACCTAAATCCCTGCCCCTACCAAAGAATTTGGGAAAAGATTTTCACTAAGTCTTTCAGTGTTTAATAAGTTTCTGCTCTGTGTGAATGCCTGTGGTTATTTTACAAGATATTAGATTTTCTCCTAATGTTATAAAATTTAAACATCTCTTCCTTTGTTAATAACCCTCAAATTTGGTTCTGTGCTGCAGAATTTTCTTCTTCTCTCGCACAAATAAAGAAGAGAGACTTAGCACAGGGTCTCGTGAACACACCACTAAAGGAGCCCCTCGAAGTTGTGGTTTATCTGCTGTAGAGCTGCGAGCACTGAGCATTTCTGCTGAGAGCATATAATGTGCTGAAGAAAACCCTCTTGTCTTGATAAAGCAAGCCTGGGAAGTCAAATGTGAAACCTTCTGCCTTTCACAATGTCCATTTAAATAATATAAGCAAAGTCTTAAATTAAAACTGTACTCACTAGTTAGCAGTATAATACTCTCTCACTGAGATGGGACTGCAAGGACGTCCTAAAGGGTTTCAAAAATGTGAACAGGGAAACTTGTCCCATCTCAAAGTTTATACCTATCTGTATAAAACCCTCCCCTCTTTTGTTATTTCCCTTTCCCTATCCCAAATAAAAGGCTTCATATTTAAACTGGAGCTGCTGCGTTTGCTGGCCTGAGTCCTTTTCCTTTACCCTCATCTAAAAGATTCCTTTGATACCACACACATATAATATTATATATAGCAATATATTTAATACCTGTGTATATATGCTTCATGAGAGGGGTCACATATATACACACTAAAACAAGTCTGGTGACAAAGTACTGCAACACTACAGACCAGGTTATCATAGCAGGGAAAACAAGAGAAACTTGATGCAACCCCCATGACCATGGGCCTACCTCACCTCACCTCACCCCACCTCACTCTCACCCTCTCCCCATGTCAGCCCCAGCCTGAACCTCTGAAGCCCCACTGAGCAGCTCAGCTCTCATTGCAGAGAGGGGGAGAGGAAACAGCAACCCACTCTGTAACCTAAACAAGTCATTGCATGAGAAATCACGGCTCAGTGAATGCTAGAGTCACACTAGAGATGCAGGTTTGTTTTAAAAATAAAAAACACATTCCAGTGTCCCCCAATCCATATTTCCTTCCTTGGCATCTCTGCCCAAGAAGAGCAGAACAAGAGAACCCAGGAGCTGATGCCTGTCTCCTCCCATCTCTGAAGCTGACCACTTGAGCACAAGGATGACCAGGAGAAGGTACCACAGCTACCCCACAGAACAGAGGAGAAAATATAGCACCTGACCACTCAAAAACTGCCATGTCTGATACTGCTCATAGCAAATCAGAGACTACCATCCATAATTTAAGGGAGAGGAAAAAAAGCTCAGCAGAAAAGTTGTTAAGTTGCCCAGGAAAGAGGCTGAATCACAATCCCTAGAGGTATTTAAAAATACATGTAGATGTGGCACTTTGGGACATGGTTTAGTTTTGGACTTGATGATCTTTGAGGTCTTTTTCAACTTAATGATTCCAAGTGCAGAGGCACCTTCAGTTTACTTAGAGCACACCATATCTCTGGAAAGGTTCCAGACCAGTATGCAGGGCACTCTCTGCTCCATAACTCGATCTTATCCCTGTGGAGCTGAAGCACCCTCTGGAAGGCTGGTTTAGAAAGGTGACTGCTACCCCACACCATCTCCACATCTCCCAGTTTTCACATCCCATCTCTCCTGAAGCTCTGAACCCCAAGGATATGGGAGCAGAGAGGAATGGGAAGATACAGCAATGCCAAAGCACCAAACAGTTCATGGCCAGATTGTATTTACCATGGATACAGCCCTAGCAGTCCCAAGGGCTCTGAGACTGCTGTGCTGGAAGACTCTGTATGAAAAAGACATCCCTGATGGAGGCTGAGAGGGAAATATGTTTGTGTTTGAGTGGATTGTGCATTCCATGCAGGCAAAACTGCAGAGCACAACTGGACTGCAGAAGATAGAAGGAGAGGGAAGCTCAGGACAGGGGACACATTTATTGGTTGCAGGATGAGACTGACAGAAAGGACAAGGCTGGCATTCAGAGCAGTACTGCTTCTCACTGCTGCCACTTATAAAGGAAAACTCCTGTCCCAGAGTTCAGCATTACTGGTTACCTCATCAAAGCACACATCACGCAGCACAGGAGCAGGCCATGGCTGGGTCCCTCTGTGCCACTCACTCTCCACCACTGTCCCTGCTTTCGGTCGCATCCTGGTTGCACTGTGCATCCGCAATCTCCCTGCCTTGGCTCTGGGAGGAGGAGGCTGGACTGGTACTGGAGGAGGTACTGGTAAGTGCTTCCAGCTGGATTCCCATTAGCTAAACATTGCCCATGCTGTGCAATGGTGTCCTTTTAAATCGGTCTCCACCCAGTTCTTCTGGCAGTGCAGGGATAAAATGCAGCTCTAAGTAACCAGAAACACATGCCATTTAAAGAGCAAGAAAGGAACATCATTACCTCTCTCCCTCCCCTCTTCAGGACACAAGGCAACACAGAAACACAGGCTCCTTTTGGTGACCACCTCCCTTCTGACTGATACTGCTGTGTGGACTTCAGTGACACACAGTGTGTCACAGACTCCACTATGCCTCCTAGATGGGTTCTGTTTTACTTGCACCAGTCACACCAGCCAAAAAACCCCACCAAACTATCTGCCCTGAATACCTGCCACACACTGAAAAACACATCTAATGAGAAGTCACCAACTTGCTTTCTGACTACAGTCAGCTGAAGTTTGAAGTCACCTACAATCCAGTTCCTGCTGCTGCAAGCAATTTTATTACTTTGCTGCTTTCACCTTGCACTCCTTGTACCACACAGCTGTTATTCTCCTCAGCGCCAGGGCCTCAGGGCAATATAGACAGCTGGAGCATAAGCCTAGATGTTTTAAGCCAAATTTAGTGGTTTTCCTTCTTTGCATCACAATTCCTATTTCTTCTGGTACCAAACTCCCAGAAGAGCAGGAGAGCTGCAGCAGAGTAAGTGGGGCTTAGTCTGCAACACTGAGAAAAGGAACATATGAAATTCATGGTCATTTTTTCACCAGATTTCATAAAATCATAGAATGGTCTGGGCTGGAAGGGACCTTAAGATCATCTAGTTTCAATCCCCCGTCATTTAGAAGGACATCTTCCACTAGACCACATTGCTCAGAGCTCTATCCAACTTGGCCTTGAACAGTTCAGGGATGGGGCATCCACAACTTTTCTGTCCCTCTCTCTCAGCTTTGTCCTCCGGACCTCTGTAGTCATACTCTGAATTGAAAGACAGAGATATGACACAAGAAGAAATTCTCTGATTAGCAGTCCAATACAGACTGAGCTAGTTACTTTTAATGAAGAACAGTGAAAACAAAAAGATGAAATGGAAGGAGAATTTGGGGGAAAGAAGAGAGAAAAGATTGATCACAAACTCAGTGAGCATGGTGTTGCTGGCCAAAAAGAATCAAATTTACAAATTCATTCACCACTAATAAATCATTGTCTCATATTCTTAAAACAAAACAAAACAAAACAAAAAGTTCTCTTTGCAAGACACAGATCTCGCTCTCCCTGCTACTGCCACTCAGAAAACCCATCCCATATTTCTGCAGCTGACAGACTCCTCCCAGCTCATACTATACGTCATCCCGCAATAGGAAGTTGTATTTCCCGAAGTCGTCATCCCTGGGGCACAGCAGCATGTCCTTGCGAGCTTTGGCCAGTTTCTGTTTCAGCACTTCCCTCCGGTCTAGCCACTCTGTCAGCTCGTCCTGCCCATGGGCATAGCGACACTCCTCTCCCTCAGGACAGGCCTTGTTCTTCTGGAACCTGCCAGCACAAGGAGCACAGTCAGGAGGGCACCCCCAGTACAGAGGTTTGAGCTCCCAGTCTGGGATACTTGATTAGGACCCACTGAAACATGCTGTGAACTCTCCTTTTTAAGGGTGAGCTGATTGTTCTACAAACCCACGTGCAGGTGGGAAAAAAGACATCAAGGCTGGGAAAAAAACAGAGCAGCAAAAAGAGCAAGGGGATTTAGTTAAGAGCACAAAAAACATGTGAGCTGGAACTGGATCAGCAGGGATGAGGAAAAACCAATGCACAAGAGAGGAAATGCCATGTAACCAACATGAAAGGAAAGAACCTTCTTGCTAACTAAAGTGGCATTTTTAACCATTATAAGCTTTCTGAAGGCATCTTAAAGTGCTGATTCAGAGGGTGTGAGACATTCAAACCATTTAATAAGGCACCTGGGATTCCCCCAAGCACTGGTCCAAGGAGACTGTTCAGCAGCCTGAGTGCTGACAGCATCCTGGCTATGAAGGGCACAGGTACAGACAGGAAGCTCTCCTTTTCTAAAGACAAATGCTCAGGAATGTGTTTTTACCCCTCAGTATTGTGGCTGAGCACTTCTGTGATCCAACAGCCGCCTCACTGTCACCCAAACCTTTCATCTCATCCCACTCCTCCTCCATGCAGAAGTCTCCACGAACTTTGTGAGAGGATGAGGAGGGATGACAGAGGCCCTGGGCCTGTTACCCCATCCCCACAGCAGTGACACAGGAGGGAGGAGAGACAATGGTACCTCTCGCAGAGCCGGAATTCGCCCATGGGGAAGCGGTAGCTCCAGCAGTTGGAGTCACTGTCTGAGGTGAAGACCTTCTCCTTGTGCTTCTCTGACTGGATGTGCTGCTGCCATTGCTTCTTGCTGTTGCTGTTTTTCCCACAGAGCCAGCAGTGGTAGCCCATCTAACCAGTGCAGACAGGGAAAAAGGGCCAGTCAGTGCAATAGCATTCACATTCATTGGCTTTCCCTGTGCCAGCACTACCTCTCTCCCTCTCCTTCCAGAGCATCCTGGAAGCTCCACTCAGTCTATGACTACCCACACTTCTCTGCCATATCATCTTTAGGGAATTGTGCTGACACTAAAGGGGAACAGAGGAGATGGCTCAAACAGGCTTAGGGAACAGGGCAGCTCAGTTCATTGACATGATCCCCCTGCCCCTGCTGATGGCCCCAGTGGGGTCTCACTGCAAGGTCCCCAGGTTCACAGGCAATGCAGGACTCTTCAGTAGCACAGACCCTTACACCAGTACTACCGTAGGCAAAAAGAGACACATTTGCCTCTAGTTTTCCAAGGTTTATGTGCCAGCTCTTCTCCAAGCTTCTCCCTCTTCTGACAGGCCTGCAATGGTTTTGCCAGCTTGCCCAGGAGCAGACAGGAACCCTGGAAAGAGGCTGAACTCATGCAAAGGGGAACCTAAGGTAAACTCCTAACGACTTGAGGATTAACAGAAAAGCCATCGTAGAGTCTTGCTGACCCCAGGTTGATCTCTTCTCACTTCAGCTGTGCTGCCCCTGCTGTGCTGCTCCAAGCTGTCCATTTAACATACGTTAATACAGGCTCTGTTCCACTAGAGCAATGCAGTCCCTGCTAGCCACACCTGGAGCACAGGAGAGAGGCAGTCTGGCAGCACTGAGGAGGAGGAGGAATGAAGAACAGGAGATCAGCTTATTACCATGATGTCCGCATAGTCAGTGGGCATCTGGATCTGTTTCTCCCCTTCTCGCGAGGTGAGTGGTGTTCCCTCTCCAGGCTTCCCGGGATTGTGTTTCTTTAGCCACATGTCATAGGTCTGCTGCATATCTAGTACTGCACAAAGGCGACACATGAAGCCACTCAGACAATCTCCCACCCTGCGCACAAACTATGAGAAAAGGACAAATGCTGGGGCAGCCCTTCCCTCCTCTCGCCTGTGCAGCAGCACCAGACTGAAGGCCTGTGACCCATGTCACCTCCTCAGATAAGACCCCTGGGGAGAGGAGCCAAATTCACACCACACCACCTGGGGATGGGGGGTGTCTTCCATCAGTCAAGGAACAACTGTAACTACAGCCACACAAACTTTTCAGAAACGTGGCAAAGTGCCACAAGATCTCCTTGGAATTCACCCCACAAGATGATTCTCCAACAGGCCTGATTCTGCTTGACCTCAGAAGACATCCAGCCAGGAACCTAAGGCAGGGCTGGTTTCAGATGAATCTCTTCCCTCAAAGCCCAAGTCTTACCTTCAGCACTAGAGAGGGAGGAGAGCCCCTAAGCAAGCTGGTCACAGGAAGCACTGCAGAGGGGAGGAGGACCTAATGATAGTTTGCTCCAAGTTCAAAACCTGCCCAGAAAACTGCAGTCAATGTCTCTCATGGCTTTCAATTTAAAAGCCACTCAGCATATTTCTGGTAAGGGAAATTTGAGGTGGAAGCTTTAACTAGACATCTACCTTTGCAAGATCAGCTCCTGAGAGAGGCTATGGAAACATAAATGTTTGCAGACATCGAAATGATGCTCTAAATGTGATGCACTAGTGATTTACTCCTTGCTAAATGGGTACTTGAGGCAACTGGGGATAATGAATGCCAATTCCCCCAAAACTGAGACAACATTGTGGCTTGAAGATTCACCTTTGTGGTTGAGGAAACACACCCAGTCTGATGTGCTTTAAAGGCCCCAGCAATAAAATGCTTTGAACTGCAAAAACTAACAGTTTGGCTCAGCAGAGAGAAAGCCTCTCCACAGAACCGTATCAACCAAAAAAGCTCAGGGCAGGCCTGAAATTCCTCAGGCTTTCCAGCAGCTCTAAGAGAGGGAGGTGACACCTGGACACCTGGCCCTTTTTTCCCAGCTTCCTGTTGATCTGAATAAACAAGGATTTCTGCCACAGAGTTGGCTGTCTAGGATACGAGCAAGCCCCCAACTATCACTCAAAAGGTAAGCCTGCAGTATTATTACAGACAAGTTCTTCCACAAAGGCACCATCCAACAATGTTCTCATTCAGAACCTCAACTCCACTTCTTTGAATACAATGCCATGAGCAGGGAGTGCCACAGCCCAGGACCAAGGGATATGAGCAGAAATACGTAAGATAGCCAAGG
>JANPWX010020449.1:0-24056 GCA_024734555.1 Trochalopteron elliotii | reverse complement strand
ATGGGCTGTGGATGGATTTCTGCATCCCCTGTGGATCCCCATGGGCTATGGATGGATTTCTGCATCCCCTGGGGATCCCCATGGGCTGCAGGGGCACAGCTGCTTCACCATGGTCCTCGCCATGGCCTGCAGAGGAATCTCGGCTCTGGCGCCTGGAGCACCTTCCTCCCTCTCCTTCTTCACTGACCTTGGTGTCAGTCACCATGTTGTTTCCCTCACATGTTCTCACCTTCTCCTCTTCTCGAACTAAAAGAAAAAACTGTGTGCCTTTGTTCTGATTTTCTTCTTAAATCTGTTTTCACAGAGGCATTACCAACCTCTGGAATTAGGCCAGCTTTGGCCAGCAGTATGTCCATCTTCAGATCCATCAGGGGTTGGCTCTGCCAGATATGGTGGAAGCTTCCAGCAGCTTCTCACAGAAGCCACCTCTGTGGCTGCCTCACCCCCCGCTCCCCCCCACCAAAACCAGGCTGTGCAAAACCACCACACCTACAATAACCTGTATATTGGTATTTATGTGGGGTAACAGAGTCAGAGTTGATTAGCAATACATTTCTCTCCTCCTTAGCAGATATTTTTAAGTCTTAGTCCGTCTTACACAGTAGGTAAAATTACACTTAGGGGAATATTTTCTGACTTTCTGCTGTAAGGATTACAAAACCTTGCTGCAAGTGAAAATGGATGAGGTTTGGGATTGAGTCCATGGTTACAAATGGCAAGAAAATGGATCTCTGTTCGCCTGATGAAAAGACCTTTATGGTTTATGTATGTATTTGGATTTTGATCTCAGTTTTTTTTGGCTGTTGAAAGCTACCAACTTTTTTATACTTTAACTCATAGATTTGTGTAGTGTGTTTACTGCTGTTGTTTGTACTCTCAGCAATGAAGACGTTACACTTAAATTTTAAACTTTTACTACAGAGACAGCAGTATATTTAAGGTTTTTTTAGAGTATTTTGCTTCCAGGATTTAAACCTTTTATTAAAGATATTTTGCTTTATGTCAGTTGAAGGTAGTTTTAAATGGAACTAAAATGCACATGCAAACCAAAGTTGTGTCATCACATTCGAATATGAGTGCGTTTGTGCAGAAACTGATTACAGCTTCATCTGTTTAATTTGTCATTAACTGTTCATTTGAAGATTTTGAAATTCACATTGCAGAGGGCTTAATTTTTACCTCTGTCTTTAAAAAGGAAGACATGTCCAGCTGTTTGACTGCAAAGATGGATTTTCAGTGGCTCTGCTTTTGGCTTGAAGCGCGCTAATAGGCTGTATGAATCTGCAAAGAAGTGGCTTTCAAAACTGGGCATGGCTATTAAGCAAACTCTTACTTAGGAGCTTTCCCCAGTCTAAATTGCTGAGACTTGTAACAGCATCACTCATTCTGTTAGAAATAAAAGCAAATTTAGCGTAATTTTCTCTAAAAACTGTACTAAATGCTATTTTACTCAGATCTTTTTGAGTCAAGTGGGATTTTTAAGAGATTTGTTAACCTTTACCCTTGCTTAAACATGATCAAGATGATTATGTAGCACAATGCTTGTGAATGTAGTCTGATGTCTCCTCTTAAGGTTACATACTTGAAAAGGGAGCACTGTTTATCTCAGGGTGCACATCACTTCAGTTGTTCAGTTGACGGTGATGTTCTCAAAGTCACTGTTTTATTCTTGTGGACTGAACTCTACTTTCTGTCACAATGTGTGTTTCTCTAATGCAGAAATTAATGAGAGTGGGCTAATGCAGGTGGCCATGAGTGTCTCCAGTGTGGTTCTGACCATACCAAAAATTCTGCTTGTCTTCCTGCTTGATACAGTGTATCTGCCTGGAAGGTTGAGCTGGTACAGCTTTCAAAATCCTTTGTTTGCCCTGTCATGATTTCTGATGCCACCGAATACCTATGTAGTGCCAGCCTCAGTCTCATTCAGCTGTCTAGTAACTCTTTTTTTTTTTTTAGCTTCTCCTCTAGTCAATATTAACCTGCTTATATTGGAGGCCTTTTTGCAATTATGGTTCTTAGTCTGTGCTCCAGTTTTATCTCTGGTTTTGTGGACTTGCTGCCTGGGCTGTACATAGGCAGTGGCTGATGCAGTCGTTTCTCTGGGTGCTAAGCTGTCCACTGAGAACATCTGTAGTAACTGTACATTTTACAGGGTGTGGGGGAGCTTTTGTTAGGTATATAGCATGAAGGTTTTGTGTGTGTTTGCAATTTAAGCATCTTTCTTTGTAATACTGTTTGTTTGGCAGTTTAAGTTACTTCTGTTGTTGCATTTATCACATTCAATGCCATTTCATTTCAGCTGTTGTTGATATTCAATATCAAGACATGATATTGATATCTCTTAAGATAGAACTATCATTATTAGTAACTTGACTTGGGCAAGTTTTCTGTCGGAACTTCATGCTTGATTCCTTCAAAATGTACTTTTGCACAACTGTACTGATACATGTTGATGTTGAAAAACAAGACCACTGGGAAGCTGATTGCCTCTTTCTGCATTTTTCTGTCTGCAGAGAGCTGCATTCAGACTGTTGCTTCTGTTTTGACCATGTTAGACTAGACAATGTGATACCGTGCTAAAAATACACCTTCCTCAGCCTCATCTCTCACTGCCTGTTGTAGATGTCCTTTGGTGGAAGTTGGGGTCTGAATACTTTTACAGTTGGGCAGAGGTTTTTGACTTCCTGCTTTACAGGTTCTTCATTTGTTCAGGGTTATGTCTGCTATTACAGGATCTTCATTGGTTCTGTTGATAAGAATAAATAAGCTGTTGCAGTACCTAGAGGTAATCAGAATTACTACCAGCAATGTCAACATTTCATTTTAATTCACTCATTACTGTCACTTTAGGTCAGAGGTCCAGCTTAAAGTACTGGTATGAAAAGGAGTGGTTAAGTAATGGTCACATGCATGGCTTAGCATTTTTGGAAGAAAATTATTCCCACCAGAATGCCAAGAAGATAGTGGCCACTCACCAGCTGCTTGGTGATGTACAGCGAGTGATCGAAGTCCTGCACGGGCTGCAGCTGAAGATGAGCATATTACAGTAAGCAGTATTTAAGTACCAGCTGGCGTGTTCTCCTCGGGCATTAGACTGCAAGTATAAAAATAACCAGAAATTCAGACTCGCATTTGTGCTCTGTGGATTTATAACATTGAATTGCTACCGTGATCTTGGGAAAGGACTTGGCTGTTTGAAAACTGTTTAAGTGGATTGAGTGTAAATGGACAATGTGTATAGAAAGGGTTAAACTAATAAAACTAATAATGACTGATTTTACTGAATCACCTACACGGATTTTAAGTAAGAACAGGATAGACTTATAACCCACTGCACCATTTTTGCAGCACTTGCTTTCTCCATTCCTGGAAATCTGGTCATAGCTTGTCTGAGAGGAATCAGATCTTTTTGTTTGGTACAGTATGTTGTTCTGGTGCAGTGGGATAGTGGTTGCACCCTCAGCAACCTGCAGCACTTCATATCTAAACAAAGGTCATTTCAGCTATATATCCAGAAAACAACATCATTATTTATATAAAAGGGTTTTTTTTCTATCAAGTCAACTTTTCTGTGTATTTTCATATTTAAAGTCATGCTTGGGTTCTGATCACTGGAAAAATTTTTCTTTAAACTGAAATCCAGCAGTTTTAAATTAGTGGAACTCCATAATTGTAATTTTTTAGTTGATAAATTGCACGGCAGCAGCTTTTTGGAAAGCAGAGTGATTTTGACACTCTTTAGACCCTTTCCCCTAATCTCTGGTGATTTAGGAGGTCCACTGACCTCTTAAAGCAAGAGAGTAACCATTTTAACGGAGGGTTTTGCTTTTCCATTATGGGATCCTTTAGTTAGATCTGTAAGTAATCTCTTTCCTTTTTGGAGACTAAAACATAAATACTGTAAGGCCACTCCTTGAGCCTTTATTAGAGAGTGACACTTGACTTTCAGGCTTTCCCGTTGTGAATTGAGATTTAGGTAGTACTGAGGTAGGGAGCACCGGGCATATGTGTGATGGTTGTTGCAGGTTTTGTTCCTTTTCTCTCCCATGCTGAAGTCAGTGTGATGGCTTGGCTTAATTAAATGTGAGGTGCAGTCCTGTTTGGAGCATCTGGTTAAAAGCTTCAACTGCTGTTTTCTTTATCATTATATAAATCAGAAGGGATTTGAAAAATTGCTGAATTAGAATAATTACTGTATTGTTGATGCAGATCAACAGATAGAGAGAAGATGATTTTACAGGTGACTGAAATGATTAGGAGACTCCTACTCGGTGTTTCAAGCAGGTGGCAAAGGACCCAAGGTGACCTCGGCAGTGCCATGGAAGGGTGAACCTTCAGCAGGCAGGAGTTAAGGTTCTTCAAGTATTGCCATTTGAATTTTCATCCTTAGGTAACAGGTGCATCATTTTTCAGAAAAATGTTCTGTCTTCTGTAAAATTATCCCTTGCTCTGTTCTGAGCAAACCATAATTTCTTTAGGTGTAGCAGTTGAGTGGAGCTTGAGCAGAAAGCTTTGGTAAATCAACACCCAGCTTTCGCTCTTCCAGGCATGCCTTCAGGATGGTTCACCAGGGAGATACATCCTCGCTATGCCAGCACTGGAGGCAGAGGTGCTTCTATGAAATAGTCTGAGCACATCCTTGGCAGCTGTACTCACTCTGGTTTCCTCTGACAGACATTGAAGAAACCTGAGCTGCTGCAGGATGGGTTAGAAAGGAGTTACTACCAAAGTCAAGTGGTCATGTTTTGTTGAGTGGTTTGGTGAACAGCTAGAAAAGCTGGATCAGCTGAATAGAATAAGTCCATCCACCTTGGCAAGGAAGCAGAGATGGGCGCTTGAAGGCAGTCCCCCCCTTTCTGTGCAGCCCAATGCAGGTGCTTTAGAGTCAGGATTTTGCTCTGTTGTGTTCCTGCAGCCTGTAGCAAATGAGCTGCCAGCCCTTTGAAGATAGCAGAGTATTCTGCTTTGCTCTTCTTTTACTGCTGTCTTGATACCTGACACAAGGAAGAACATGGGTTACGATGCTCACTCTAAATCTTCTGTTTGTTATGTCTAATAATCTGATATCTGTAATTGTCCCTTCTGCTGGAATAAATAATGTATTAGTGATTTTGAAGACAATTAAAATAAGATTTTTTCTAAGAACAGATGAAGAAAACTATGGCCACTGTGGAGCACCACTACAGTGTTGGTGTACCATACCTTACCAAAAATATCCCACTTAAAATTAATTTCTGCTGTTAATAAATTGCAAATATTAAAGCAAAATGTTCCATGAAGGGCCAACATTGGTGAGAAGTTGTATGTGTCTATTTGCAACTTACTCTTCAAGATTTTTCTTAATACAAACACTTGGCTTTTTTTTTGGCTTAGTTATTCTTACTTAATTTCATAATTAATTTACGTAAGAGGATAGTTTGCTTAGTCATTTTTGCATTTAAATTGGGTGGTTTACTTCTTTATGTTTGAACAGAAATAAAGAGCACCCTGACTTAAAGCTTTGGTGTCATCCATGGAAGCACATAACAGTGGATGAAAAAATCCATACAAAACACATCATTCACTTCGAAGAAAACTGTTGCAAAGAGGAGACAGCAAGTTATAGAACTTGGAATGGGACAGTTGAGAAACCTTCAACAACAATTCCTTCTGTGGAGGAATCTTACATTACGAGTGAGCACTGTTACCAGAAGCCTCGGGCCTACTACCCTGCCATAGAGCAGAGGCTGGTTGTGGAAACAAGAGGTTCAGCCATGGATGATGGAGTGAACAGAATAAGGGAAAATGGGGATGATACCCTCTCAGAGAGGTTTGGCTGGAATCTGGACCAAGAAATATGCAAGATGGAAAATGAATCAAAACACAATTACTCTAAGGTATTTTTATTAAAATAGCCCTCTCTGACAACAGAGCATGTGTTTGCTTGGCAACCTGCAAACCTCAGACAATTTTAATACTTTTTGGTCTGTTTGTGTTTATTTTTTGTTAGACTGTTAAGTTTAAGTTGCCAATAACAATTAAAATTATAAATGTGGTAAACTTCATTTTATATTATAATTAAAAAATCCAGGTTGGCTTCTGGACCTCAAGTCATTTGAAAATGCATTATGGTCCACTGGTAGTTCATTGCTGCTTACTTTCATGTGTTAAATGAAAAATAAACACTAGCAAAGAGAGAGAACAGGCCAAGCATGTATGATACTATGAAATACACTAGTAGGCCAGCTTCTAATTATTTCCATCTTGTTTCCATGTTCCTTCTAATAGCTTAATTAATTTTAGGTTCTTCAGGCAGCATTTCAAGATGGAAAAAAAAAGGTATCAGCCTGAAGTGATTTTTTTAAGACTGATCACCATGAAATAGTCCTGTATCTTCTTCTTACTGGAGCACTTCAAGTTCAGCTTTTCAATGCTTGGTTCTCATTGTCAGCTCTGTCAGCCTACTAAAGGCCTTTCTACTCCCCAGTGCAAAAATTTTGCTTCTGTTAGTACCAATTCCTGTGAAGTGTGGGCTGAGAAATGTTGGGAACCCTCTGGGAAATGAATGAAGCCCCTCTGCTCTAGAGCCAGTCTAGGGGAGCAGTGGGTGTTCCTTCTCCAAAGGATCCTGAGAGCCCCTTCCAGTGCCTAAAAGGGGTTCCAGGAGAGCTGGAGAGGGACTTCAGGCAAGGGATGGAGTAACAGGGCAAGGGGGAATGACCTAAGATGACGGAGTCTAGATTTTAAATGGGATAATAGGAGGATTATTCCCTGTGAGGGTGAAGAGGCCCTGGCACAGGTTGCCCAGGGAAGCTGTGGTTGCCCCTGGATCCCTTGAAGTGTCCAAGGCCAGGTTGGAAGGGGCTTGGAGCAGCCTGGGATATAGTGAAGGATGTCCCTGCCTATGGCATGTGCCGGAGCTAGATGACCTTTAAAGGCTTCTTCCAACCCAAACTATTGATTCCGTGAAATGCTGAGCTCCTTTTTTTTTTTTGATTAAAGGTTAGAGTAGCTCTTATTTCGTTCCATATGTAAGTTGTAATTTGCTGCATTTAACATCTCTATCAGTTTGAGATTGTTATGTTTCCTAGAAAGGAAAATATTTAATTCTTCAGTCTATAAGAGCCTTTTTCTAAAGACTCATATTTCAGAAGAAGCATGAGAAGAGTAGGAGAGCAGAATGAACATTGTTGATTTTGGAGTCAAGTTTTGTAAGGAGTGGTAATGCTTGTTTGGAGATGGTTCAGTGAAAATTTTAGTAGAATTTAGATGAGATTCCTTAAGGAAAAATCCGTTTTCACTCCTGAATTGTTTGCTCTTTCGTTGATTATTGTCAGGTGAAAAACAGCTTCAGTGTTCCTTGAGATGCCCAGATTCAGGGCAGGTCTTGCAGATGAAAAATGGCAGGAAGATAGCTACACATGTATATGTTACCTTCAGAAGACCAGATGCTTTGAAGTACAAATAGTTTTTAGCAAAACACCTATAAAGATATGTTTATATTTAGATCTTGCCCAAACCAATTTAGTGTCTGTATATGGTCTGTGTCTCTCTCACTCACTGGCCTATGATGAGTTGAGCAGTTCGGGAGGACTGGGTGGACTCAGGCAGTTTGTTCCCCAGTTCTCTTCACTGTAACAAATACTTAATGTGTGTATTTCTGCTAGGTGAGAGAGTCTGTGTCTAAGAAAGTCTCTCCAGAAGAAGCTATTGAAATGAAATTGCTGGAAAAAGACAAAGAAGGAGTTGTGAACTCACAGCTGCAGTGGCAGCTCAATCTTCTAGCTCACGTGGAATCTCTGCAAGATGAAGTCATACACAGAATGGATTTCATTGAGAAGGAGCTAGATGGTAAGTAGTGTTATTTTAGTTTAAAAAAATAACCTTTTTTTAACTGAACTACCAGTTCAAAGCATATTAACCAGAATTTTACTTCTTTAGTCCTACAAAGAAATGGATGTTCCATTATCACATTTCCTAATAGAAAATAGACATGCTGCTGATGTGCAGGGTGGGTTTTAAAACAAAGAGCAGAATTTCACAGAACAGGTTCAAGTTAGGTCATTTCTGAATAGTTGCATCAGATGTTGTACTGGAACGTCTTTTTGAGTTTAGGTTTTTGTCATTTTCCAAAACTCTTCTGTGTCTGCATTTCTCTGTTCTTCAGGGCCTTGCTGGCTATGTTAACCCATTCTGGGTGGCCTCTTCAGTGCACCAGGCTCTTACACTTTCCTGTCTTGTTCAGATTCTTCACTTAAATGGCTTTTAAGATTTTTGTAGTAATGGAAAAATTATAAACCCTTTGTGTTGCATTAAATTATTCAAGATAATTCTTTACTTTAAGTCTGACCATTGGCTGTGTAGTGGTTACAACAGCAGCTTTACTTGCAGGGGAATCCAACTTCAGCCCAAGTAAGAGCCCTCTCTTTGTAAGTAAGATATGGAAAAGTTGGACTGTTAAAGGGCTATTTCAGGTAGTGGAAGATCAGTCAGGGCTGTACTGCCTAAAGAAGCTCTGGTTCCCAAAAGTTAGACTTCCTATACCTGCTGCTGAGCAGGGTCTGACTCCAAGGCAGGATGTGTCAGTAGTGAGTGATGCTGCTAGTTCTGCAGCAGGTGGTGCCTGTGGGTAAAATTCACCTTTTGATCTGGTTGGTGGCAGTGGCTGCTCTTGGCAGATGTATTTGTTCTGTCTTCAAGGTTTCATTCTCCATCTGCAATACTGCCAGCATCCCCAGAACTCATCATAGTCCAACCTGACCACCTTCCTTGTGGGTGTGTTACACTGTCCCTTGACAAGTCTTCTGTTCAGTGGGATTTTTTGTTTCCCACTTAAAAGGTTTTTGAAGCTGGAGTTAATTTTCCTTGTGTAGCACTCTGCTGGTTCATGCTTTCGATCTTCATCTCTATTTTGTGTTACCAGTTCTATCTTAGCTGGTTGTGTTCTATATTGATGACTGATTTCTTTCATTACAATAGTCCCATCCTTGATGGCATAAACTCCCTGTACCACAGTGTCCTTTCCCTGGAATTGACACAGATCAGAGGAAGTTTAGCATGAGATTTCTCATTTGGTCTAGAGTTTTTCTGTCCCGCTTTTTCCTAGGAGCAGCAGCTTCTCCTGCCATCCCCGTGTGAATTATTTGGTTATGTGTCAAAAGTTACTTGTAAAGATTGGTGTGAGGTGTTCAGTTCTATCATTGTTCTAATAACAGTGTTGAGAATATTGCCTACTGCTTTCTCAAGATCTACAAAAGATGTAGAGAATTCTTGTTTTGTGACTTCAGATGAGCTGTTTGCTGAGAACTGCAGTAGTGACAGTTTTTGTTTTCTTTGCAGTTCTGGAGAGTTGGCTGGATTACACAGGAGAGCTGCAACCCCCAGAACCACTTGCTCGACTCCCCCAGCTCAAACATTGCATAAAGCAGCTGATAACGGACTTGGGCAAAGTGCAGCAGATCGCACTGTGCTGCTCCACGTGAGGCTGGAGAACACTGGGCTGTGACTGCTTGCAAGGCTGGAGTGTCTGATGATGGGAGCAGCTCTGAATCTGTAAATGAAACTAGCATGCTGGTTGCATGGGATGCAGATTGACTTCAGGGACTTGTGAAGAAGTGTTGTTCAAAGAAGAGCAAAAAGGTTATTTCAGGTCTATTAGAGGATTGCAGTGCTGCGGAAAAGGTCATACTCTTGTCTCCAGAGGTTACCTGTTGGTTGATAAGTTACACTCAAATTTTCACTCCTTTCAAGTTGCTCATCAGAACGGTAGACTTTTTCATCATTAAATTGACTAAAAATTGTGCCACTGAAGAACAGAGTTCTAAGAGCCAAAAAAGTTTGGTTGGCAGGGGTTGTAAATAACTTCGCATAGTTTAAGTGACTCATGTCATGTTTTATTTCTTCTGATTTATGCATACTAGCACTCAGTATTTAATCATTAGGAGATGTTATAACAGTTTCAGACTTAGCAAGTATGAATGTCCAGCTCTTGACTATAAAACGTTATGTGAAGGTTTTCAAGTAACAGTGGCCTGACCCACACTTCTGTTACAGTAAATAATGTAGCAGGAGGTCACAGGTGGATTGCACTTATTTCCAGAATAAATGCTTGTTTTCTCTATTTATCCTGTCACTGTCACATGACTTGGTACTGGGGAAGCCCGTGAACATGGTGTTGATGTGCATTCTTGAGCTCCTAAATCCAGCCATCCTGTGCCTACTGCAGCAGTTGCTGGTGGGATACCCTTGTTGCAGTAGTACAGAATGCCACCAGGAAAGGACTGGAGCCACGCTTTGAGTTCAGACTGCAGCATGGTCTGTCATGGATGTGATGTATTTTCTACCCATTTGTTAATAATTGCCATTCCGGTTATATTTGAAAATGTAGATTTTTTTTCAATACTCTGGATGTGTTCATTGTAAAGACTTGCTATGAATGTGTGGTTTTGGGAATCAGTTTTTGTGTAAATAAAGCCTCAAGATCTATGCATGAGGTGCTGTCCTTGCTGACAGTGAGTGGGTTATTATCTTCAGTGGTCTGTATTCCCGAAGTCCCTTTTTATACCTTAAGTTTTAATTTTTGGTTTGTATTTACTTTGTGATAGCAAAGTAAAACAAGGTGACAAGGCTGCTGATGTTCAGTCATGTTACGCAGAACCTTTGGAACATTGTGAGCATTTGAGAGGTTCAGAGTCTTTCAGCTGCATATCACCACTCCTGAAATAATGGCTGCAACTTTAGTTTTCCTTCACAGACGTTGCTGAGTTCAGTTCCCTATGGAACATAGTGAGCTGGTGTTGCAGTGAGAGGGGGTCCTTAAAAAGCTGGATTTGTTACCCTTATTTTATTGTGTGCAATGATACTACCAAAGGGTAACATTCAAGCAGAGTTGTAATGAAGAGGCCTATACCTGTTTACATTATTAATTTGGAATATATATCTGTAATGTGTTTATTCTGCAAAATGAAAACTTGAAATACCCAATATTACTGTAGGAGTTATGGTCTCTACATGGTAAATATTTTATTTCCTTCAGAAGACAAAATAATTAGGCTGCCCTAGGTAGTAGCCAAGACTTTTATGCCAAGATTCAGTTCAGAGAATAATCTGTCTCACAGTTTTATAATACTAGGTTGGTATATAGTGAGTACAACATACATACAGCAGAAAAACAAACTTATTTTTTCTGTAACACAATTAGAATAAGGCTTACATAGTGTTTTAAGGATCACTTGGCTCTCTGAAGATGAGATCAGTGCTTCTACCTTGGCTCATTCCTGTCAGGTACCTGAGCTTGTGTAGCTCTAGAGGAGGTAGTGGTGACCAGACAACCAGAACAGCATCACAGGAGCTTTCCGGGCAGCTGGTGCTTTTCAGGTGAAATAGAACAGAAAAGGTGTTCCCTGGTTACAATCTGTAAAGCAGGACATGGCTGCATGGCAGCAGCTTGGTTGTGCTCCAGTCTGAGGGCATTTAAGCACTCAGTGTTTGAGCAGGCTTCTTGTTCCAAAGGGGGATTTCTTCTCGAGCAATGGCTTTTGTGTGCTCATTGTGTGTTTTCACTTGTCAGTTTATTTTTGCTCAGGGCAGTACTGGAGGTTTGGAAGAAAAGGCAGTTCCCATGAGTAGATCAAGTTGCAGATCCTAGAGACTTGCATCCCTTCAGTAGTGCTGGGGAAGCCCTTGCAGATAAAGACTGAAAATATTTATTTAAAATAGAGTAGTACTTCTCGTGTTCAGGGAAGATTCTTCATTGTGCTCTGCCTGGATTGATTTCTGTCCTTTTTTTTTGCAAGTTTCTTCATTATTATTTTTAGTCTGGACCAACTGTTCAGACTGACAGGTCACTTTTTTGTTTTTTAAATCACTGGTAAGTGAATGCAACGCGGAGCCTTGATGAACTGAGCAAACATTGCACTGTGGGTACACACGTGTTTGTTGATGCACTATTAGAACCAATGGGCTGTACATAGAATTTTGTTTTGGAGCAATATTTGCAAAACTTGAAAACTTCTGTATCTTCGTGTTTGGAATAAATAAAAAATAGGTTTTTGTTGGTTAAGTCTTAGTAAAGTCTTTGTTTCAATTAATGATAACTCAATAAAATAATTATGGATTTTTTTCTTTCACATCACTTTGAAATGCAAGTACTGTAGTTTATCAGGTGTATATATCTCTTAACTGTTGCTGAAGTCTGGAAATTATTGTTTTTCAGATCTGTGTTATATAAATACCCTTCATAGTGTGTTGGATATTGTTAAATGGGGAGCTCGTACATTTTGTTCCCAAATCCTAGTATATGTAATATATTAGTACCTAGTATGTGTGATCTGACACTAATTTTTGTTCTGTTTGGATGAGCAGCCTGTCTGGGGCAGCAACAGCAGCTCAAGGCAGAGGAAACACAGCATTAGCAGTGGTGTGAAGCAAGGAGCTCTTGATGCAGTTGAACAGTCCATATAGAGAAAATACAAGGGGAGAGGAGGAGGCTGGGGAGGGCTGGAGCAGCAGTGTACCTGGCCCAGAGTGCCTGAAGGCAGGGGCAGGCGTTGATGTACCTTCAGGTTCCTTCTCTTCCCTCTCAGTTTGCCCAGTGGGAGGAAAGCAGATGTATTCCCTTGTCCTAGCAAATTTTCCTTTCTAACTTCATTCTCAAAAAAAAAAAAAAATATTCCTGTGAAACTGGATTTTAAGGCTGGAGAGTGCATCACTGCTGGAGCTTGCCGTTTGAAGGCTGGAAAGACTTGGGCCACACTGATGGCACATTGCAGTGTGTCTCACTGCTTGGTGTCATCATGCAGGTCTTTGAAGATCACTTAAATGTCAAAATTGGGTTTTGAAGTTGTGGTCTGTATTTGAAATAATTCAATGGCACGTGTGCTGCAGCTTGTCATGTTTTGATGTCCCGTCTGATTTATTTACTTGCCTGATCTGAAGGTTTCTGTAAATGCAGGCTCAGAGAAGGAGGCAGCTCTCAGTCAGCTGTCAACTGTCATGTGAGTAGAGTCACTGTATTCTCACTGTTGCTTGACCAAAACATCATCTGTAATTACAGGATCTGCTGTTGATCATTGTCCAGCCCGTGGATCATGTTATAGGTAGGTCATATGGTGATTGGTTCTCACAATTAGGGGATGAATATTGTATGTTAAAAGACATTTTATTGATGTATGGTTATGTTATTGTAGTTTGTTCTTTAGATGTCCTCTCTTCTCCCCATAGTCCCCCTGCACCCCGTATTGTTGCTAGTGGACAGCCTGGGTTGTCAGAGACCTGTGGAGGGAGGGCGTGCACATGTGCCCCTTGCATGGGGCAGTTGGGAATAGAGGAAGCTTGTTGGTAGGGGGAGGGCGTGGCATGACAACACCCTTCTCCAATCAAGTTGCAAGAAAGTCTCCACAGTGGACGGGAAAGAACACTTGACTGACAGACTTTGGGAGGAGAGAGGGTTGCCTGATGCAGCAGCAGGGGTATAAAGGGCAGAGCAGCCATTTTGTGGGCAAGCTCGAGGCTGCTGGTCACAAACTCCCAGTCATGCTGTCCTTTTTCCTTATTCAGTCATTTGTTATATTTTATTAAGGTTTAATAAACCTTTGAGGTTTAAAAGTGAGAGAGAGGCTGTTTCTCACAATGTTCATGCCCATTCCAATGGCCATTGCCCCATCCGTGCTGCTGCCGCCTGCTGCTCCATCCAGCCGTGGGAGTGCTTGTGGCTGTCCTTGCTCTGATTTCCCAGTGGGGTTCTGGTGCACTGCAGGCCATTGCAGTTCTTCAGCAGTGTTTCAGTTTTGTGCTAATCCTTCAGGTTGCACAGCAGTTCTTGTGAATGGAAAAAACTTGTTAAAGCTCTTGTTTGGGTAGTACCTTCTGCAAGTAACCCAGAACAAGGTCCTGTTGAAACAGTCGGGTTAATAGTAAATGTCACCTTTTTTTTTTCTTTCCTTTTACAACATAGAAGCAGACAGAAAAACTGAGAACAGACCAGTGAAACTGGGATTCATCCTGCCCTGCTGTGGTGTTTTCCTGCTAGTGGTGCTTATGTGCCATTGGGGTGTTTGAAAGGAGAGGCTGGAAGGGGCCATGGAGCTTTGCAGTGCTTTGTACATAATTCTGAGAGGCTGTATGGGCTTGGAAGTAGAAGCTGTGTGTACCTTCTGGGCTTCCAGACTAGTGACTTGGTGAGTAAGTCATGGAGCTTGAATGCAGACATGACAAAGGACACCAGGGAAGGACCAGCTCTCATTTCTGTGCCCTTGGCTCCATTGGGGTGAGGGTTGGGTGGATATTGCTCTGAGTCTGGGCTCCGGGCACAGCCATGTCCTTTACAAGAGGTTCTGAGCTGATGAAGACACTGCCTGCTTTGCAGCTTCTTGAAATCCCTTTGATCCCAGCAAATCATTCTACAGGGGAAGATGCTCAGTTTAGTTTGAGGGGCAGAGCATAGTCTTGTCTGGCTGGGTCACACAGACATTACTAAGTGTGAGAAACTGGACTTTTATGGGTTAATGACTCAAAACATTCCTCAGTTGTGAAGGCACCAAGGTGCTTTGCTTGAATGCTAGGCTGTGAGTGAGGTAACAGACAAACCTTGTGGCAGGATGGAGCCTCATGTCAGGGGAAGGTCTGATGGGGCATTCCTGGCTCAGATGTCTGAGAGGCAGCTGTCATGTCCTTAGAAGGCGTCATGAACCATCAGGAACTCCCAGAGTCCTCCCAGACTCATTTCTGAGGTTTCTCACCAGAGGGCTGAAAGCTCCCCACACGAGGGGAGATATCTGGGCATTCCTGGCCTGAGTGTACTTTACCCCGGGGGCTTCTTTCCCCCACCTTCAGTGGACCATCTCTGACCAAAGGACAGCTAAGCTGCAACAGTCAAGACTCATCAAAGACTGACTGGGTGGTGACATTTTCACATTCTTATCCTCCCTCCCTCCTTCCCTCCCTTTCTTTTTCTCTCTCTCTTTTCCCTTATATGTGTCCTTGGGTGATGTTGTGGTTTCATGTTGGAAATGATGTAACTTTTAAAATTTTAGAAGTAACTTTAGTCATGTGTTTGTTTGCCTTTGCCAAAAGGGGGCAGGGGGATGAGTGGAATTGAGGTTCCTCTTCAATAGACTCTCTTCACCAAGGGTTTGAATTTTGCTCAGTGAGGCCTGATGGACTTCAGTCAACAAAAAATGAACATCTAGAAGTTGAGAGTAGCAAGAAGGTAGAAGATAAACAGACATTAACAAATATTATGCCCTCCTTAGGCTGGAGTCATCTAGTTTGGAAAAAGATTGATAAGAGAACCAAAGAATGAGGACTAAATTAGCCTTGAAGATGAAGGGATCCAATAGGAGATCGAGTACTGAGAACTGTATAATCTAGAACCAATGAATGATAATTTCTTTGGGTTTTAAATGTACAAATATGTGAAAAGACTGGCAAGTAACTAGGTGAGCTGGAATGATTTCTACTGCACATCCTGTCTGCAATCTAGTAATGCCTGATTCTCTTAACACTTGAAGGATGGTATTGGAGAGTTTCTTCCTGCAGCTTTAGTGACAATTTTGCAATGCTATCATATTGTTATATTACTGTAAATTATAATAACCAAAACAGCTACATACCTGCTTTCCTTTGCAACCAAATTCTTAAAAAATAAACTCTTTGTACGTGTACACATTGCCTCAGGGTGCAGAGAGGGAAGGAAGAGAGGGATGGTGCCAAGCAGCAAAATGGCTTCTCCACCGCCTTTGGCTGCAGAGGAAGCTCCAGCTTTGTTGATAAGGGCCTGTTGAAAGCTCAGAAGTGCAGCTGCTCAGAGGCCTTTCTGCTGCTGTTCTGGCCCCTCAGCCCTGCGGTGTAGCTGGGATAGGGGCTGTATATGAGTATTTGCACTCTGCTTCTCTGAATAATTTATTCCTGCCACAGACCCATTTCTTTCCCCATTTTTCCTAGAACAGCAGTTGTGCATGTTAAATTACACGTTTAGACATACTGGGCTCGTGAATTTGCCTGAAGAGAGTTGGCTGAGGATCAGCACTGGCCCATGGCTGCCTGCTCACTCCAGCTGGGGCCAAGGGCCATGGCAGGAGCAATTCCCCCCACATTGTGGCAGTTAAATCAGCCCCATGGGCAAGTCACAATATGTTGACCAAGCCTCAGCTGTGAATGAGGTGCCTTTTAATTGAGACACTTCAGATGGTTATTGCTGCATGTCCAGCAGGATCCTGTTTTATGGAACTAAGAATCCATGTGTTAAAAAGTTTAAAAATCAGGTGCTTTGAGCACAGTCAGGGGCTGGTTCCTCCCTGTCTGCTGGTCCCAGCAAGCAGAGTGGTGAATTATGGTGGTGAGAGCACTCTGAGAGTCCATGGCTGCTGCTCACAGGCCTGCACAGATACCCTTGCCCCTAAAACAGTTGTGCTTGATCTTGGGAGGTCTGATGGAGTTGGGCTGTTCCAACCCCTGGAGTTGGATCCTACCTGGGGCAGGATTTGGTCTGTTGAACATTTCCATACTGTCTCTGCTGCTGTGGGAGTACAGATGCCAGGGGTCCCATTGCAGCCTGTGGGGCAGGCAGGGCTCCTCTGTGCAGTCTTTGCCTCCTCCCGCCTTGGGTGTTGAGTGAGGCTCAGGGTGCTCGTGGCATCCTGTCCCAAAGTGTTCAGTGAGGGAAGGACAGGCCCTCAGGCAGCTGCCTCCTCCAGCATTGCTGCCTGCCTGGCTCCGCATTGGTCTTGTCTGTCCCAGGCTCCAGCGAATGGGCCCCAGCACCAACAAGTGACTGTGGCTGAAAGCAGGAGAAGGCTGAACTGGGGGATGGGTGTCCACCACAGAGCTGTGGCCAAGTGGGGCCCTGTCCTCAGCTGTTCTACACCACCTTTCCTGTGGGGTCCAGCGGGGGGGGGTGTCAGTCTCTGAGAGGATCAGGTAAGAGCTGATGGCTTTCTGCAGGTCCTGGCTGATGGGAGAGTCCTCTGGTGGGGATGGGGTCTCCGAGAACAGGAAGGAGTTGCTCAAAAGCAGATAGGCCAGTCAGCAGGGAGCCCACAGACCCTCGAGGGTCAGGTGAGGGAACCCCAGCCCCTGTCCCAGCTGTCCCCACCTATCGGTGATTGAGAGACAGGCATTTTCTGGCTTCTGATAAGAAGCCCTATTTATTGAGCACACAAGGCATTTATATAGGGTTTTTCTTGTGTGGCACTTACACAGGGTTCGATTTTTGGTAACAATTCTCATTGGTTATACATTCTTTATGACATCAGTTACTTGGTGATCATTACAAAGTTTCTCAACACGTTTCTTGATCACTTCTACCCCAGGGATCAGTTATCTGTGTCTCTCCCGTGGTTTTTGCTCGATCAGGCCTAAGATATCAGGCTGCTTTATCAGTTCCATTGTACTCTCTGTCCTATCTCCCATATGTTGGAGTGCGTGTCTCTTTGGTCAGCCCGGTGTTCGGCTAGACCACCCGGCAGCTCCGACACGCCACAACAGGATCGATCTGCGGGTCTTGGCTCAGCAGCCCCTGGACTTTTGCTGTCACGGCCGTGGTGTAAAGGAAAGAGGGGACTCTCAGAGGGTCAGGAGGAACAGAGGTTTATTGGGGGGTCACAGGGGAACCCCTTACCTCCTGCCCGATGCCTCAGGAGAGACCCCGGACAAAGGCTACAGGGGGGTTTTGTCCAGGACAGGCTCAAGGGGTGGGTACAAACTACAAACCAATTAAACAAAGCAAAGTAATACATGCCAACTGAATTACCTAACTACTAACAAATCAAGGTAATTTGGGGAGGGGTCTCAGGGGAATCTGCCAACTGCTGTCCAAATCTCTTCGAAAGTTCTGGACCTTGGAGATAGGGACTTAATGATGGACAGGGGAAGAAGGAGAGGATGGGCAGGGAGCATCATGGGGAAAGGACCAATAGGAAACAGTCTCTGGGCAAAGACCAGAGAGGCATAGAAACTCTTATCAACTTCTGATAAGAGAAAACTCCAAGACAAGAGGCCCTTATGGGGTAACTAGAGCTATACTAACTTATAACAAAACCTTTTCTAAAACATGGAAATCTTGCAAACCCACACTCATACCCACCTCTCAATCTCATCCCAGTGGAGTGATGGCTTTTTGACATCAGTGAGTGTTGTGGGGGCTGCAGCCGCCCTTGGCCCTTCCATGGGGCAGGGCTTGCTGAGGGGAGAGCAGAGCCTGTCACTGGGCTCTGGGCAGGGAGCCAACAGCACCAACAAGGTGCACGCCTTGTCCCCCCAACCTGGGTGACCTGGGCAGGGGGGACCAGCTGCCACCTTTTCCCCCTCCCTCCTTTCAGGGTATGGAACATCTCCTCACACACTGCTCAGGGGGCTGACGGGGCATTACCAGAGTAGTGGTCCACCAAGTTGTGCAGGCTGGGGTAGGTGAGCCAGGGCAAAATGTAAAATTATCCATTGTCCAGCTGGTGGATGTGGTAGTGAGTCACTGAGGCCCAGGCAGTGCACTTGCCATGGCACACTAACAGGGAATAACAGCCTGACAGGCACAGGACAAAGGGCACTTGGCTGGGCTGTCCCAGACCCCTGTCCTGCTCAGCCCCACTGCCTGATGCACTCACACACACTGCAGAGATTCAATCATCCTACAGAAGCAACAGGCATCACCTTTCTCCCCACGGGCTTTGTGGCTGCAAACACCCCTGTGCCAGCCACATCATAAGCTCCTTCAAAACAATGTAGATGATAGGGAATGGCTGGGACATCAGGTGCTGTTGGTGCCACCAGTCACCTGCACAGTGGCACCTGTCAGGATCTCCTTACAGGGTCCCCTTGGTGTGATGGGGCCCTGTTTCTTTTTGCAGGCTGTCTTGTCACTTCTCTCTGTAACCCAAAGCTGCAGGAACCTGATGGTAGTCTGCTCTTTTAGGCCCCACGGCAGGGGCTCAGCAAGGAGTGAGGAGCAGCAACAGCAGGAAGCAGCCCTGTAGGCAGGGCCATTGCCACTAGATGTGCACATGGAAAGATTGCTCTCTTTCACTCCTTGGCACCCCACTGGGGAGGACTGGGACAGTAACAGATAGGGGTCTGAGGGCTCTCACCTTGCCTGGTCTGGGTCTTCCCCCATATCAGGAAGGATCCACCGTGGTTGCCTGGATGGAGCAGCAGCTCCTCTGCCTTCTTCCAACTGATGCCCCTGTACAGCTACCTGTGCAGACAGTAGGCACTGGCAGGGCCTCTCCTGGCTGCCAGGAACACCCAGCATCCCGGGGTCCATCCTGCCCCAACTGGGCACCATCTCCCCAAGCAGGACACCCTGGAGCAGTGGCCAGAATCTGTGGCCGGGTTCTGCAGTGGAGCCATGTTCCCTGGGGCTCTCCTTTGGACAGATTCTTCTTAGCATTTACCCATGCCTGATCTTGGCCACACAGCTGCTGGGGATGTGGCACTCCTTGCCAGAAACCTCGAATGCCATCAGCCACCACTCCCCATCCCTGTGGGAAAGAGGGATGAGCCATCCTGAGGGGCTGAGGCTGCAGGATGGGGGAAGAGACACACAGGATGGATGTCACCACCATAACCTCACAGACTGGACACTAGTCAGGAGTGCAGAGACTTCGAGAGGATGCAGAGATGCTCCCCCATCCTCAGGACAGCGGCCATCCCCATGGTGGAGGGGTAGTCACAGAGGGCCAGGGCCTGGAAGCCACTGGGGACTGCAGGAAAAGGAGAGAGGGCTCAGCATTCCCTTGGCAGCACCAGCCCAGAACCAGGCACATGGGGTGTTGCATGAGCTCACAGCTGCTGGGCACTCACCTGGCTGAGTGGGCAGTGGAGGTTGTGAGGTGTCAGCATATGCTGCTGGGATACTGAGTGGCTTCTCCCAGCTGGGCAGATTTCCCATCCTTGGGGTTCAGCCCCCATGGGCCGTGGCTTGTGCTGCTGCTGTCTGGAAGGGACTTGGTTCTTGGGTCAGGATTCCTCACCCTGTGTCCCAGGCAAGGCATTGCTGCAGGGTAATGCCAGCACAGTCCAGGGCAGGGCTCTGGGCCTGAGCCTGGCAGGCAGCTCCCCAGGGAGAAATGGAGGAACTTTCAAGGAAACCATTGTCCCATCACCACCACAGAGTGTGTGTGGGAACTCCCCAGGACAGGGTGTCCGCAGCCTCATGGTGGAGACCCCCCAGCCAGGCTGACTCCCTGAATGCTGCCATCCCACCCCAGCCCCATATCCCCCAGAATGTGGGGCACCCACCCCAACATCCCAAACTGCTGGTGCCCATGGAGATTGAGCAGCTCTTTCAGGTCCTTGGCCATGGAGAGCTGCTACCAGAGCTTTGTGTGATCCAGAACTGTCCCAGGCTAAGCCCCTCTCCTCCCCTGCCCTAACCCCTTCCTGCCTTCAGAAGTGAACTCTACTTACCTGCCCCTCACTACTGTCACCATGGTTTGGGTACTCTCATGCCCAGGCAACCATTGGCCAGCTCTGCCCTCCCTGCATGGAGGGGCCTCAGGGCATCCAGGGTGGCAATCCCCACCCTTTGTCAGACCCTCGTGGTTTGCCCTTGGCCCTGCTCTAGGACTGGGTGTTTGTGTTCGTGTTCACAGGTTCACTCCCTGGTGCTCGGGCTGCCCCCAGCAGTGCTGCTGTGAAGGGCTGTGAGGTGGTAGGACTGTGGTTGCTGCTGCTTCCTGTGATCTGCACACACTAGGGAGGGTTACTCCTTTTCACTGAGTCACAGGTCCCCCAGCTGAGCTCCTGAGCCCCTCAGCCCCTTGGTATGGGCACCAGGTCCAGCAAAACCCCTGAGGGCACTCAAGGCACTGTGGCCATCACGTGGGATTTATGGATGGACAAGTGGGATGGATGGGTAGCACTTGTGAGTAGGAGCAGGGATGATAGGACTCATAGGTTGAGGCTGGACAAGGCACCATCCCCAGGATAGTCTCAGTGAAGGGGGTGTGTCCCAGGGTGCCTCCTCAGTTGTAGCAGCACCAGGGCCCTCAGCAGGTCATGGGAAGAGGTGGGGAGGTGTGATGCTCACAGACCTGCCCAACACAGTGCTGCGCCCAACACTGCCCCATTCCAGCACAGCCCCACACCCAACACTGCTGCATGCCACTGCGCCCCACAGCAGCACTACCCAGTCTATCTGTGCCTGGCCTGGGTTGGGCTATGAGTGGGAGCAACCCCAGTTCTGTCCCATCTCCATCCTCAGCTCTATCCAGGCTCAGCAGCTGCTGCTGGTGTCAGACCATTCATTGCCCAAAGTACGTGTGTGTACCATTCAGCTTTCAAAGCAAACATTGGTTGTCTCAGCCAGCACCATCCACCCTCCCCCTACCCCTCACTGTCCAGTCTCCCATTTCCCTGCCTGAGGTCAGAACCCTCTGATGTACACATGTACCTCCTCCCCTGCAATCCAGACCTGAGGAAGGTTCTTGGTATTTGCTCTCAGCAGCTTCTGAACTCATGGCCCAGCTGAGCAACACTGTGAGTCCCCCCATGATTTCCTGCTGTGCCCCTGTAGTGTGAACAGGTACTCAGAGCCTCCTGCTGCAGCTGCACATCCTGTTCTCTCTGTGCTGAAATGTGAAAGATTCTGGTCAATCATAATCACCTTGGCAGTGTGAAATGCACTCAGGTTCAACAGGGTTTTTGGGCCTTATGACACTGTTGGGGTTCAGGGCCCCCTTGAGCCTGCATTGAGCTCAGCAGTGCTGTTTTGTGAGTGGTTGATAATGTTTGGGAGAAGATTCATCTGCTCATGGAAGGGCTGGTGCAGCCCCACTGTGGTTCTTGGGCATGTGGGGTGCAAAAGCATGGACAACAAAAGCATAACAGGTGTCTCAGGCTGCAGGAGGGGCCCAGTAGTCCTCTCTTCCCACTGTCCTAGGCACACCTGGGGGAGCAGAAATGCACCATCTTGTGCACCTTGATCTGGTGGGGGGACTAAGGCTTCAGGCAAAGTGAGGCACAGCCACCTGGTATTTCAGTTTAGACCAAATGATTGTTGTTTGGAGGAGCAGGAGCCCCTGATGGCCCCAGTCCTGTGTCCTCCTCAGTGTTGTGGCTGACACAGCTTTGCTGTGGCTGCACCATGAACACCTCCTGGATGGACATCCCTCCCCACTGCTCATCCCACAATCCCCCATCCTTTGGCTTTAAAAATAAGGAAAAATCCCAACATCAATCCTGAACCTTCCAATTCTCAATCTTTGGCTGTTGCTCCTCACTGTGTCTTCTGCCACCAGGAACAGTTTAACTCCATCTCTTTTGCCAAGGAACACGTCCAAGTGTGATGGGGCAGGGGCTGGCTGTGGCTCAGCCCCAAGGCTGGTGGCAGCAGAGCACTTGGTGAATGGATCTCTGGGTACTGCAGAACCCTTCCCTCCGCCCCTGCATTCCCCCAGCACTTGAGGCCCTGCAACCCCCACACAGAAATCTCAGCCCATGGCTGTGATTTGTCTTTTTCCACGAGTGACCCGGAGCTGAGCTAAGCCAGACTCACCCTGTGCTTCTGAAGGAGCCACCAATACAGAAATCTGGGATCTTGGGCTGGACATGCCACTGAATGAATTTGTCCCAAGGTTTTGAGCTATTGGGAATTCAGTCCTAAGGGTGAGCATAGGAAAATGCTGGCTCCATTTGCTTGCCCCTTCTGCTGGGCATCCCAGTTCCTGAGAGCAAGGAGAGGTCAAGGAAATTCCACCAATTTGAAAGTTCTTACTCCAACTTCTGGACTGCCTCCCAAGGGGTGGGAATGCATATTTGTGCCCTGCAGCCCCCAGCTCACACTCCAGCAGCCAGTAGGGATCAGAATCCAAGTCCAGGGAAGGCTGTCTCTGGGAAGGCAGTGCTGAACTTCCCACCATGTCCAGGGACCAGGTTTCTTTGGCAGTCTCCTGTCTCCTACAGATTTAAACTTCTGGTTTTGCTCATTTAATCAAAAACTGCCACTACTTGTCCACTGATAAAACTGGCCAGTTTTTGTCAATGTCAACTTTCATCCAGTTTGCAATTCATTAGAATACTTTGTCTCATTTCTGCAATGACCTCCCCCAGGGTCTCAGTCAGTCAGGCCCCAGGGGGCTTTCCATGGGTTACAGTGACACCTGACAGTGGGGAGTAGAAGCTGGGTGTGGAAAGCAGCAGGTGAAGAACCAGGTGTGTTCCACACCAGGCTGCTGCACATCACTTCCCTGCGCCCGGCTGCAGGGTAGATGTGCCAACAGACATCCCCCTGCTGCCCAAACTGCCCTCTGTCCTCTTTATGCTGTGACAGTGGTTAGCTCTGTGTCACGTTTGTGCAACACGGCAGTGCAGAGCACTGCTCCAGGGAGAGCACGTGGCTCTGAGCACTGGCTGTTGGGATGTAGCTCTTGCCTGTGCTGCTGCAAACCTGTTGTTTACATTCTGGATGTTTCTAGTTGCATTTTGGCAGAGGCCAGCTCTCCAATGCCCTTGGACAGCCTTCTGCCAGGGGCCACGGAGCCGCCAACCACATTATTCTGGTGCAGATGTGCCCAGTCCTCTCCCTGCCCTGGAGACGAGTTTGCTGCTTGCAGCAGGAGACACTGGGAGGACTGCAAAACCCCCAGGGGAGCAGGTCCTGCGGAGAGAAACACCAAGAGCACACAGTGTAACAATGAAACTCAATTATAGCTTTATTCAATAACCAGTACAAAGTTACCCTCAGGCAGAGCCTCCCGGTCCCATTCCCTACCTGAAATGGAGCAGAACGTGAGCATGACCCTGGGAGGAGCTGGCTCCCATTGGGTATGGGCTGCTCAGCAGTGAGGAAAGGATGTTCTGCTTATCAGTTGAGACTTGCAGCAGCCTGACCACTCATCCCTTTTCTCCCATTAACACCAGACCCTGGCCTGTAGCAGGCATCTGCTGTCCACCCTTGGGGACCCAGCCAGGTGTAAAAAGGTTGCAGAATTGTGAATTCCACAGACAGTACCTACTGCTTGCACAGAGGTGTTCACTGCTCATCCTTCTTGACCCATCCTTCTGACCCAGAAATATATGATTGCTGGCTGTCACATTCACTGGTGTTCCCTGCCCCCACATAACTGCACCCTGTGAGATCCTGC
>JANPWX010020448.1:0-38119 GCA_024734555.1 Trochalopteron elliotii | reverse complement strand
AGAAGGTTGAGCTCTGTGAACCAACACCCTCATGAAAGGTTAACAAAAAAAGGCTCAGCAAAATCCCTGCCTGCCATCACACCTTGGGATTTTATTGTGCCAAAACATACTCCAGGGCTTGCAGATGCATCCAGACTGTCCCCTCCATGCACACCAACTGCCACTGCTATTGCACACATGTGCCTCTGACCCTGCCTTCTGGAGAATCTCAATGTGTTCTTAATGAGAGGACTTCCAGACACCTCTGCCCCATTGCAACTGACAGTCTGGTAGCACAGCCTGTCTTGGACAGTCTTTCCAGTGCTTGGGCTTGCTGCAGTTCTTGCTGAGAAGCAACATCTTTTCTGCTGAAGAGACTGCACAGTCAGCAACTGAGATGGGCTGATTCAGACAACTTACTTGAGTGTTTTTGCAATCATTTCATTGACACCAACAACTGGTCTCTCAATTTCCAGGTCTTTACGACTGAAAGACAAAACAGAACAATTCTCCATTAAATCTGCAGAGGAAACTGGTTACCATTGGGGCACACAAAATCCAACCATGACTGCTGGCTCCAGCACCCAGGCTACTCTGTGCATCGTGCCCTGAGCAGGAGCCCCAGCAGCCATCCCCAGAAAACAGCATCCATCCTCTCATGGCATTGCTGTGCGCTCAGAGGTGAGCTCCTGAGGGCTGACAGGGTCTGGGGGCAGACACAAGGGCTAGGCTTTGCTCAGGGTAACAGCTGAAGACTAGGCTTAGGACAAAGGTTCCCCTGAAACAATACCCAATAGGATAATACATATGGCAGCAAATCTACTGAGCAAGGAAACTATGGAAGCTGTCTATCAGGCAAAAAAGTATCCTATACCTGTTGTATGAGGTGAGGAACAGCTGAAGGTTATCTTGGTTAATGTCCTGTGCAATATGAAGCCTGTATGTTTGGATCAAATCTAGATTTGCCTGCAGTTCCTCCTGTACAAAAGCAGAAGAATTGAAAAACAGGAAACATGGTTTTTACAGGTAAAGAAGCAACAGTCATAAAAATACCAAAGCATTAAAGAGTGTCCATACACGTCATTCCCTGTGAACAGTGACACAGAGGGCAGTGACTCCAGACTGCAGAAGGATCCCAGAGACATGAGGTGTTTATTTGATGTGCTGGTACATTCCATGCTCTGGTAATGTGACTACACTTTTACAACTGGCAGTGCACAAGCTACTGCAAGAGTACAGGTATCCTGAGATGGGGTAAGTTAACTCCCAAGCCTCAGTAATGTTTACAGATACAAATCACTCTGCACTAGGCAGGTCTTCCACTTATGCTTAATGTTTAAGAAGCAAAATATGTAATAATACTAATAAATGAAACAAAGTAAAAAAATATGTAAGCTTAAGACTGTGACCAGAAGAAAGTTCAATTCCAGCACCCAGCTCTAAGAAGACTTTAAGAACATTCTGAGAGAGCCAGAGAGAGCAGGGAATGCAAGGAAGCACTACATACAATGAAGAGGCCTGACAGTGGGAAGAGAACAGGAGGAAGCGGTGCTGGAGAAGGAAGCATTCCTTTTAGTGCTGACGTGTTGTTACAAGAAGACTCCAGGTCAAGGACTGATCTGCTGTGTGGCATATACAGTGTGTACAAGGCACTATCCCTGTAAGCCCAGTAAGACTGATGGTTGAGAAACAGCTAATCCCAAACAGAAGGCACTGCTGTATCCAAAGTTTTCAGGAGGGGCCGTTTTGCCTCTGCTGAAACTGAAGGGTAAGATGAAGAGCAGAATGCAGCAGTTCAACATCTGGACAGATACAAGATCCCACTGCCAGCTCCCAGCTGATCTGTGCTCTACTCACAGTCCAAAGGCTTCTATGCTGGCTACAGAGAACTAGCTGCCATTTGTTTCTGTGGAAAGTGTCCTGGGCACCACGAAGGAGTTCTATCACCAGTGCATGGCCTGGAGACAGTTAGGGCAAGAGCGAGGATGTGTGTGCCCCCCAGCATGCCAACCCTGATGTGAGCTTGATACACAGAGAAAATGGTACTACCTGTGACAACCCTTACCTGATGGACCAGAACTACTTGGGAACAGACACATACAGAAGTTATTGCTCCATGTTCAGTTGCACAGGCAATATTAGCATCTGCTGGGTACTTACATGGCCAAAATGATGTGCCAAGACAATATCCACTATGTTGGTTGTCCAGCCTGAAAACTGAAGAGTGACCATGAATGAGGAAAGTGCAGTTTCATCACACGTTGCAAAACAGCTACTCAGAGTAAAGAAAACAAAGAAGAAACTATTCAAATTATGTAAGAAGCAAATATCTGAAGCTTGGGATGGACATGCAAAGCTTCAAAGAAACTGTGTACACACAACACAGCTCTACAAAAAACTTGAAACCTAAAATAACTTCAAGGGGCCAGAATAAGAGAATAATTAAGAGTTCCATTCAATATCAATCAAATGAAGCCTGCAAGCAGAAGTACTAAATCAGAGGAAAAGTGTGTAATCCAAGCAGTTTATCTGCATGTCTCATTCACATGATCACACCCACCCCTGCTCCTATGGCAGAGGCCATACAATACCCAGACTAAGAATGCAGCAGGGACAGAAATTAAATTGTACAGTTTTCACCAGAAATGGAAAAAATCCTGTATTCTGTCCTTTTTATTTACTCTACACACTGTTCATTAGGTACTGTGGAGAGCACATGTGTGGGAAAGCAGAATCTCACCTTGGACGCTGCCCAGTCAATCCATCCCTTTGCACATGGATCAACATTAATAAGAACAAGTCCCTCCACCAGGTCAGGGTGGCTGAGCTGTAGGGAGAGAGCAGAGGCACACTCAGAAGGATTATTCAGCCCACACAGTGGTTAACAGCTGGTGCAGCAGCTGGAAAGCTTCTTGCAAAAGATGCAAGACTAAGTAAAATGCAGACAAAGTAGGGAGCTCCTCTGTGCCAGGCAGCCAGTGGCTCCCAGCAAGCCCAGACTCAGTTCAGTGGCACTACTGGCACTGAGGTGCTCTACAGCACCTATAGCCTCAGCAGTGCCTTCTGATGACCTGTGCACCTGGCACAGCTGCTCAGGCCCTGTGTGTTACAGGGCTGGGAGCAGCAACCTTCTCTGCTCCAATCCAGCATCTCTGTGAGGAACCTGAACAAGCTCCTGTGCCTGGAGAGCACCTCCTTCTCCTCAAGGAAGAGGCAGTCTTCCCAGTGGAGATGGTGCAAATGGCAGGGGAATTAGTGCTGAGGCCCCCAAGCCCCTGCAGAATGGAAAGATGAGCTACAGGGGCACCTGCTCCCCAGACAGCACCTCTGCTGCTCCCCACCTGCAGTCATCCCTTCCCCTGCTCCATCCAGCAACCCAAAACCCTCCAGTGTACCTTGGGCTGTACCTGGGCAGCACAGTATCCAGCACTAATGAGCTGCTTGTACCCACTTATGTGCTTGCAAACACAATCTCAGAAATCAGAGGCAACCAGCCTCTGCTGAGTTCTGGGCTCACTCCAAGGCAGCTCTCCTGCTCTACAGCACTGATGTGAAGGAGAAGGAAACATCTCTGTCCTCAGCAGGAAACTTCCCACAGCCCAGGGAGTGTGGCAAGAGCCTTGTGGCACTTCGCTGAGGACTAAGGCTGATTTGCACCAACTCCTCTTTAGCAAGGCTGAAAACTACCCAAGATACAGAAGGCAAGGAACAGTGAAACACCAGTGCCTCACACTGCCCTGGCTCAATCCTGACTGTAGGGAATGTAGAGAATGGAAAACAGAGAACTTTGTGTAAGGAGGGGCATCTGCCCAGCATAGTGGGTTGAAGAAATTGTCTAAAAAAGTCAACTCTCTGCACTCAACCACCTGAAGCAAATTTTACTGAAAATGTCAGATTTCTGTGGTTTTTTAACACTAACTCTGAAAAACTCAGGCAAATTCCTGGGCTAAACAATACCCACTGATTTCACATGAACACTACAGTAGAGAGAAATTTATAAGCAGATACTGAAATAGAGGCAGCTGTCTTGTGTAAGGGTGGAGCAAAATCTGCTTCCTTCCAGTGACAAAGCACATTCCTCATCAACACCAGTTTGCAACACAGCACCACATCAATTCTTTAGTGCCACCAACAGTGCACACAGCACAGTAACGCAGCTGGTCTCTATGAAGACTCAAGATTGGCTATTCCTAGCACTCAGGATGGGCTCTGCTGACTCAAAGGCATCACATTACAGTCTTTCCATGTCTGGCACAGCTTCAGAGTAACCCTGACTGCTCCAGCATAACCATCTGGATGGAGGTAGCTCTCCCATGGCTCCCTGCAGCCCTGTTGTAATTACTGAATGCTACTTTGCCTGTGCCCCACACACTCAGTCTGTTCAGTGATGACCACAGCCCATATGAGTCACAAGCAGTGAAGAGATACTTACTGCACACCTGCTGAGGACATAAGCACCAGCTCCTAGGCCAATCCCAATGAAGCTTTTCAGGCTGAAATAGAGGCATTTCACAGTCAGCACGACTAACCTAGCTCAGCTGAAGCATCCCTAGAGGCAAAACCTTTCCCCTCTGCATCCAACTGTGCACTTACGGCTTATTTTCAAAACAATGCAGCAATGATGCAGCAACTATAAACTGCCTCATGTAGCAGACAGTGTCCCCAGCATAGAACTAGACAGGGTCACACTGGTTGGGAGATGCTTGTGCCTCTTAGGACACCTCAGTGAGCATATTAGTCATGGCAAGCAGAGACAGAAGTAGGTGCTGGATAGTGGTATCCAGCTGGCTCACCCCATTTTCTTTCAGAGACTTACTTCAGGTGTGTCAGAACAGCAGGTAACATTTCAGCCAGTTCATCCATACTGGGATACTGGTACCTGAAAAGCGAGAGAGCACCTCCAAATACAGCCTGACAGAGGTTACCTTCCAGTTCCACTCAAGGTAGGAGGGACAAGGAATATCTGGCAGACGTGCACAGGTTATTAATGTGCAACAATACTGTATGTTTCAGCTGACTGTGTGGGTCCCATCCCTCAGAGCAAGACTAACACAGAGCTGTGGTCTTTTGGGAAATCAGACTTCTGGGGCAAGATGGACAGATGAAGTGCCAGCTCGACCTCAGTGTGCTGGATTCATGTTCAAGTCAGAAAGGTACCAGACTCAGCAGTAGTGAGGGCTTTACCCATGTCTTAGTAATTAGGGAGTTTGCTGAATGCCCCTTGGGAAGCTTCCTCATCTTGCCATTTCCTCTACTGCTGACACCTGCTTACCTCTACACTCAGCCTGGCAGTCGCAGCTGGCTTAAACTGGTGCTACCTCAGTCCAAACTGAGCAACATGAGTCTCTGCAGAGCTCTTACCCAGATGGGAATGGGGGGGCTCCTTCCTGCTGGCCTGGTGCATCCACATGGCACACAGCAAAATGATGGGTGATCTCTTGCATGTCTTCGAAGTTAAAGAATGCGTTAAAACAGGATTTGTCTGCAACAACAACAAAAAGAAATTAGACACTTCCTTAAGTTTTATTGCACCCTCCAAACACCATGGCACACATCTGCAGGAGCTCAAGTCCCCACTGAGCCCACAGGGCAGCAGGTCCTGGATGGTGCATGTGCTGTGCCTCAAAACTGCAATGCAGCAGTGAGTCTCAGCAACGGAACTTCCATGACCGGAGGGCAGGCAGACAAACAACAGTCAGCCTGCAATGCCCCAGAAAGCAGGGCCTTGCAGCACGTGGGTACTCAAAGCACTCACAGAGGAGCACCTGTGTGAATGTCACAGTACATTTTGGGTGGGAAGACATGTCAAAAGAGCAACTGACCCCACCAGAACATTACACTGCTGCTGCAGCCACGCAGAAGGGACTTGTTCACCTGCCCAGCACCCAGGGAATGGATGCCCTATCACACTGTGCAGCAAGTCAGCTAGAGCACTGCGGTGTGTTGGGTGGATCTATTTCTACCTTTCCACCTTGGCCCTACCTTTCAAGGGCTGTTGGAATGGACAGGGGCACACCACATGCTCTCCCTCCTGCACACCCTTATCTTTTCACCCTGGAATGACTTCATCTCAGGTCCATGCCAGGCCTGCTACTCCCGACGCTCAAAAGCAAATACCACAAATAATCACTTTTTCAGGGTCCTGGCAATGCAAGGGCTTACGGTTGAGGCCAATGTCATGGTATGTGAGGATGACAGGTCTGTTCCCCTTGGGTGTGCCCCGCATGGTGACATGAACCACTCCGAAAGCTGTCTCAATGTCATGTTCCTGCAGAGAGAGAAGAAGGAGCCCCAGTGTTACATATGCTGCCTGCACAGGGAACCATAACTGAGGGACAGCAGCAAGGGCCTCATTCCCACTTTAACACTGCTCTCTTACCCACAGTACAGCTCTTGAAATCACAGAACTGTTTGGGTTGGAAGGGACCTTAAACACCACCTCATTCCACCCCCCGGTCACGTGTAGGGATATTTTCCACTATATCAGGTTGCTCCAAGACCCATCCAACCTGGCCAATTCACAACACTGTCAAATCTGTCTATCCAACCTCTGTGTCCAACCACTGCCCGAAGCAGCTTTTGTACAGATGTGCAAACGGTCCGGGGCTGCATCTTCCCATGAACAGGATCTCTGGGATAACTATGGACCTTGGAAAAGCTGTAGAAATGTCAGGAAAGCTGGGTACACAACATCACCTGTAGGTCCCTTCTCTCATCTAGAGAAATCAATGGAGAAGACTTGCTCTTACAGAAATTGTAAAAAGCACCAATTATTTTCTTGATATTAAGAAAGTATCTGCTTAGGAAAAAGCCTCATGGTTCAGCTTGAAGATGGGACATTACAACCTCAGAAATATGTTTTACTAGTTTACATAAAGTATATGAAATATTTGTTTTTAAACAGTAATTTCAAAAGACCTGAAAGTCATTAAATCAAATGCAGGGCTGGTGAGACTACCTGGCTTGCAGGTGTTGTGTTGTGCATGTGCAGAATGTTATAAATGCATATTATAAAGTTGGCTTTTCGCAAGATGTGTGCTATATGATCAATAACATTGTGGTAAGGATATAAGTTTTTATTTCTGCTATTAGTAAAGAAAATTAGGCATAGTGGTAGTAGTTGATATAGTATACTTAAACTGTCTGTTTGGTCGGGATAACATCCAGTGAACAGGTAAAGAAGACCCTGTTACTGATATACCAACTATCAGCATCTCCTATCTGAAGAAAGTCTGGACCAAGGCCCAGGCTGGAGGTGATAATGAAGACACAGCCAAGAAACACACGTGCTCTAAAAAGGGGGACCCAAGGAGGGACCATGGAAAACAGTTCCTGGAATATGGAAACTAGTTTGTGGAAAAACATGATTATTCAACAGATTGATACAATAGAAAGGGGATTTAAAGAATGTCTCTGATACAGCAGGATGTGGACTTGGCTGAAAGCCAAGTCACCTGGCCATACTTTGCTTTTTTTCTCTCTCCTAATTGTCTTATTTTCTATTAAACCTATTTCTTAAAATTTACATAGAAAGTGAACCTTGTTTTTCACACAGAAGCTGGAGTATTTACCTACAAAGCAGCAGAGACCCATCTGCAGATGACATTACCTTACCTGAGGCTCACCTGGCTCCCTTTTCCTTAGGAGGGAGGGGATTGGGGGTATGAAAGGGCTTGTCTGTGTGCAAAGTGAGCATGTGTCCAGAAGGCAGTAATTCCTGTCCTCACAGCAAGGCTGCACAAGGCAGCCCAGGGTGCAGTCTGCTTCCTCAGCCTCCAGCAAACCTCCAGGCCCCTTGCCCATGTCTCTGCTCTCAGGGCTGCTCTGCTGAGCTGGGCAAAGCTCTGTCCTGTACTTCTGAAGGATGTGCTGTGCAGTCACAGCAACAGACTCCAGTTAAGTGCTCTCCAAGCCTGCAGGTGTTAATGACTCCTTTAAATACAGTGGCCACTTTTGGAGAAGGCGACTGGCAGTGCAGGTGGCTGGAAGGGTGAAACACAGCGAACTCAATGGAGAGTGCGGCAAGTGCCAAAGTGGCCAGAGCCTGAGACCCTCACATGCACTTCCCTACATCCCTCAGGGCTGGACTAAGGACTGCCACTAAGAGCAGGTCTGTGCCAGCTCTGGCACTTGCTAGGCTCTTCCATAAGCAGCTTGAACTCATTGAGTAAGCAGGAAAATATCCAGTAGTGGTGTGTTTTGTTCTGTTTTGTTTTGTTTTTGTTGTTGTTGGTTTGGTTTTGTTTGGTTTTTTTAATTAATCTTGCTTTGTTAGACTTCTGCCAGGTCAGTGAGTTAAGGAGCTGGCAGAGAGTCTGGCAAATGCTGGTTCTGGCTCAGAGCCCAAGGGGAGTGCATGGGGTGGCAGAAGGAATAACCTTGCCCTGAGCACAAGATCAATTAAACTGACTCACGGGTCATGAAGCAGGGACATCTGCAGGGGATGAGGGAGGGTCTATAGGCAGCAGCAAAAGGTCAACTATCAAACAGAAGCACAAACTAAACTGAGGAAACAGTAAGAAAAGCACAGAAAGTAACAAAAGAGCTGATGATACTGAAGTATGTCTGCAACCTAGTCTTTTCTGTAATTACATGTGAACTTACCGCTAAGGTCACACATGCTTTTACTAGGTAAGCTACAGGACAAAGTACTAGAAATAGAAACACCTGTTTCCCTTCAGAGCCTCTATCCAAGCATCTCACTGTGTTTCACACTGCAGCATCCTGCATTTTTGTTTTCCAAAGCTCAGTTCTCAAGTGGGGAAGGAAAAGTTTCCTTCAGCTAATAATCAGTTCTTGGTCTCCTGTTTACTCTGACTTTGCAGACTGTGTAAACAGCGATTTGAGGGAAAGGGGACTACCCTGATACTCCTTCAGTCAGATTAGTGACTCAAATACAGAGAATGTACACTTGTTGGAAGTTAGGATTTTATTTTTTCTTTCTCTCAGGGAATTTTGTCCCAGTTGTTGCCTAAGGGATGATAATGACCAGGACTTAAGAGAGACAAAACAAGTGGCCAAGGTGGGGGGAAGGGTGCAGCTGCCTGCAGCCTCTTAGCTGGGGGCTTTTCTCTTGGGAAGGGCAGAGGTGCCCTGACATTTCTGGCTGGAGGATGAGGGGCTGGGCTCAGCTCCTCACTCACTCTCTCTGGCTCTCGGGATCTGAGGGGAACGGTCGAGTTTCGCAGAGAGAATTCGCTGCCAGTGCGGAGTCCAGCCCGGCATTGCTTCTTCCTTACCCTGGGTGAACCTCTGCTCGTAAGAGCAGCCGGTGAACTGGGACTTTATTCACACTCGATCTGACTGGAAAGGACCCTCACCATCTATTCGGGTGCCTCAGGGCCCCGAACCCTTTCCCCTTTCTGGAGGGAACGTCTCCCCGGCTGCGTGCAGCAGCTGCTTACAGAAACCCGGCTGCTGCTGCCCAGCCCTGCTGCTTTCTACCGCTGCCTTGGGCTTTTTCGTTATAGTCTAACCCTGTGTCCGCCCGACTCCTGCGGCTCCTGCTAAGGCTGCGCAATTTTCTCTTACATTTTATTCGACACTCCGGGTGTGCCCGCCTCTGCCGTTCCAGCTGCTGCTCAGAGGTTCCTGCTACAGCTCCTTTCATTATCCAGAGGTGCACCGGGAGCGGCTGCTTCCCGTGAGTTTCCAAAGGAAGCCCCTTCTCCATCCCTGCCGCCAGCCCGCCCGCCATTGCCGTGTGGGGAGAGGCGGCCGAGCCTGCCCCACAGCGCCCCCTACAGCCGCGGGGGAATCATCGCCCCCGCCCTGCCCGGCCGGGAGCCGCCAGCGCCCCTGCTGGCTGTGCCTGGAACTGCACCAACGGGGAAGGTGCCCGCGGCCGGGAGAAGGCTGGGACTGGGTCTGTGCTCTGTTTGTTGTTGCTGCTGGGGTTCTTGTTTGTTGGCCTGGTTACACACACACGTAAAGAACTGCTATTCCTTTTCCCATATCTTTGCCTGAAAGCCCTGTAATTTCAAAGTTATAATAATTCAGAGGGAAGGGGGTCATATTCTCCATTCCATGGGAGGTTCCCATCTTCTTTGGCAGACACCTGTCTTTCAAGCCAGGACAACACCTGAACATGGCAGCAACATAAGTAATTCCATCTTTAACAAATCTCAGCAAGCAGCACTTAAAAAATATAAGATGCTAAATCTACAAACTTCTTACTCTGCCCTGTACAGCATCAATGGCTCAGACTGGGAGCGCTTAAGGCTACTTATTTCTCCTGTGAGTTCAATGGCAAGGTGGAAATCCTCCTTCTGGGAAGCAGCTACTTTTATCTGCTCTGAATAAAGCATATTACTTTTTAAAGCCTTTTTCCAAGGCTTTCTCCTGTCTACAAAGGGAGCAGCAGACACTACAACTAGATAAGGGTTTCTACCTTTACTTTTTTAACTGCACATCGGCTATCACACTGATCTCTTTTTCAAGATTATCTGGAGAAATAAGACTGAGTTTTACCCCCAGCTTCCCTACCGGTAATGCTATGACAGCTTTTCCAGCAATCTTTACTTTCTCTGAAACTTTCCCTGGAGTTTGAGGGCTTTTATCTCAATCTCTCATTGCAAAGGACAAAATCATTTTCAGATGCCACACAACTAGAGCACACATGACTCCCTATCACCTGTTTGTCTCCACAACAACTCTCCCATGTAGCAAAGCAATAAGACAGCAGAAGATAGAGCTCTTAAACCAGAGCTTAGGTATTATGCTTTAGATAACAACAGTCTCTACACTTACACAATACAACTTCTACCTTGAATTGCCCCCCAAAAGTTATTGTTTAGTTACATTATTACTGGTGTATTACTCTCTCAAATGCAGACCAGAATAACCCACTTACAGTGGGTACCAGAGCACTCAGTGAGAGAACAGGAACTTTGCAGGCTGCACCCTCTATCCTTGACAGACACATTTTCTGTATGTCTTTCTTGTAGACACCCTTCACAGTTGCCTAGTGAGATGTTCTGCCTGTATCATACTGCATCAATGCTTCCGTAACTGCTGCCCAGTTCCAAAACACAATTCTGGCACGTTCTCTCCTGGTATTTGCCTTTTGCTTGTGTAGAAGTGTGCTGGAAAGTAACAGACACTTCCAGACTCTGGCACACTTGGCTTCTTTCTGCTCTCTGCTCAGGCCAGCTATGACACACTACATCACTGTAGTTTGAAAAGAGATTCAAGGGTTGATAGCTTGCAGGTGTCTAATTCCAGCTATGGTCTGAACACTTATCTGATCTAGTGCAGGGAAGCAGTGATAGGAGAAGGCAGGTGGAAAATATGTGGCCAGGAGACAGCCAGACTTTTACACACCTACAGTCTTCAAAACAAGGGCGATAAATGCAAGACAAGCTCATGATCCACAGGCTGCGTTTTGAAGAGCTGGATAAAATTCAATTTTTACTTAGGGACTGAAAACTTTATCAGAAGTTTTTCTGAAGGTATTTTTACCTTTTGCCTTTATTGGCACAGTAGGTAAAAATAAACAGCAGCTGCAGCCCACCTGCTGCAAAAAGGAGGTCGGTAGCAGAGGCAGCGCAGCTCTCAGAGCCGGCTCTCAGCAGCTGCGGGCACAGCCCATGCCACACTTGCTGCTGGGACACGGTGCTGAGGCTGGGCAGGCAGCTGCCACTGATCCACGCAGCACAGCTGGGAACCACAGCTTCAAACACCAGCAGTGCCTGGAAGTCAGGAACGAGAAGAGAAATGATGGAACAGAAGGCATGGAGACTAACTGGAGCTGTAGACTGCTGTGTTGACTTCAGGAGCCTGTGCTTGTGGAAAATGAAAAAGTGATACAAGTTCTCAAACACTTGCATCTTGTAACAGTTTCCCATAACTTTCCCAGCCTCTAACAATCGGTAGGTCAAATGAGACTTCCTTAACTGGAGGTGTTGTCTTCAACTTTCTGAGGATGGGGCTGCAACCCCCAAACACTTATGACTTTGGTACCTCTCTCCCCCTGTGACCAGAGCAGATGAACCTTATTAATGTGTGAAGTAAAGAACCACGTAATTCTCCATCTTGTATCTGCAGATTTTGCATGAGATCTTGCCCTTGGTTTGGAAGCTGGGGAGCAACTGACCCCATTTCCATACTCCCCAAAAGAGACACTCTATCAGCTCATGACTCTCACATGCCCCTTCCTGGGCTGATGTGCTTGGGACTGTCCAGCCAGCCCTCGTACAGCAGCTGACCCTGACCATACTGCAGTTCCTCCAGAACTGCCCCAGGGAGCTCTGTCCTTGCTGAGCCAAGGGGTCTGGCAGGATGTCAAATGTGTGCAGGCACATGCTGTGGATGCACAAAGCAGCACAATGGGGTTGTTTGTTCTCTGTTCCTGATGAACAAGGATTGACTTGCTTTACTGAAAGCCACAAGTCCTGTGCTGACATTGTCACTCAACCCTTGCAATGTTAAGGTCTTATGCCTCTGGGTTATCATCAGCCCTGAGCCCGTGCTTTCATTTTCCACTCTAGAAAGGTTTGACTCAATGTGTAGCACACTTTCTTTACCCAAAGGCAGGTAAGTTTTGTCACTGCACCTTCCATCATTTTTTCCATACCACTGAAGAGTATATCTAAGCAGCACAGGTCCCAGTACAGATCTCCAGAGTCCTCCTCAAGTGATCTTGACAGTGAAAGCAAATGCTGGGATTTTTTAATCAGTATTTCATCCATCAATGGATTTCTCCTCTGACTGCATGGCCTCCTACGTCCCTTAAGAGATATGTCTGAAGGCTCCTTTTGGTCCTGTCTCTTGGAAATCCAAGTAGGCTACACTGACTGAATTCTCTTTATTATATCACTACTGACTCTTCTGAAGAATTCTAACAGCTCTGCAGAGCAGGACTTCCTCCATTTAAAAACTTCCATTACCCTTTCCTAATATTTATCAGTGTACTTAATCCACTATATGGTGCTAATTTCATCAGTCTGTCTGGTATAGCTGGTCAGTGAATTCCCAGAACTCCTCTGAATTCTGATCTTATAAAATGTCTGACAGATGAATCATTGGGCACCATGGCAGCTTCAACAGAGGAGCATAACCTCTCACTTAACACCTCAATTATTTAATCTTTAAACTTATTTAAAACTCCTGTGTAGCCCTGGTTCGTGCCTGACATGTTTTGGTTTCTGAAATTCCTTTCCCTGGGAATTTTCTGTAAACAAGAGACATGTTTTGGTAACAGCAAAAATGTTTACATATTTCCCCTAGGAGGGGCTTCTTCATGTCCCTTTGGTCTGACTAATGTGACTGAAGAGGTTTGTCTTCTTGTCACCAATCAAACTGGTCTGTGTAAAACAGTATAAAAGGGGAAGCACTTCCCAAGAATAAAGGAGTCACTTTTTCAGCCTTCTGAAGTCGGAGTCTTTGTGTTGTTGTGGTGTACTACAGCGTCACTCCTGGGTTGATACTTACAGTTCTGGCAACTGCTACAAATGCATGAATATTACTTTTCTAGAGCCCCTGCAGCAGACACTGTGGGTTATGGCAGGGTCTGCACTGACTCCCCACAAAGAGCATTCCAGCACAGTACTCTCTGCGAGTTGCTCTGTGCCAAGCCTACATGCAGAAATAATTATGTTTAGTTTTTCTGCTATGACTAGCCCTAAGCCTTTCTTCTATGTTCCATTTTGACAGATCTGAAAAAGGACAGTTGGGTTTTTCCCCTTTGCAAATCGCTCTCATCTTTGATTCTCTCAAATCAAATTCTCTCATCTTTGCAACACCCCTCTGCCTGCTTTGTTGTTTGTATATTTAATATGCTACAGTCAAAATCCTCTTCCATTTTCCCCAGCTTTTTAAAAAATGCTTTGTTTACAATAGCCTCTCTGCCCTTCTGTTAGTCATGCTGGCTTCCTGGCACCATTCCTTGTCTCTGCTGCGATGATGGATGGTGGACATTTGCTCTCTGCCCAGTTTATGTTCAACAAGCTTCTCTGGTTCTGTGCAAGCATTGTTCTGAACTTTGAGTGCAAAACTAGTGAAGTTTTCTATGGTTTGGTGGTTAGCTTTTTTCCTTTTCCTCAGGGATGTTGATCTGGAATACATTATGGTTCCCACTGCAGAGCAGCTCTTGGAAGGCATGGAATACATTTCTCTGCCCTCAGAATCATATCAATGATGGCTTCTCATGCTCCGGAGCTCCTTAATCTGCTCCTCCACAGAAGTTTATGGCTAAAATGCAGTGTTGTTACCATGTAAGGGATGCAACTCAGATTGGCTGACTTGATGACGAAGTGCCACTGGAAAGAGCAGCACACCTTCTCCTCTCCCTCCACTCTACCTCATGTCCAATGAGGTGATGGTCTTATGAAAATCTTAAAGCGGGAGTGCAGGGTTGAGTTCACTGTCCTGTGAGTTTTGCTATAATCTCTATGGGTGCCAGCTCCTGTGAAGTTCTGCTCTCAAAGAGCCCTGCACTTCAGAAGTGTGTACAAACCCTAGTGGCTCAGATACTGGAAGATGATACAACACAACTCAACAGAAGTTTTAAAATATCTGAGATCAAACTCAAACAAGAACTGCTGGAAGGCATTCCTTGCTGGGCATTTGCCAGCAGAAGGTCAGACAAGGCTGGGACATTATTCTATTTGCTCTTAACACTTTTGAATGCTTCTCAAACTAAAGAAGAAAACCCACACCCAACTATGACTGCCAAAGCCTAAATCTACTGTGGGACTGATTATGGAAAAAGTAGGCACATGGCCAAAGGTTCAAATGTAGGAAGCATTTCTGACTGCCACTCTGCCTTTGGCCAGAGAGGGAAACAATGACAGGGTCACTGACAGGTGCCACCTGTTAAAGAATCCATTCAGCACCAGTAGCTTCACGTGCAGCTGCAGTGGAACTGTAGGTTGAGCTCTGGAGAGGCAGGAGCCCAAGCCCGCAGCAAGAGGCCATGAAGTGAAGACCCTTTGCAGAAAAGGGCCCGAGGACCTGAAGCCCAGAGAGGGGACCCAGACTTAAGAGACACTGCAGCAGCTGAGGACCCTCAGATTTTCCCTGTGCTGTGACGGGATAAAACCCCTTTGTTTGGAGTCTCTCTTCAGAGGCACCAGCTTGAGCTCTTACTTTGTTGTTTTGCTATTTGGTTGTTGCACCATGATTAAATTATCTTAGGGATCTGGATGTCTGTGACTCTGCTATGGAAAACCTGGGGTAAGAGCCAGTAAGAAACCTGCTGTGACTAAGTGTGGGATGTGAGCTGCCAGGGACTTTAGTCCCAATTCAGGTGGCGCAAAACTGACTGCCAGAGTAGCTCCAGGATGGTTGGACAATGAAGTTTCCTTAACACCACCAAAAGTTTCCCATATTGAGAAAAAACATTCAGAGTGAAGGAGTGAGGCATCCAACAGCAGCTCCACAGGTGCTAATGCCTTGAGCTCCAGAAACTCACAGGCAGCAGAAGTAGCAGTCCCAATTCCAGCCATGCTCCCACAGACCCAGGTCACAGTGTGATCTAATACTTAAGTTTTAAAAGTTATTAAAGGCTAAAGAAACCATTTGTTTCACACTGGGAATGATTAATGACTAGAAATCGTATTACCAGTGCTTCTCATGACTAATTTATTAAGCTTCTTTTTTAGTATTACCAGATTAGTCTTACTCGCAATGTGATGCTGCTCAAAGTTCAAAATTAATTCCTTAGAAAAACTGGGAATTCATTTAATTTGGAGACTGGCAATAGAGAACACATCCGTGAAATCCCTTCAAAATTTTTTTTTAACATGAAAACCTGGGAGAACACAGAGCAGCAAGGCATCTGTTGCTTGCACTCTGCTCAGTCTTGCTAAATGTCTGTACTAGCATAAAGCTAGAAATGTTGGAGAGTGAATCCCCCTGGGCCAAATCCACATAGGCCCAGGAGTGCCCAGAAATGTAACAATTGAATTACAATTCAGAAAATCTAAAATACATAAATCCACACAGGGATGAGGTAGAAATGCAAGCTAGCAAGAGAAGCCCTAAGGCCTAGTTTAAAGTTCAGAAACATTGTCTTTTGCAAAGTTAGTTAAATTCTAGTTATAACAAAAATAATGTAACCTTCCTGAAAATTCCTAGATGGAACAGATAGAATTATATGTGTAGAATTTGTGTAAGAATTTATGAAAATTGCCTCACATCAATTTTAGCTTATGATAGGTCCAACACTATTGTAAGAAATCCGTGTTTAAGTCTGGTTGGCAAAATTAGAATAAAATGTACTACTTAGAGAACACACACACAGAGGACTCACGAAAACACCGATGCCGCTGTTGTTGCTACTGCTTCGACTGCTACTGATAAAGACGCTCACGGGACACAGACAACCTAGGCCTCCACTGCTGCTGTGGCTGCTGCTTCTGCTTGGGACTTAGAGACTTTATGTTAGAAGGCTTCTGCGTACCGCTACAGACTCTAATAACTTTGCCTTCATGGGACTCATTTAACGATGTAATAATGGACTTCTTTTACAACTATCCAGCTTTTAGTCTTCACTGAAGATGCCCAAACCCCTCAGCGTCAAGAAACATCCCCAAAAAACCTTTCAACTTAAGGACATTCAGTTCCTGGTTCACCTAAGGCAAAGAAAACTGCTTCTGCTGCTTTGCTGTAAGGTGAAGGAGATGCAATTACTCTGGGCAGGCTTTCCCCTTTTTCACTGACTCTGCGGCTACGGCTATTTACTTTACGTCATCTTTGCCAGTCTCGGCGAAGGTAAAAAACAACTGCATCATGCTCTTGGGGCAGCCTATCCCAGCTACTAACCATGGAGAGATTAAAGCAGAGACTCCATTGTCTTGCTCTTGGCAACAGCTGCCCTCAAATTTCTACATGTTACTAAAACAATACCATAAACTGTAACTGTAAGGTGAGAAAAAAATATTGTAAGACTGTAAAACACCACCATCGGGTAACTGTTCCCATTATAATACTGCCAACCTTAAGGCAGCTGGCAGCTGAGTGCGTCCCAGATCTTTCTCAGTGAAAAATTATTTTGGAAATAGTAGAGTTGAAGGAGATGGTTGCATGGGAAGCAAATCAAAATCAGATTGAAAACAACATCTTGAAGTAAATTATTCATTTCCATACAGAGCAGAAACTTATTAATAGAAAACACAATATGATCTATGCAGGCAAGCAATAGTTTCTGGTACTCTGTGTAATTGGATTAAATCTTAAATTTTGGGTGAGAATTGAGAGCAGCAGAAGAATGAGATACGCAATCTGCTTACACAAACTCAAAAGCAACAGGACACAGAGTTCCAAGCAACTGTTCCAAAGGCAGGTGATGGTGAAGGATGAACCCAGTTCTCTCTGTGACCCTTGCTAAAGCGCAGTGTCAGCCAGCAAGAACTGGCAAGTCACTTCCAAACACAGATCCTGCCAGAGAACAGACACTGGCTCTGCAGTCAAAGGAACTCAGTCAAGTGAGCTACAACACAAAAAAAAATCATGAACCCCTACAACCACGCAATGCTGAGACCAGTAAGCAATTCATGGTATGTCTGAGATATAGAAAGATGCATTTCTCCATCTCGTGCCCTGCCCATGTGTTACAAGAAGCAGTTAAAACCACAACTTTCTTGCACTCCAGTCAAGTATCCAGTGTCATGAGCAAGGCACCCAGCACAGACTGAGGAATACATGGTGTTTCTTACTCCTGCTCTGAGAGTAGATCCCCCCTTCCCCACAGGAAGGCAGGAAACTGGACCTGCCTAGATCTGTAATAGTTCAGGGTCAATTAAACCACGGCAGCTGAGCTCTGCTCTGCCCAAGGCTGGCAGGGGGACACTCTGCACTGTTGTTTTGAGACAGCAGAGTGTGAGACTGCAGCTTTCCCCACGGGCTGCACACAGAACAGAGAACCTCTGGCTCTCTCCCTTCTGGGCAGTGGACTAAAGGTGCCACCACCTGCAGACACACAGCCTCCGTTAAGCTGAGGCCCACACAAGGGAGACCTGAATGCACTAACATACAGGCGAGCCTGAAATAGTTTGTGGGACTGCTAGACCCAAGATCACCTTAACTCGTCAAGGAACCTGGCAGGTAAGACAAGGGCCATGTTTCCTGCCAAGGGCAGTCCTCTACTAATATTATGTCTGCATTTTAGTACCAAATTGCATTTCAGTATCTTGCTGAAGACAAATGAACATCTTAAAATCTCTTGAAGAAGAGAACGCAGGGCTGTGTTCTGTCTCCAAACTTTCCACATGCCTAGGAACTAGAACTGCAGTGAATCAAAACTGGTGGTACAGTTACTCATTAATAGCTGTGAAATACCAATGATGGATGTTGCATAATGGATGAAAACGGCTCAACCTAAAGCACATATATTTGCTTTGCTCAAAAAACTCACTCACAGTGTCATGGGTTCAAACAGTATCTCTCTGTTAGGACCTTAGAATTCTACGGAAAGGACAGGGATCTATGGGGGGGGGGGGGGCAGGTTTTGGATTGACATGCAGTTCTGACCAGTCAGAAGACGGAAAGCGACTTTTGGTAATACCCATATAAAAGCTGAAGCTGGGTTGGAGACGCTCTCTTTCCCTCCCGTCCAGCGAGCAAGTAATATGTGGGTTGGCTGAGGAGAGCCCGGCTTAGGCCTTGGCTGCCCTCACCGGGGCCGGGGCTGGCCGGGACTCCGGAAGCCGCTGCCCGCAGAGGAGGCAGGGCCGGCTGAGCCCTTTTCCCCCGGCTGCCCGCAGAGGAGGCAGGGCCGGCTGAGCCCTTTCCCCGGCTGCCCGCAGAGGAGGCAGGGCTGCAGTTCGGCAGGGCCGGCCGCGGGTCTGCGGCTGTGGCGGGGATCGGGGCCGGTCGTGGCAGGACCATGCCCTGGCCCCCCCAGCTGCCGGCACCCCTGGCCCGGGGGAGGATGGGATCCTCCCCACCCCACGCTGGGCCTTACAGAGCAGCAGCAAGCGACTGGCACCACCAGATCCAGGGGTGGAAGACAAGGTATCTAACAGCCTTCCCCGCCACCAGCACGGCTTTGGAACATTTGCAGCGGCCGCGGCAGAGATCACCTGACCACGCCAGGCCTGGGCAAGCTTTAACTCTTTCCTGACACAGATTGAGACTTTAAACTCTAACCCTTTTCAGAAATCAAGAGAAAAGGCCAAGTTGGAGACATGTAAAGGGACAATATGGAGATTTCAAACTCAGTAAAGGAAGAGTGACTTTTTTAAGTGATAGAAATGACGAGTTGCCTTGGTTCTAGGCCGAAAAATCTTCTATGGATTTTGGTAACAGGATAATCTTTTAAATCGTGGACAATATAAATTGGGGAGATGATTTAGGGATGTGAGCAAAGGTATCTGTGATGAACTGAGTGAATATTGTGCTCCCATGAGAGGCTGAACAGAGAGAGATGAGAAGAAGCCCTCTGCCAATGAAGAAGTGAGAAGACCATCTCTGTTCCCTGAGTTGAAAAAAGATCCTTTGTTTTTTTGAAACAGCTCATTTTTAAAAGGTACCACCCCAATTTGTGAAATCCATGGGTCATAGGTAGTCATGGGAAAGGCTACGTGATATGAGAAGTTCCACAGATGCAGATTCTCTGGGCAGGCTGCTTTTGTGTGAAAGTTACCAAACCACAGGAGTGACTTCTCTCTCTCAAAGACTGAATGACAGACTGTTTTATAAGTGGTACTGACCTGGAGTTCTGAGGTTTGCCTCTTTACATTGTTTGTAGAAAATAAACAGTTTGTAGTGAGAGGGTTAGTTTTACAAATTAATTTGTGGGGGGTTTTTTTGTCTTTTCTTATTTTTCTCCTCTTAGTGTATATTAATAAAATCTGTGTTTGCTTCTAAGTTGTTTTTGCCTTTTTCTCCCAAAATCCTATCTCTCTGTTAGCAAACAAAATCGGCAAATGTAAAACCACCATAAAAATGGTGCCATGACTTGAATTAGCAAACCTAAACCACAACACACAAGAACATAAAAAGCACAGCAACTTCCTTATGCATAATCACCCCTCTGGCACACTTGTCACAGAATACAGAAAGCAAAACTAATGTTTGAGTAAACTCTAGGGAAGGACTGTGCACATAGATTTAGAAATAAAAGTCATGTTTCAGTTAAAGTCCAGCTAGCTAAAACTTTCCAGAACACAACACTGCAGTTTTACAAAGAAATGAGCTTTTAGATAGAAACCAGATGGGAGGAATCACAGGAAAAGCTTCCCAAGAAACATAAATAAGGCAAAAAAAAGGCCGCCAAAATAACATTCTATTTTAATAATTGTTATCTTTACAGTGTTTTTTTTGCTGTGATGTCAGAAGTCAAAACCAGTACTTTAGTGGTGGTGCTAGTTTTAATAAGATTAGGAGTAGCATTAATCTACCAGGTATTTAATAGACTTGCTTTTTAGATCAAAACATCTTATGTGTTCTAAATAATTTCACTCTAGGACTTTAAACACAAGAACTCATTTTACAAATCAGAGGAAAAATGGTCCTCAATATCCCAGACAAAATGTTTCAATAGGGGTGAGAACAGCTCCCCTTATTCACACACAGAAAGCAAATCCTTCCTAAAAAGTGATAACGTTCTGTTTTATTTCAGCACAGTAAACAGGAAACACCTTAAACATCTTGTATTAAATGCCACTGGGTAGCAGTCACAAGCTGTCTTAAATAAAAAATGAACACAGATTCAAAAAGTGAGCACAGTTTCAATTGAACATCTCCAACATCAGGAAATGCACACAATGGAATATGTCAACCTCTCAGCAGCACATACCCTCTCTGACAGCAGAGCAAGTAAAAATAAAGCCAAGAGACTAGGCAAGGATAATCAAACTTTTAAAAATGAAGATTAAAAAGTTTCAAACTGCTTGTAAGTTTAAATCCTTGCAAAAGAACTTCTCCAAAACTGATTCAGTAAAAACATGGGCTTACTGAAAAGTGACACTTTCAGTAAAAGTAAGCGGCAAAAATTCCTTATCAAGGTCTGACATTAATTCTGCTGTGTTTTACTCTGGGCACAAGCAATTGAGTAACTCCACATTTTCCATTAATGCCAGCAAGACAGCACATTTTTATACCAGAAAATTTCTTTCCTCCAAGAGTTAATGCATGACTTGTCCTTTCTGTTTTAGATGAACCCTTCATGTCCTGGATTTACTTATTCCCACCTCCTCCTCCCTGAAAGCTTTCAGTCAAATCCCAGACCACCTCCACACTCCAAGCCCCCTTCTTCTGCATGGTGTGTGCTGAAAGCCAAACACTTCCCTGCCTTCCTGTTGGTGGGAGGCAGCAGAGGGGAAGTGTCAGCTCAAATGATCTAATCAGCTCATCAGATCAAAATGGCAGCTTATTTCAGACTGAAACATAACACAGGTTTAGTTGGATAGTTTTACAAATATATCAGCATATTCCTTCATTTCTATTTAAAGCAAATCATCTGGAAAAGAAGAGAGAGATGTAGGCTGAGACAGAACACCTACTTCTGAAAGCTGCAGAGGGTCTGCAGTGTATAACAAAAGCACAGGCACAGCTCTATTAACAGTGCAGGTCACCACACCATCTGTCCATCAGCATTCCAGACCATTTATTCAACCATCTGCCCATGGACATTGGGAAAACCCAAGCCTAGACCTCATTAGGGTTCATACCACTTTCAAGTAAAATGTAGGTCTCAGATTTAGGTTAATACTTTTTAGTTTTGAGAATAACCTAAATTCTTATTGATAAAGACTGCTAAGCCCCCATGCTAGCTCTCCACTTCATCTCCACTGCAGTTACCAGATTATGTGGTAACTGCAGTGGGGCTGTTTAACTGATGCCCAGGCAATTTGTTATGCATCAGGGTTAGCTTTGGTTGCTTGCATATGAACAGTTTAAGAAAACCAGGACAGCTGTATCTGGAAGTCAGCTGTACCAGAAAAGCTAAAAGCTTCCTCACACACATTCACCCCAGAGTAACAAATTTCAGAAGGAGGAAGAAGCAGAAACTTGTGCTGTTGACTTTGCCCAGATCTGATCCTGGCAAGTTACTCAAAAATAAAACCAAACATAGAGGGAAATTAATAGAAATTCACAATGGCATTGCCCCTTTTCACCTAAGAAAGATCTTCTTACAAACTTTAAATATACATGTTATGTTGAAAAGTAACACATGCCAAATATACAGAAAACAGTGTGCGGAACCTGTGTCCCTGGCCCCACACATCTCCTAGAGTCAGTGACAATAATAATGAAACATTCCTGAGATGGAATTAAACTAAACACTTCTCTCATTCATAAGCATGGCCCCGCTGCAGAGAATATTTTGAAATTCCAGATTTTGGACTGAGGGAGGTCTAAAGGCACCACAGAACTAACACTGAGGGTGGCTGTTATTCCAGCTGTATCCAAAGAGAAGCTAGGGCAGGAACATCAATCTGTCCTGGAAGGAGCTGGGACCCTGAGGTTAGTTCATGCAATTAGAGCATGGTGCTAATAACACCAGAGATGGTGGGTTCAATATGGGCCATTTACTTAAGAGTTAGACTCAATGATCCTTGTGGGTCCCTTCCAACCCAGCACACTCTGTGAAATTCTGGATGGGCTTACAGCAAATGACCTCATGGCCAAGGGCACAGAATAACACAGAGAAATAAACAGGACTTGCTCCAACATGTCAATGTCTTTTACTAGGGAGCTTAAACTGGACCTGCTCTGCCAACAGGGTTATCAACAGTGCTGACAGAGCCTCACTTTTCCCTCAGCACCCCCTTTCCTCACCGCACTGGCTGCAGCCCTGCAAGCACGGATCAGGATGCAGTCAGCTCCAGTCAAAGCTACAGCTTTAACTCCATTCAAAACAGCTTTTTTTTAACTATTAGAGAAATTAAAAGTCTGAAATGTAGGTCTTGCATCACTGATGCTATGGTGCCATATTATACTACACTACACTGTATAAGATAATAAAATCCATCTCACAAATTCTTTAACTTTTGCCTTAAAACCCACCAGGTCCCTTGCAGATATTGCTGCTATTGGAAGCTGATTGAGAACTTCACTGCACTGTAACTGGAAAACATCTTTCAGTTATCAGCCTTCATCAGTCTGTGGCCAGTTTGTGCCTGTTCTTGTCAAACTGAGATCCTCCTTTGCCAAGGGTCTTCCTCCCTGTGAAACTCAGGACAAATTAAAACACTGCCCCAGCCTACGTGCTTTTAAATCTTTCTCTACACAAGAGGATCTTTCTTCCACTGAAAGCCCTGGCAACCTTCTTCACTTCAAATTCCCCTGATACTGGTAAAGTCACACGAGTTTCACAGAGGTCTGGATGTGGCAGCCAGATGTGCTTTGCTAGATTAAAAAGCAGCAGTAATTTTTCACAAGACACGAGCTCAGTCTCCAAGTGTGAGCACAGTTCCTGGTACTAGAGACTGAGACAGAGAACCCAAGGATCCAACACACAATCCATCCTCTCTGGCAGATTTCAGAGACTTAAACCAGCCCTTGGAGTACTTTCCAGGTATGATGTGGGGGAATGTCAAGCCAGGTGTGCCCTGAAACCACACCTCGTAGGGAGAGATGACGGAGGAAGGTGAGGCTGGGACCATATTTACAGTAACAAGAGACACCATGTTAACATCTTGCTAAAAAAAAAAAAAAAAAAAGGTATTCTGCATGAATTATATGGTTTCCTGGAAAGAACATCTTGCCTTCTGCCCAACTGTTGCCATGGGCACCAGCTCACTGGTGATCTACAGCAAAGCACATAAGTAACAAGCCCATCTTTCCTGGCCTAATACTCCCCAGAGCACCACACTCTGGCTGCAGACCACCCAACTTTTCCCAAAGCTCAGCCCTGGAGAGGACAACCACAGCTCCAGGACAGCCAAGTGCCCAGACTGGCGGCTGCAGTGCCAGGTTTCTGTGGGGCTTGCCCACCTTCAGATCTGGGGCTCTGCTTAAAGAAAAATGCAAAGAGGCTTTGCTTATTGAGGAAAAAGTGTAGAGCCAAAAGGCAGCAGCTCTGTGACAGGGCCTCTTTCCCACCTTCCCACTCTGCTCTAGCTCCCAAGAGCATGCCACTCACAGCCAGGCAAGGCATGGGCACACCCAGAGCTTCGGTGGGTCACTAGAGGACTTGCAGCGGAGGCCAATACACAATATATTCATATTCTTCCCAATCCTGGCACACAGACCACAGCAGTAAATGCCTCTGCTGTCCACACTTACTCAAAGGCATTGCACTTACTTTTACCCATTACCCATCTGACATGGGAGCACACTTTACCTCTAAAGGTAACAGAAGATATAGATAGATGGAGACATGACAGTACAGCAAAGTGTTTTAAAACCCATTATTTAACTTTATTTCAAAAGAAAAAACATTGCTTAACACTATTGCTGCCTTCCAGATCAGACACTGAAGTTATAATGTGGTAAGATTAGTGATTTTTATAGTTGTAGGCTTTAAGATACCAAAACTCACAATTAATTGAGCTAAAGCAGTACAGTGATGTGTACCTGCCCACATGGCATGGACATTATCAGTGTCTGATATTAAGAGAAGGAAAAAAATATGGATGACCTTCATAGTACTGTATTTACTATGTTCCTGCTATGCATAGGCTTGCAAATAGTTTTCTGGAATCCCCTACATCAACAGATCTATTAAATTTATCACAGGATGTTGCCAGCCCCTGGTGTGCTACAGCAGTGCTGTATGACCTGCCCTATGCTGAGTAGAGCACTACAGACACAGCAGCCTCCAACTGCTAGAGAGAAACAACAGCCACTAGCTGCATACCCACATGCTCAGTGAGAAGACAGCAGGATAATCTGGTATGGGAAATGAGCCTGTGCTCCACAAAATGCCCCACAGAATCTCAGTGCTCTGCTCTGACTATCACAGAGCATGTCCACTGTCTTGGATGCTGGTGGAGCAACCACTTCTATGAAAGGATTATTCCTACGGCAACCAGAGCCATTGGGTTCACCTCAGCACCATCAATAAACTCCTGGAGTACAGAAATGGCTGTGTCAAAACAGGCTCAGCAAAGCAGCGTGCTGTATCTGGGGCAGCTCTCTCACTTCCATCTCCTCTCAAGACAAACAGGTAGAACATGCAAGCTCTTCCTTTCCCTGCCAGTGAACCAGACGGGACATGAAAGAGCTGCAGTTCTTCAGCATACTGCATTTTTCCAAGAAACTGTTATTCAGGAGACCAGCCATCCTGCAAGATGGTGTGTAGCCTTGGCAGAGCAGTCTGCACCTCAGAACTTTCATGCTGCTTAGCATGTAAGGGTGAAGGGCAATTTATGTCACTGGAATCTTACTGATTAAACGTTAACAGGAACTAAAGTCAAAATACAGAGGTTTTTTTCACCTCTCTCAACATTACTGCTCACCTATGGGGAGTTACCAACCGATCCTTGTCTCCTGCACATGGTCTTACCTGACAGTCGAAGTCCTGGAAGTTGCGAGCTGCATTCTGTTAACAAAAAACAGGAAAAAAGAAAAAAAAAAAGAAAAAAGGAGATCAGCACAATGTCCCAGAACACCCCCAACAACATCATGAAAGTTTCCCATAGAGACCTCTGTTACAGCACAGTTGAGACTGGCTGCAGTCAGGTAAGCAGTGAAATGCAAGACAAGCAAACTTCATGCAAGATCTGCCCATTCCTATACAACAAGGTTATAGGGCTGTAAGGAGGCTACCAGCTAAGGGAACTGAGTACCTATGTGCACAGCTGAGAGTCTTCGAGCAGGGACAGATGCACATAAGAAGGACAGTGGCCACAGCTGGGCTGCATATGGGTCTGGGTTTTGTCTTCTCCTGGTGTCCATTAACAATTTGGATCCAAAGCTCCTAAAGGACTACTGGGATCTCACATACTGAGTACAAGAAAAGAAGCCATGCAATCAGCTCCTGTGCAGCCACTGCTGCAGGTATGGGATCGTTTCATGATACAGGGACCTGCAAGCTCCTGAAACCTGAGGACATGCAAACTGCACGCAGTAGCTCACCACTGACTCATCCCAGAGGGAGACCCCGTGCATGCAGGTGAACACAGTCAGTACAGCACCTACTTGGCATCCTGCAGGTTGGAAGGTCTGCAGGAACCTGTCTGTGTGCCCATGTACTTTGTGAAACACAGTACTTTGTCTCTAACCACACAGCAGGTTATATTCACTGAGAGCTGTCAGCAAAAGACTGAGCAAACCACTTTAGAGGGCACTCCAGCTTATGTGTTCTAGTCATAGCACCTGTTGTGGTTTGATAGTGGCCAAATGCCAGGCACCCACGAAAGCTGTTCATTCACACTCTCTTGCTCTCAGCTGGGCAGAGGAGAGGGAACAAAATTAATGAAGGGCTCACGAGTTGAGATGAGGACTGGGAGAAAACACTCAAAGGGGAAAACATTCAAATTTAAAGGTGTTAAGTAAATTTATTATTAACAGAGTCAGAGGAGGATAATGACAAGCAAAATAAGCCTTTAAAACACCTTGTTTTTCCCCCTCGCCCCTTCCTCCTTCCCACTGACAGCGCAAGGAGTGGGGTTTTGGTCAGTTCATCATTCAAGATCTTCAGTTCATCCAGGGAGAGAGGAGTCTCTTCTCTGCTGTGCCACGGAGCCCCTCCCACAGGAGACAGTTCCTCATTAACTCCTCCAGCGTGGCTCTAATCTCACAAGCAGGAGTCCTGCCAAAACTGCTGCAACATGCATCACTCCCACAGGCAAACAGTCTTCCCCACACTGCTGCAGTGTGGGTCACTTGTCCATGGGGTGCAGTCCTCTAAGGATAGGTTGCTCTAGTTTAGAAGCAAAGGCCCTCTCTCTGCCTCCTGAAGAAGGGGCTCTCTCTCCATTTGGGTCTCCCACTGGATTACAGCTTTCTCTGGCATCCACCCACTCTGGCATGAGCACTTCTCCCATGGGCTGAGAGGGAGCATCCCCCATGGACCTCATGGGCTGCAGGGGCACAACCTGCTTCACCATGGTGCTCACCATGGCCTGCAGAGGAATCTTGGCTTTGACACTTGGAGCACCTCCTCCCTCTCTTTTTCCACTGGCCTTGGTGTCACTTTGCTCTCCCTCACATGTCCTCACTTCCTCCTCTTCTCTGACTACGAGAAAAACTGCTGCTCACTGTTATCAAAAGGTACTTTTGATAACAAGTTCCGCTAATTCAAAGATTCGTGCAGGATCCCGCAGCTCCAAGAGGTCGATCTCGTCTAGGTTCTGTGCTGGAGAGTCTCACCCTATTTCTGCTGCCAGCCATGCAGCCCCTCCACCACCAAGTGGGCAGTGGCAGCTGCCATGGTGCTGATGCTATTTAACACCTGTCTTGATGCGGGGTGCTGGGAAGGAGAAGCTGCTGCCACTGCCCCTGCCCTGCTTCCTGCAGCACGGCTGGCATGGGGCAGCCAGGCACGCAAGGCTCACCACACTCTGCACTGGGATGGCAGCAGCTGTGGTGCCTCACCACCCCTGGAAAAAGCTGCGTGCATACTGTTGTGATTTTCTTCTTAAGTCATCACAGAGGCATTTCTGACCTCTCTAAATGGCCCAGCAGCATGTCCACCTTCAGAGCCCTCAGAGACTGGCTCTGTCAGACATGGTGGAGGCTTCTAGCACCTTCTCACAGAAGCTGCTCCTGTGGCCCTCCTTCACTACCAAAAACCAGGCTGTGCCAAATCAACACAGCACCTTAGTACTAAAATTACTAGGAGAAAACTAGGATCATATATGGACAACAGAAACACTCCAAACATTTCTTCTGGCTGAGCACCCTCCTTCCTCTCCATGTGTAAACACATGGCCGTGTTTTCCTCCCTGCAGAGCCTTGTCTTGTTAGTAAGAACAAGGGTTGCAACCTACATTCTGCACTTTGAGACATTTAAATTGAGATACCTGCAAATCTGTTTTAAGAATCCATTCCCCTCTTTCCTCCTCAGTGCTAAGTACTGAACTGTGGCAATGTTTTGAGCAGGACACAGCAAAACGCACTAAATCCTCAGGATCGGGGAAAAGAAAAAAGCAATCTCCTCTTATTTCAGTTTGTGACCCTGAAATTACTTGAGATTTCTGACACCACTGCCCACTCATGAAGCAGGTCAGTTCAGTCACCCATTTCTTTATGGAGAAATGAGAAACTTCTGTATACAGCACTGGATTTGGATGGTGCATGCTAAGTAAAAAAGAAGGCAATGTGAATTTGTACTTAGAAAAGTCAGAGATTCCCCAAGCAAGTGGAGGGGAAATGACACAAAGTGAGGAATGAGACTCTGAACTGGGCTGCTTGTTGTCAAGGCATACCATGAGGCAGAAGAAGCTAACATGTTGACATGCCCTGACTCCCACATACTTGATTTTAATACACTGAAAATCTGAAATTAAACCTTTTATTCATTGTCTTAACTTGAGAAACTTTAAGGCAAGTTTTTCAGGCCTCTGAATATGCCATGGCTGCACCTCAAAGCACAGAGCTGAGTGGGCTGACACAACCCAGCCCATGGGCTGCCCATTTAATTTCCTGAATCTGGCTCTGACATTTCAGTAACTTTTCACTGAGCCTGAATTAACAGGAATCAAAGGTGGCAGAATGATAAAGTGTCACTGGGCTAGTTTTTCCTATCAGGCAATACTATCTTTTTCTCTCTCTTCCAACTAAATGGGAACATTTGAAGTTCTTCTGCTTCCCCAGTAAAAAGTCACTGCATTTTAGCGAGCCTGAATTAGGTGAACAAACATAAAGTATTTTACTTCCCTGCACTTGGTATTTGTTGCCCTGATTTTTCAGCCTTCTGATGTTTTACATTTCTACTGGAGCTTTCTCACGCATTGAAAAATAAACAAAGAGTGATGTTTTGTAAATATACATTCCTTTCCAGGGGGAAGAACAAATTGATGAAATTCTGGGTTGACCAGTGCGATCAGAGAGGTGTTAACCTCGGCCCCAAACCCTGACCAAATGTAAGTCAAAATCTCAAAACAAACCTTCTTCTTTTCTGCCCTGATGCTGACTCTGTGAGTGTTCTTCTTTTTGTGTCCGTCTGGCGACAGGTATTAGGCTTAAGTTACACACAAACAAAATATTATTTGTATTCTTTAAAAGTCAAGCTTGTAACTTTTCGCTGATCTAAGGCAGAACAAAGCCAGGACTCAGTGGTCCAAAGTGGCATTACCTACAGTTCAGACAAGTGAACAAGATACAACTCATTTCCACTTCCACTGGTAATTCCATTGGTTTCACCAGAGACACCAGAGCTCCTTCTCTGTATACAGTACCCTTTGTTTCTGAGGAGTTCATGAGCATTCACTCATCAGTATCTTAACAGTGTTACTGTATCATTTCTGGCCATTAATCCATGCTGGCTCAAACTCCTATGTCTAAAGGGTGTTGGTCAATAAAAGCTTTAGTGAACTGCCAGCTCAATAGATTTTGCACAGAATGGCAGGTTATTGCACCACACCTTCATGCTCCATAAACTATATCTAAAAGGACACATGTATTATCTCAAGCTTGAAAGCCCTACTAAGGACCAGACCTTGGAGGTGACTGCTCCCTGAGGCCCTCATTTTGTTGAAAAAAAGTGTGAAAAAGAGAGCCACAGCATACTTCTCTTCCCATGCAGTATTAAGGATGGTTCTGGAGCTACCCTTCATATTTCTCCCTACTGAGATACTTTATATTTCCTGTAACTTCAACACTGAGTTAAGCAAAGAAATAATCACTCTCTATGTGCCCTTCAGCACCCTGCTTAAGACCACTCGGTGTTTGTTTGGGTGAGCACTCTGCATTTGAACCACAACTGACACCACAGCAAGGACTGGATGGGGCTGACCAGCCAATCCTTGACAGAAAGACTGGAAACTTACAAAGTGAACACCACTTTGATTTGGCATGCTTCAATGCCTCCTACTTAGGCCAGATGACTGAAGCAAGGACAATCTACCCAGCTGAATTCAAACACAGAAAATCGCAGGAGAATCATGAGCAAGATCTAGGCCACTGCATTTAGGAAGCTTGTCTTTTGTAAATGTTTATCTCATTTTAAAATTACAAACTGCCCTGAAAGCCTGTATTCCATATTTTTATTTGATCTACACTGATTTTGTGCTTTCAAGACTCACCCTTCCAGGAAACATTTTTTAAAAAATGACGGAAGCCCAGTAAATCAGCACTAGTCTGTCAGAACAGGCAGCTGGACTGCAGATTTCAGCTGAGTTTTTAGACTTCACAGATACTAAACAGATACACTAGAACACTAAAGAAATGAGCAAAAAACTAATTAGTACAGACTAAAACATAGCACAATTCCAGAGATTTTACTCATTTTGTTGGGGGACAATACAGTCTTCTGCAAGCACACAGTGAGTGGATAAAGCACCACAGACAGCCCTTTGGCAGCACAAGCCAGTTCTTGATCATCAGCCATCAAACAGCAAAGCCTTAGGAACTCCTTCCCATACCATTAGACTTGTCTGTGAGCTATGGAAAATGACCAAACCACATTGCTCATAATCACAGTCTGCAGATGCAAGATGCTAGATCTTGTTGGGATGCCTGTAATGAACTTAGGCACTCTCAACAACAGTTTGTGGCAGAATCCAGTGAGGCTCTTCTTCCAGTGAGCCCAGATGGCTCTTCCCCAGCCCACAGAAGACAGAGTGAAAGACTTAAACCGCTACTGTGAAACATTGATTTTCCTAAGTCTCAGTGTTGCATAAGTCTGGACTTCTCTAACTGGGCTCTGCAGACATTAAAAGGAAATGACTCTCCATTACTAAATCCAGGGAGACAGGGCTGTTTTAGGGGTCAAAACACTAAAGCATCATTTAAGACAGAATATTTTAAATAAAAAAGTAAAAAACCAAACCAAACAACAAAACAACACAACAACAACCCAAAACCAACTAAACAAAAACCAGGATACAATCCAGCATTTTCCTAAAAAGGGGAAACTTATTAGAGGTTCTATAGCTACACCAGGTCAGGAATGGGATCACCTTTTCAATTGCTGCCCAGCCTTTGCAAGACCTCAGTACCAGCAAGACGTACTGTTTGGTCAAGACTCCAAAATTACCCGAATTGTGCTGGTCTGCCTTCCCCTGAGACTTTGGAAGAGTGGGTGCTAGTAGATTACCAGCATGGGGAAGAATTTACTGCGTTTCAATACTTAAGGTACTTCAATCTGTAGACAGATTCTGGCACCTAGGACTCCTTGCCAGACACAAAGTCATCCTGAGTACACCTGTGAGAATAAAGCAGCAGCCAGCATTACCTTGTCATTCAGTAGTGGTTTGATCTCTGTCAGCTGAACATCCTGCAGTTCATCCATTGTGCTGGAAGTAGAGCCAACTAATCCTCAAAGCAGCAAATAGGGATTCTGAAACAAAGGCATATAGTTAGAAACAGCATTACAAGATATGCTAATCAAACAACACTTAGAGATTTTTCATTAGACTTGCCTGTGCTTCAAATTAAGCCTGCAAGAAGCTGATTCTTACTGCAACACAAAGCACCTGTAAGTGCAGAAGGCAAACCCAGTGCTGCTCTTACTGTGTCAGTCTGGTTACTTCTTGCCCTGCCCACTGAAAGGTGCCCCTGAAAGCTCAGGCCTTTCAAGTGAGAAACTGCATCTACTTCCATGCATTGCTAGTATTTCAGCCATAGCATGTCTGGAAATGAACTGGAAATTACTTGATCAGCAGAGTGAAAAACTGTTTAGTATGCAATAACACTGACTTCCCCTGCCATGCCCTACATACCCAAACCCCAGCATTCTGCCACCAAAGGCAAGGCTGTGCTGTATCCCTGAGACATACAGCCAAAACCACATCCACACACAGGAGTTGGAGGTGTGGAGATCCACACTCCTTGTTGGCAGAACATAAGAGAGTCCAGAACTCAGGGCAGCCCTTGCTGTACAAGGTAAGATATAAAAATGGCCCTAGAAAGTGCTGGTCCAGTGGAACATGTGCAGACAGCACTGTTAGCTTGGCAGCCCAAGCCATCATTCTATCAGATGGTGCAGAGTCAGCAAAGGAAAGAAAAAAATGGAATCAACAGTGTAAGAAGCTGCCATATGTCTGTGGGAAATTGCTGCTGCCACAGAGCCAGAGGAGAAATCTTCTAGTATAAATACAGCAACAAAGATGGAGCAACAATATGGCTGAATTTACAAGGCATTTAATTTTTACTCTAGACACTCTAGCTGTGTTTCTAGACAGAAGAATTTCTAGTGCAAGCACCTGGAGCAACATGAAAAGGGCTCTGGCAAGAAATGATCATACCTGATGGTGCAGACTACCTGGTTGTTCAGGAAAATTGTACCTACTACTGCTCATGAAATAAATGAAGTCATCAACTTCATTTGATGGAACAGAAGTAAGCATGTGGTGGACTTCCTGGGCATCAGCTGAGTGTGCTAGGAAAATACTTCTGAATACTGTCACAAATCAAATTCTTTGTCTAAGATATTACAGGGTACTAACCACAGAAGAAAAAGTATGTAAAAAGAACAATTGTGTTCACCATCCACCTTAATTCAACACAAACATGCACTGGGGAAGAGGGGTGCCCCTCACCCCAAATGCTGTACGAAGCTGCATCCTTTGTGCCAGGACTAACACTGGTGTGGCTGAAGCCAGTCTGACAAGAAACAAATCAAAACAAAATGGCTTTCCCTCTGAAAATCAGCCATAGGAACATCTGTCTCTTTTAGCTCCTTTGTTTTGGGAAACTCAATTATTTTTGTTTTTCAGACTTATTTTTACCAGTTGTGAGAGTTTCAAGAAATCAGTTAATCTACTGGCAACAACCCCCTTACTCCACAATGAATTTTTATTCAGAAGAGGAGTAAGAGTCATTATGCAGTGCACTGTAAGCCCCAGAGGAAAGCTCATTACTGTTATAATGCTAAGATATTATGGAATAAAAAAATATTTCTACTAAGGAATTACAACTTCCATATGTGCTGGGACTAATCAAGAGCTCAACATCTACCAGGTTCTCTCCAAAACAGCATCAAATGAGGTTACAGACACAAAAGGAATTTCAAACAAGCATCACAAAGCTTATCTGCAGATAAGGTGCAGACAGGTGACACAGTACTAGAACAACCACCTTCACCTTATTAGTTGGAGAGCATATCCTTTCTCTTATGCTCTTTTGAAAAGACACCCACTGGTGGCAGGCAAGAAGGTCCTGCTTATTTTTGGGGTTACCCAAGAGACAAAGAAGTTATCCACTCTATCCAAAATAATTTAAAAACTGTGCACACACCAGCCACTTTTCTCTGTGCATTTTTATACACATGGGAATTTTCCTGAGTCTTGGGTTCACATCTTGTATTTTTGCCTAAACCAGAGTCTACAGAGAAGGAGGACACCAATATAATAACCCCTCTCTGCTGAGCTGTGCCTGACCAAAGAACACCTCAGAGCACCAATTGCTCTGCATTAGATTGCTCAAAGAAACTTTTGCTGTAGCCTTGCGGATATTTTCTCTGGTTTCCCCTGAGCTATACAAAGTCCCAGAGAGGCCTGAGATGCATCCTACACAAAACTGCCCAGGTACACTGTCTGCTGTCAAAACAAGCACATCCATGAAGTGTGCAAAGTCTAGAGAAGGGGAGTCAGGGAGTCACACATTTTGTACTCATGCACTACACTGTTTATCATTTATTATACGAGAAGGATAAAAACCTGGAAGGTTCAAAGGGGTTTCAAAGCAAGGATTATCAAATGTATTTATCTCATCAACTTTGGTTTAATACTTGGTCTCTAGATGTAACTACAGGGTACACAATAAACAATATTGAAACAACTCTGAAATTAATCTGATGTTTATCTTCCTGGTCCACTATTGCTCCAAATGCTGTCTCAAGGGAAGGGCAAGTCTCTAGGGCAAGCTGCTGTTAGTCATAATGTGCACTATGTGCTGCCTCCTCCTTAATGCAAGCTGGGTAGCAACAAAAAATGGCTGCTGATTTGGGTGCTGAGAATTATGTGAAACTTCCCTGAGACAGAAGAGACAACCTTCCTTAACACCAGCTGGGTTTAAATAGCTGTGAAAACCTCTGTAGGGAAGTTCACAGAAGAGTAAGAGATTTGCTCTGCAGTGAGTCTGCAGCACAGCCAGCCTGAATGCTCCTCAGCTCACAGCACATTCTCAGCCAGAAGTAAGACCTACGAAGGATCCCTCCAGTGGGAACCAAATACTGAGGTGAGCCACGAAGTCACTGAGAACTGCTCAACTGAGAGCAAAATCACACAGAAAGATTAAATCTGCACAGCCTCAGATGATGGATTCTTTTCTAAACATCTTGATTCTGTATCTATTCACCTAGCTTGTAAAGTTTTTTGAAGGCTTTTTGAAGGAAAAGGCACAGGGTGTCCCCATCACTGTTTGCAAGCAGCTTTTTTAGCTTGCTGAACCAGCTCTTCCCAATCCACTCACTAGTGAGCTCTCCTGAAAATGGCTGACACAGCCTCAGGACTTCATTTTAATCTGGTCAGAGGATATTCCATTGGCAGATGCATGTACTTTTCTCTTCCCAAGGCTTTAGCAAGTTCAATGTGATTGCCCTAGATTAAATCAGGGTAATTTGTCATTACAGCATAAAATCTACTAGCTATTTGCCACAACTTCACCTGAGCACCCTGCTATGCTAACAGCAACATGTTTTGGTTTGAAACACGGCAAATGGGCACATTTGAACAAAAAAGGCCACAAAAATTTCTCAAAAGAAGATACTTTGTAGTAGAGAGACCTTTGCAGAGCACATCTCCAAGTGCAGAGGCAAAGAAAAGGGTGGGGTGTTGGTGAGCTGGGCTATCCCCTGTTCCAACAATGCTAAAGACTCCTCATAAAAGCTCTGCAGACTTGCCTGCCCAGGAAACAACTTTCTCCCACCATTCCTCCTGTTACTTAAAGAGACAAACATCATTTCGTAAGCTGAAGGCAAGTTTAAAATACCACAACAAAGCAGCATAAATATTCATAACACTGAAAAGATTTTTGTAGAAGACAGACCACAGGCATAGCAAAAGGTTTGCCTGAAACAATCCATGTATAAATCATACATTTTTTCTATAAATGGCCCAGTACCACCTGATTTGCAAGTATTCCTCTTGTCTCTATTTATATATTACTATAAATAAACTCAAATCCCCCCATTGAAACTATCCATCCCTTTCCAAAGGTTTCCTAAAGGCTGAAGTAGATTTTATGCTCTTTAAAAACCAGTTTTGTCTTGAAGACAAGAATCCAGGAAAGATGTGGTGAATCATTAATCACAGAGACTAGAATCAGGGTAGAAAACAGAAGGCTACATAAAAACAAGGCAGGCGAGACCCAGAAAGAAATCATCTACCTGTAAGTGAGATCTTAAATACGTGTCTGCATGTTTACTCTAAGACAAGGCTGCTCTCAATTTACATCATTTCAATATACAAAGAAAGAAATTGGAGTGAAGTTCAGTAGTCAAGAGCATGAGTACTACAGACCTGGACCCACCAAGTGTGAACTGCAATATCTGTGGGTTCTCAGGCTCCGGTTTTTGGTCACTGAAGCTCTGGCACAATTGCTTCCTGCAGGGTTAAGAGCTGCAAGAGGTGCATCTTGAATTCAAATCTGTTTTCTTATGGAGGTACAATCTCTCCACACTATTTAGGAACTCAGTGCAACAAAACCTTGCATTCAGAGGCTAAAAATTCTTGGTTTTTCACCTCAATTTGACTATTGCTTGTAATTTGTTACCTTCATAGCCACTTACACCCTTGCTTTGTATGTTAACTGCACAGAGGCAAAATTACACCCATCAGTTGTCAAGCTATGCTACAAAATATGGTATCAAATGTTCCTAAACATATGTTCACTCATTTGGCAGACAACAGAGGCAAGCTGAAGAAGCTCCTCTCTAGCGACTCACAGCCATGACAATCCAGGTAAGGTTCCTGAGAACACTCTATGACAAGCCAGCTACATCTTATAAGATGGAAAGCAGAAGTGCTGCTCCCAGGTATGCAAAGGAAGATGGGAACAAACACTCTATTTGCAACCCATTCCAGAACCAGTCTGCAGGTTTGCTGCTCAGGCACTGTGTAGCTCCCCACAGCAACTTCTCCCTTTCTTTATAAGGGGATTCCTACTTCTTGTGCCTTCTGTGCTGCTCTCCCACAGATGGGAAAACCAGCTGCCTGGCAGGGCTACTCAGCCTGACTGGGCAGACCACAGTCTTGGCATATAGATCTCAGCTAATTTTCATGTATGGGCCTTGAGACCCTTGGGCATTCCTGTTCTGTTGCTTCTCTGCCCTGTGCATGCCTCTGGACAGCAGTCTGCTTCCCAAAATCTGCACAGGCTATACTGTTTTCTCTACTAAAATGCTGGCTGACATGGTAAACTTTCAGAGAAACAGGCAAAGAGCCCAAATTCAGTTTCAAAATATTTTCGAAGGTTACTCACATTGCATTCCAGCTCACGTATTTTTGGGAATGTGCCACATGGTGCTCCACCTCCAAGACAAACTGTGTGCCTACAGAAAGAAACTCTGTTCTGCTTCAGCAGTGCAGTCCCAGCTTCTGCTGTTGCCAAAACGATTTTTGCTTTTATATTTCCTTCATATATATTCATAGCTCTGAGACTAAGTTGCATAGTTATATAGTTCCTACCTAACTCCAGTACTCTTCCCTACCCTGATAGGCAGAAAGTCAAAACACATTCCAGAGGCTCTAAGGCCTGGGGGCCCAAAGTTAGGCTCTCTGGGAGCCAAGGTTGAAACCAGCTCTTCAAGACACATTTTCATAAACAAAGTTTAGGTCTTATCTAAGGGACGGGGCGGGGGAGAATTCAGAAAAGAGTAGAACCAGGGAGGAATTACCTCATCACCTGTGTTTCTAACTGGGGATTCTTGTCAGTTATGCTGATTTGCTAAACATAGAAAACTCTATTCACCCTATGCGGGGCTGGGCATTTTTTCTGTATCTGCCCCTGGAGGCCTCCAATAAAGACCAGCCTATATATTACCTCCTATACTAATATTGTCTCAAAAGTATGTTGTTTTATTACTAGCTCTTAAAGGCATCACTGCACTTGAGCAAACAATAGCAACTTCCTAAACCATGATTTTATGTCCCTGGAATCTGAGCTACACCTAGGACAGAAATGTCAGCTGGTGCATATAATTTCTAAGGTGTTTAAACAAGATCTACATTTAACAATGGTTTTGTAAGGAGAAGATCTGTGCTCAGCTTTCCATAATTCTGGAGGAATCCAAATTTAATTAAAAGCAGTGTCATACTTCCATGGGTGTAACTGAGCTCAGTAAGCAGGACATTGTCCCTGACAATCGCCTGAATTAACAGCCATCAACTACAGGGCTGATTAAGCAAGAACGCTGTAAAAGTCTTTAAAGTGTTTTACATTACCTGGACCAGTGCCCATGAAAACAATAAACTATGCTGAGCTCCCCTATACAGGACAGTCCGTCTGCAGTTTTAGAGTGGGGACACCTAGAATATAAACTGGACTGACAAATTTCTCTGATGAAAATTGTGCAAACCATTGTCTTTGAAAGAGTCTCTTCCAATCATGGTATCTCTTTCAAATGGCTTTGCAGCACTTCCCTTCTCCCCAAGGCAAAAGAAATAAGCAGTGACTGTTACCACCAGTCATGTTATTCACATGATGTTCTATGTCCTTTTGTGCCCAGTGGCATCACTCTAAAACAACACCTGTATTAATGAGGGTCAGAGCTCACACAGCTCAGACTAAATCACAGAGCCCTTCTTGCCAGTTTCATGGTGAAGGAGGTGTTCAAATGGATCTGTTCCAAGATGCTTTCCTATCTACTGAGTCACCTACTTCCACTAGTCCTGTAGTTCAAGAGGTCCCACCCAGGCAGCAGTGAGGGCTCTTGAGGGTTTTGGCTAGTTGTTTGTCCAAACCAAAACACGGGTAGCTCTTCATCAGCACTGTCACCACCATCAAGGCACCCACAGCACATTCTCCTGCTGTCATCTCCTCCCTGTCCTGTCCCCACCCTTCAGCACTCGCTATGCGTAGCTGACCTCAACTGCTCTCCAGCACACACCCACCCATGTGACACCAGGCAAGTGGGGAAAATGCTGTCTTCAGCAGGAACATGCTCCTAAGCAGCTTATGATGAAATCTGACTGCTTTCAAC
>JANPWX010020447.1:0-24053 GCA_024734555.1 Trochalopteron elliotii | reverse complement strand
ATGGGCTGTGGATGGATTTCTGCATCCCCTGTGGATCCCCATGGGCTATGGATGGATTTCTGCATCCCCTGGGGATCCCCATGGGCTGCAGGGGCACAGCTGCTTCACCATGGTCCTCGCCATGGCCTGCAGAGGAATCTCGGCTCTGGCGCCTGGAGCACCTTCCTCCCTCTCCTTCTTCACTGACCTTGGTGTCAGTCACCATGTTGTTTCCCTCACATGTTCTCACCTTCTCCTCTTCTCGAACTAAAAGAAAAAACTGTGTGCCTTTGTTCTGATTTTCTTCTTAAATCTGTTTTCACAGAGGCATTACCAACCTCTGGAATTAGGCCAGCTTTGGCCAGCAGTATGTCCATCTTCAGATCCATCAGGGGTTGGCTCTGCCAGATATGGTGGAAGCTTCCAGCAGCTTCTCACAGAAGCCACCTCTGTGGCTGCCTCACCCCCCGCTCCCCCCCACCAAAACCAGGCTGTGCAAAACCACCACACCTACAATAACCTGTATATTGGTATTTATGTGGGGTAACAGAGTCAGAGTTGATTAGCAATACATTTCTCTCCTCCTTAGCAGATATTTTTAAGTCTTAGTCCGTCTTACACAGTAGGTAAAATTACACTTAGGGGAATATTTTCTGACTTTCTGCTGTAAGGATTACAAAACCTTGCTGCAAGTGAAAATGGATGAGGTTTGGGATTGAGTCCATGGTTACAAATGGCAAGAAAATGGATCTCTGTTCGCCTGATGAAAAGACCTTTATGGTTTATGTATGTATTTGGATTTTGATCTCAGTTTTTTTTGGCTGTTGAAAGCTACCAACTTTTTTATACTTTAACTCATAGATTTGTGTAGTGTGTTTACTGCTGTTGTTTGTACTCTCAGCAATGAAGACGTTACACTTAAATTTTAAACTTTTACTACAGAGACAGCAGTATATTTAAGGTTTTTTTAGAGTATTTTGCTTCCAGGATTTAAACCTTTTATTAAAGATATTTTGCTTTATGTCAGTTGAAGGTAGTTTTAAATGGAACTAAAATGCACATGCAAACCAAAGTTGTGTCATCACATTCGAATATGAGTGCGTTTGTGCAGAAACTGATTACAGCTTCATCTGTTTAATTCGTCATTAACTGTTCATTTGAAGATTTTGAAATTCACATTGCAGAGGGCTTAATTTTTACCTCTGTCTTTAAAAAGGAAGACATGTCCAGCTGTTTGACTGCAAAGATGGATTTTCAGTGGCTCTGCTTTTGGCTTGAAGCGCGCTAATAGGCTGTATGAATCTGCAGAGAAGTGGCTTTCAAAACTGGGCATGGCTATTAAGCAAACTCTTACTTAGGAGCTTTCCCCAGTCTAAATTGCTGAGACTTGTAACAGCATCACTCATTCTGTTAGAAATAAAAGCAAATTTAGCGTAATTTTCTCTAAAAACTGTACTAAATGCTATTTTACTCAGATCTTTTTGAGTCAAGTGGGATTTTTAAGAGATTTGTTAACCTTTACCCTTGCTTAAACATGATCAAGATGATTATGTAGCACAATGCTTGTGAATGTAGTCTGATGTCTCCTCTTAAGGTTACATACTTGAAAAGGGAGCACTGTTTATCTCAGGGTGCACATCACTTCAGTTGTTCAGTTGACGGTGATGTTCTCAAAGTCACTGTTTTATTCTTGTGGACTGAACTCTACTTTCTGTCACAATGTGTGTTTCTCTAATGCAGAAATTAATGAGAGTGGGCTAATGCAGGTGGCCATGAGTGTCTCCAGTGTGGTTCTGACCATACCAAAAATTCTGCTTGTCTTCCTGCTTGATACAGTGTATCTGCCTGGAAGGTTGAGCTGGTACAGCTTTCAAAATCCTTTGTTTGCCCTGTCATGATTTCTGATGCCACCGAATACCTATGTAGTGCCAGCCTCAGTCTCATTCAGCTGTCTAGTAACTCTTTTTTTTTTTTTTAGCTTCTCCTCTAGTCAATATTAACCTGCTTATATTGGAGGCCTTTTTGCAATTATGGTTCTTAGTCTGTGCTCCAGTTTTATCTCTGGTTTTGTGGACTTGCTGCCTGGGCTGTACATAGGCAGTGGCTGATGCAGTCGTTTCTCTGGGTGCTAAGCTGTCCACTGAGAACATCTGTAGTAACTGTACATTTTACAGGGTGTGGGGGAGCTTTTGTTAGGTATATAGCATGAAGGTTTTGTGTGTGTTTGCAATTTAAGCATCTTTCTTTGTAATACTGTTTGTTTGGCAGTTTAAGTTACTTCTGTTGTTGCATTTATCACATTCAATGCCATTTCATTTCAGCTGTTGTTGATATTCAATATCAAGACATGATATTGATATCTCTTAAGATAGAACTATCATTATTAGTAACTTGACTTGGGCAAGTTTTCTGTCGGAACTTCATGCTTGATTCCTTCAAAATGTACTTTTGCACAACTGTACTGATACATGTTGATGTTGAAAAACAAGACCACTGGGAAGCTGATTGCCTCTTTCTGCATTTTTCTGTCTGCAGAGAGCTGCATTCAGACTGTTGCTTCTGTTTTGACCATGTTAGACTAGACAATGTGATACCGTGCTAAAAATACACCTTCCTCAGCCTCATCTCTCACTGCCTGTTGTAGATGTCCTTTGGTGGAAGTTGGGGTCTGAATACTTTTACAGTTGGGCAGAGGTTTTTGACTTCCTGCTTTACAGGTTCTTCATTTGTTCAGGGTTATGTCTGCTATTACAGGATCTTCATTGGTTCTGTTGATAAGAATAAATAAGCTGTTGCAGTACCTAGAGGTAATCAGAATTACTACCAGCAATGTCAACATTTCATTTTAATTCACTCATTACTGTCACTTTAGGTCAGAGGTCCAGCTTAAAGTACTGGTATGAAAAGGAGTGGTTAAGTAATGGTCACATGCATGGCTTAGCATTTTTGGAAGAAAATTATTCCCACCAGAATGCCAAGAAGATAGTGGCCACTCACCAGCTGCTTGGTGATGTACAGCGAGTGATCGAAGTCCTGCACGGGCTGCAGCTGAAGATGAGCATATTACAGTAAGCAGTATTTAAGTACCAGCTGGCGTGTTCTCCTCGGGCATTAGACTGCAAGTATAAAAATAACCAGAAATTCAGACTCGCATTTGTGCTCTGTGGATTTCTAACATTGAATTGCTACCGTGATCTTGGGAAAGGACTTGGCTGTTTGAAAACTGTTTAAGTGGATTGAGTGTAAATGGACAATGTGTATAGAAAGGGTTAAACTAATAAAACTAATAATGACTGATTTTACTGAATCACCTACACGGATTTTAAGTAAGAACAGGATAGACTTATAACCCACTGCACCATTTTTGCAGCACTTGCTTTCTCCATTCCTGGAAATCTGGTCATAGCTTGTCTGAGAGGAATCAGATCTTTTTGTTTGGTACAGTATGTTGTTCTGGTGCAGTGGGATAGTGGTTGCACCCTCAGCAACCTGCAGCACTTCATATCTAAACAAAGGTCATTTCAGCTATATATCCAGAAAACAACATCATTATTTATATAAAAGGGTTTTTTTTCTATCAAGTCAACTTTTCTGTGTATTTTCATATTTAAAGTCATGCTTGGGTTCTGATCACTGGAAAAATTTTTCTTTAAACTGAAATCCAGCAGTTTTAAATTAGTGGAACTCCATAATTGTAATTTTTTAGTTGATAAATTGCACGGCAGCAGCTTTTTGGAAAGCAGAGTGATTTTGACACTCTTTAGACCCTTTCCCCTAATCTCTGGTGATTTAGGAGGTCCACTGACCTCTTAAAGCAAGAGAGTAACCATTTTAACGGAGGGTTTTGCTTTTCCATTATGGGATCCTTTAGTTAGATCTGTAAGTAATCTCTTTCCTTTTTGGAGACTAAAACATAAATACTGTAAGGCCACTCCTTGAGCCTTTATTAGAGAGTGACACTTGACTTTCAGGCTTTCCCGTTGTGAATTGAGATTTAGGTAGTACTGAGGTAGGGAGCACCGGGCATATGTGTGATGGTTGTTGCAGGTTTTGTTCCTTTTCTCTCCCATGCTGAAGTCAGTGTGATGGCTTGGCTTAATTAAATGTGAGGTGCAGTCCTGTTTGGAGCATCTGGTTAAAAGCTTCAACTGCTGTTTTCTTTATCATTATATAAATCAGAAGGGATTTGAAAAATTGCTGAATTAGAATAATTACTGTATTGTTGATGCAGATCAACAGATAGAGAGAAGATGATTTTACAGGTGACTGAAATGATTAGGAGACTCCTACTCGGTGTTTCAAGCAGGTGGCAAAGGACCCAAGGTGACCTCGGCAGTGCCATGGAAGGGTGAACCTTCAGCAGGCAGGAGTTAAGGTTCTTCAAGTATTGCCATTTGAATTTTCATCCTTAGGTAACAGGTGCATCATTTTTCAGAAAAATGTTCTGTCTTCTGTAAAATTATCCCTTGCTCTGTTCTGAGCAAACCATAATTTCTTTAGGTGTAGCAGTTGAGTGGAGCTTGAGCAGAAAGCTTTGGTAAATCAACACCCAGCTTTCGCTCTTCCAGGCATGCCTTCAGGATGGTTCACCAGGGAGATACATCCTCGCTATGCCAGCACTGGAGGCAGAGGTGCTTCTATGAAATAGTCTGAGCACATCCTTGGCAGCTGTACTCACTCTGGTTTCCTCTGACAGACATTGAAGAAACCTGAGCTGCTGCAGGATGGGTTAGAAAGGAGTTACTACCAAAGTCAAGTGGTCATGTTTTGTTGAGTGGTTTGGTGAACAGCTAGAAAAGCTGGATCAGCTGAATACAATAAGTCCATCCACCTTGGCAAGGAAGCAGAGATGGGCGCTTGAAGGCAGTCCCCCCCTTTCTGTGCAGCCCAATGCAGGTGCTTTAGAGTCAGGATTTTGCTCTGTTGTGTTCCTGCAGCCTGTAGCAAATGAGCTGCCAGCCCTTTGAAGATAGCAGAGTATTCTGCTTTGCTCTTCTTTTACTGCTGTCTTGATACCTGACACAAGGAAGAACATGGGTTACGATGCTCACTCTAAATCTTCTGTTTGTTATGTCTAATAATCTGATATCTGTAATTGTCCCTTCTGCTGGAATAAATAATGTATTAGTGATTTTGAAGACAATTAAAATAAGATTTTTTCTAAGAACAGATGAAGAAAACTATGGCCACTGTGGAGCACCACTACAGTGTTGGTGTACCATACCTTACCAAAAATATCCCACTTAAAATTAATTTCTGCTGTTAATAAATTGCAAATATTAAAGCAAAATGTTCCATGAAGGGCCAACATTGGTGAGAAGTTGTATGTGTCTATTTGCAACTTACTCTTCAAGATTTTTCTTAATACAAACACTTGGCTTTTTTTTTGGCTTAGTTATTCTTACTTAATTTCATAATTAATTTACGTAAGAGGATAGTTTGCTTAGTCATTTTTGCATTTAAATTGGGTGGTTTACTTCTTTATGTTTGAACAGAAATAAAGAGCACCCTGACTTAAAGCTTTGGTGTCATCCATGGAAGCACATAACAGTGGATGAAAAAATCCATACAAAACACATCATTCACTTCGAAGAAAACTGTTGCAAAGAGGAGACAGCAAGTTATAGAACTTGGAATGGGACAGTTGAGAAACCTTCAACAACAATTCCTTCTGTGGAGGAATCTTACATTACGAGTGAGCACTGTTACCAGAAGCCTCGGGCCTACTACCCTGCCATAGAGCAGAGGCTGGTTGTGGAAACAAGAGGTTCAGCCATGGATGATGGAGTGAACAGAATAAGGGAAAATGGGGATGATACCCTCTCAGAGAGGTTTGGCTGGAATCTGGACCAAGAAATATGCAAGATGGAAAATGAATCAAAACACAATTACTCTAAGGTATTTTTATTAAAATAGCCCTCTCTGACAACAGAGCATGTGTTTGCTTGGCAACCTGCAAACCTCAGACAATTTTAATACTTTTTGGTCTGTTTGTGTTTATTTTTTGTTAGACTGTTAAGTTTAAGTTGCCAATAACAATTAAAATTATAAATGTGGTAAACTTCATTTTATATTATAATTAAAAAATCCAGGTTGGCTTCTGGACCTCAAGTCATTTGAAAATGCATTATGGTCCACTGGTAGTTCATTGCTGCTTACTTTCATGTGTTAAATGAAAAATAAACACTAGCAAAGAGAGAGAACAGGCCAAGCATGTATGATACTATGAAATACACTAGTAGGCCAGCTTCTAATTATTTCCATCTTGTTTCCATGTTCCTTCTAATAGCTTAATTAATTTTAGGTTCTTCAGGCAGCATTTCAAGATGGAAAAAAAAAGGTATCAGCCTGAAGTGATTTTTTTAAGACTGATCACCATGAAATAGTCCTGTATCTTCTTCTTACTGGAGCACTTCAAGTTCAGCTTTTCAATGCTTGGTTCTCATTGTCAGCTCTGTCAGCCTACTAAAGGCCTTTCTACTCCCCAGTGCAAAAATTTTGCTTCTGTTAGTACCAATTCCTGTGAAGTGTGGGCTGAGAAATGTTGGGAACCCTCTGGGAAATGAATGAAGCCCCTCTGCTCTAGAGCCAGTCTAGGGGAGCAGTGGGTGTTCCTTCTCCAAAGGATCCTGAGAGCCCCTTCCAGTGCCTAAAAGGGGTTCCAGGAGAGCTGGAGAGGGACTTCAGGCAAGGGATGGAGTAACAGGGCAAGGGGGAATGACCTAAGATGACGGAGTCTAGATTTTAAATGGGATAATAGGAGGATTATTCCCTGTGAGGGTGAAGAGGCCCTGGCACAGGTTGCCCAGGGAAGCTGTGGTTGCCCCTGGATCCCTTGAAGTGTCCAAGGCCAGGTTGGAAGGGGCTTGGAGCAGCCTGGGATATAGTGAAGGATGTCCCTGCCTATGGCATGTGCCGGAGCTAGATGACCTTTAAAGGCTTCTTCCAACCCAAACTATTGATTCCGTGAAATGCTGAGCTCCTTTTTTTTTTTGATTAAAGGTTAGAGTAGCTCTTATTTCGTTCCATATGTAAGTTGTAATTTGCTGCATTTAACATCTCTATCAGTTTGAGATTGTTATGTTTCCTAGAAAGGAAAATATTTAATTCTTCAGTCTATAAGAGCCTTTTTCTAAAGACTCATATTTCAGAAGAAGCATGAGAAGAGTAGGAGAGCAGAATGAACATTGTTGATTTTGGAGTCAAGTTTTGTAAGGAGTGGTAATGCTTGTTTGGAGATGGTTCAGTGAAAATTTTAGTAGAATTTAGATGAGATTCCTTAAGGAAAAATCCGTTTTCACTCCTGAATTGTTTGCTCTTTCGTTGATTATTGTCAGGTGAAAAACAGCTTCAGTGTTCCTTGAGATGCCCAGATTCAGGGCAGGTCTTGCAGATGAAAAATGGCAGGAAGATAGCTACACATGTATATGTTACCTTCAGAAGACCAGATGCTTTGAAGTACAAATAGTTTTTAGCAAAACACCTATAAAGATATGTTTATATTTAGATCTTGCCCAAACCAATTTAGTGTCTGTATATGGTCTGTGTCTCTCTCACTCACTGGCCTATGATGAGTTGAGCAGTTCGGGAGGACTGGGTGGACTCAGGCAGTTTGTTCCCCAGTTCTCTTCACTGTAACAAATACTTAATGTGTGTATTTCTGCTAGGTGAGAGAGTCTGTGTCTAAGAAAGTCTCTCCAGAAGAAGCTATTGAAATGAAATTGCTGGAAAAAGACAAAGAAGGAGTTGTGAACTCACAGCTGCAGTGGCAGCTCAATCTTCTAGCTCACGTGGAATCTCTGCAAGATGAAGTCATACACAGAATGGATTTCATTGAGAAGGAGCTAGATGGTAAGTAGTGTTATTTTAGTTTAAAAAAATAACCTTTTTTTAACTGAACTACCAGTTCAAAGCATATTAACCAGAATTTTACTTCTTTAGTCCTACAAAGAAATGGATGTTCCATTATCACATTTCCTAATAGAAAATAGACATGCTGCTGATGTGCAGGGTGGGTTTTAAAACAAAGAGCAGAATTTCACAGAACAGGTTCAAGTTAGGTCATTTCTGAATAGTTGCATCAGATGTTGTACTGGAACGTCTTTTTGAGTTTAGGTTTTTGTCATTTTCCAAAACTCTTCTGTGTCTGCATTTCTCTGTTCTTCAGGGCCTTGCTGGCTATGTTAACCCATTCTGGGTGGCCTCTTCAGTGCACCAGGCTCTTACACTTTCCTGTCTTGTTCAGATTCTTCACTTAAATGGCTTTTAAGATTTTTGTAGTAATGGAAAAATTATAAACCCTTTGTGTTGCATTAAATTATTCAAGATAATTCTTTACTTTAAGTCTGACCATTGGCTGTGTAGTGGTTACAACAGCAGCTTTACTTGCAGGGGAATCCAACTTCAGCCCAAGTAAGAGCCCTCTCTTTGTAAGTAAGATATGGAAAAGTTGGACTGTTAAAGGGCTATTTCAGGTAGTGGAAGATCAGTCAGGGCTGTACTGCCTAAAGAAGCTCTGGTTCCCAAAAGTTAGACTTCCTATACCTGCTGCTGAGCAGGGTCTGACTCCAAGGCAGGATGTGTCAGTAGTGAGTGATGCTGCTAGTTCTGCAGCAGGTGCTGCCTGTGGGTAAAATTCACCTTTTGATCTGGTTGGTGGCAGTGGCTGCTCTTGGCAGATGTATTTGTTCTGTCTTCAAGGTTTCATTCTCCATCTGCAATACTGCCAGCATCCCCAGAACTCATCATAGTCCAACCTGACCACCTTCCTTGTGGGTGTGTTACACTGTCCCTTGACAAGTCTTCTGTTCAGTGGGATTTTTTGTTTCCCACTTAAAAGGTTTTTGAAGCTGGAGTTAATTTTCCTTGTGTAGCACTCTGCTGGTTCATGCTTTCGATCTTCATCTCTATTTTGTGTTACCAGTTCTATCTTAGCTGGTTGTGTTCTATATTGATGACTGATTTCTTTCATTACAATAGTCCCATCCTTGATGGCATAAACTCCCTGTACCACAGTGTCCTTTCCCTGGAATTGACACAGATCAGAGGAAGTTTAGCATGAGATTTCTCATTTGGTCTAGAGTTTTTCTGTCCCGCTTTTTCCTAGGAGCAGCAGCTTCTCCTGCCATCCCCGTGTGAATTATTTGGTTATGTGTCAAAAGTTACTTGTAAAGATTGGTGTGAGGTGTTCAGTTCTATCATTGTTCTAATAACAGTGTTGAGAATATTGCCTACTGCTTTCTCAAGATCTACAAAAGATGTAGAGAATTCTTGTTTTGTGACTTCAGATGAGCTGTTTGCTGAGAACTGCAGTAGTGACAGTTTTTGTTTTCTTTGCAGTTCTGGAGAGTTGGCTGGATTACACAGGAGAGCTGCAACCCCCAGAACCACTTGCTCGACTCCCCCAGCTCAAACATTGCATAAAGCAGCTGATAACGGACTTGGGCAAAGTGCAGCAGATCGCACTGTGCTGCTCCACGTGAGGCTGGAGAACACTGGGCTGTGACTGCTTGCAAGGCTGGAGTGTCTGATGATGGGAGCAGCTCTGAATCTGTAAATGAAACTAGCATGCTGGTTGCATGGGATGCAGATTGACTTCAGGGACTTGTGAAGAAGTGTTGTTCAAAGAAGAGCAAAAAGGTTATTTCAGGTCTATTAGAGGATTGCAGTGCTGCGGAAAAGGTCATACTCTTGTCTCCAGAGGTTACCTGTTGGTTGATAAGTTACACTCAAATTTTCACTCCTTTCAAGTTGCTCATCAGAACGGTAGACTTTTTCATCATTAAATTGACTAAAAATTGTGCCACTGAAGAACAGAGTTCTAAGAGCCAAAAAAGTTTGGTTGGCAGGGGTTGTAAATAACTTCGCATAGTTTAAGTGACTCATGTCATGTTTTATTTCTTCTGATTTATGCATACTAGCACTCAGTATTTAATCATTAGGAGATGTTATAACAGTTTCAGACTTAGCAAGTATGAATGTCCAGCTCTTGACTATAAAACGTTATGTGAAGGTTTTCAAGTAACAGTGGCCTGACCCACACTTCTGTTACAGTAAATAATGTAGCAGGAGGTCACAGGTGGATTGCACTTATTTCCAGAATAAATGCTTGTTTTCTCTATTTATCCTGTCACTGTCACATGACTTGGTACTGGGGAAGCCCGTGAACATGGTGTTGATGTGCATTCTTGAGCTCCTAAATCCAGCCATCCTGTGCCTACTGCAGCAGTTGCTGGTGGGATACCCTTGTTGCAGTAGTACAGAATGCCACCAGGAAAGGACTGGAGCCACGCTTTGAGTTCAGACTGCAGCATGGTCTGTCATGGATGTGATGTATTTTCTACCCATTTGTTAATAATTGCCATTCCGGTTATATTTGAAAATGTAGATTTTTTTTCAATACTCTGGATGTGTTCATTGTAAAGACTTGCTATGAATGTGTGGTTTTGGGAATCAGTTTTTGTGTAAATAAAGCCTCAAGATCTATGCATGAGGTGCTGTCCTTGCTGACAGTGAGTGGGTTATTATCTTCAGTGGTCTGTATTCCCGAAGTCCCTTTTTATACCTTAAGTTTTAATTTTTGGTTTGTATTTACTTTGTGATAGCAAAGTAAAACAAGGTGACAAGGCTGCTGATGTTCAGTCATGTTACGCAGAACCTTTGGAACATTGTGAGCATTTGAGAGGTTCAGAGTCTTTCAGCTGCATATCACCACTCCTGAAATAATGGCTGCAACTTTAGTTTTCCTTCACAGACGTTGCTGAGTTCAGTTCCCTATGGAACATAGTGAGCTGGTGTTGCAGTGAGAGGGGGTCCTTAAAAAGCTGGATTTGTTACCCTTATTTTATTGTGTGCAATGATACTACCAAAGGGTAACATTCAAGCAGAGTTGTAATGAAGAGGCCTATACCTGTTTACATTATTAATTTGGAATATATATCTGTAATGTGTTTATTCTGCAAAATGAAAACTTGAAATACCCAATATTACTGTAGGAGTTATGGTCTCTACATGGTAAATATTTTATTTCCTTCAGAAGACAAAATAATTAGGCTGCCCTAGGTAGTAGCCAAGACTTTTATGCCAAGATTCAGTTCAGAGAATAATCTGTCTCACAGTTTTATAATACTAGGTTGGTATATAGTGAGTACAACATACATACAGCAGAAAAACAAACTTATTTTTTCTGTAACACAATTAGAATAAGGCTTACATAGTGTTTTAAGGATCACTTGGCTCTCTGAAGATGAGATCAGTGCTTCTACCTTGGCTCATTCCTGTCAGGTACCTGAGCTTGTGTAGCTCTAGAGGAGGTAGTGGTGACCAGACAACCAGAACAGCATCACAGGAGCTTTCCGGGCAGCTGGTGCTTTTCAGGTGAAATAGAACAGAAAAGGTGTTCCCTGGTTACAATCTGTAAAGCAGGACATGGCTGCATGGCAGCAGCTTGGTTGTGCTCCAGTCTGAGGGCATTTAAGCACTCAGTGTTTGAGCAGGCTTCTTGTTCCAAAGGGGGATTTCTTCTCGAGCAATGGCTTTTGTGTGCTCATTGTGTGTTTTCACTTGTCAGTTTATTTTTGCTCAGGGCAGTACTGGAGGTTTGGAAGAAAAGGCAGTTCCCATGAGTAGATCAAGTTGCAGATCCTAGAGACTTGCATCCCTTCAGTAGTGCTGGGGAAGCCCTTGCAGATAAAGACTGAAAATATTTATTTAAAATAGAGTAGTACTTCTCGTGTTCAGGGAAGATTCTTCATTGTGCTCTGCCTGGATTGATTTCTGTCCTTTTTTTTGCAAGTTTCTTCATTATTATTTTTAGTCTGGACCAACTGTTCAGACTGACAGGTCACTTTTTTGTTTTTTAAATCACTGGTAAGTGAATGCAACGCGGAGCCTTGATGAACTGAGCAAACATTGCACTGTGGGTACACACGTGTTTGTTGATGCACTATTAGAACCAATGGGCTGTACATAGAATTTTGTTTTGGAGCAATATTTGCAAAACTTGAAAACTTCTGTATCTTCGTGTTTGGAATAAATAAAAAATAGGTTTTTGTTGGTTAAGTCTTAGTAAAGTCTTTGTTTCAATTAATGATAACTCAATAAAATAATTATGGATTTTTTTCTTTCACATCACTTTGAAATGCAAGTACTGTAGTTTATCAGGTGTATATATCTCTTAACTGTTGCTGAAGTCTGGAAATTATTGTTTTTCAGATCTGTGTTATATAAATACCCTTCATAGTGTGTTGGATATTGTTAAATGGGGAGCTCGTACATTTTGTTCCCAAATCCTAGTATATGTAATATATTAGTACCTAGTATGTGTGATCTGACACTAATTTTTGTTCTGTTTGGATGAGCAGCCTGTCTGGGGCAGCAACAGCAGCTCAAGGCAGAGGAAACACAGCATTAGCAGTGGTGTGAAGCAAGGAGCTCTTGATGCAGTTGAACAGTCCATATAGAGAAAATACATGGGGAGAGGAGGAGGCTGGGGAGGGCTGGAGCAGCAGTGTACCTGGCCCAGAGTGCCTGAAGGCAGGGGCAGGCGTTGATGTACCTTCAGGTTCCTTCTCTTCCCTCTCAGTTTGCCCAGTGGGAGGAAAGCAGATGTATTCCCTTGTCCTAGCAAATTTTCCTTTCTAACTTCATTCTCAAAAAAAAAAAAAATATTCCTGTGAAACTGGATTTTAAGGCTGGAGAGTGCATCACTGCTGGAGCTTGCCGTTTGAAGGCTGGAAAGACTTGGGCCACACTGATGGCACATTGCAGTGTGTCTCACTGCTTGGTGTCATCATGCAGGTCTTTGAAGATCACTTAAATGTCAAAATTGGGTTTTGAAGTTGTGGTCTGTATTTGAAATAATTCAATGGCACGTGTGCTGCAGCTTGTCATGTTTTGATGTCCCGTCTGATTTATTTACTTGCCTGATCTGAAGGTTTCTGTAAATGCAGGCTCAGAGAAGGAGGCAGCTCTCAGTCAGCTGTCAACTGTCATGTGAGTAGAGTCACTGTATTCTCACTGTTGCTTGACCAAAACATCATCTGTAATTACAGGATCTGCTGTTGATCATTGTCCAGCCCGTGGATCATGTTATAGGTAGGTCATATGGTGATTGGTTCTCACAATTAGGGGATGAATATTGTATGTTAAAAGACATTTTATTGATGTATGGTTATGTTATTGTAGTTTGTTCTTTAGATGTCCTCTCTTCTCCCCATAGTCCCCCTGCACCCCGTATTGTTGCTAGTGGACAGCCTGGGTTGTCAGAGACCTGTGGAGGGAGGGCGTGCACATGTGCCCCTTGCATGGGGCAGTTGGGAATAGAGGAAGCTTGTTGGTAGGGGGAGGGCGTGGCATGACAACACCCTTCTCCAATCAAGTTGCAAGAAAGTCTCCACAGTGGACGGGAAAGAACACTTGACTGACAGACTTTGGGAGGAGAGAGGGTTGCCTGATGCAGCAGCAGGGGTATAAAGGGCAGAGCAGCCATTTTGTGGGCAAGCTCGAGGCTGCTGGTCACAAACTCCCAGTCATGCTGTCCTTTTTCCTTATTCAGTCATTTGTTATATTTTATTAAGGTTTAATAAACCTTTGAGGTTTAAAAGTGAGAGAGAGGCTGTTTCTCACAATGTTCATGCCCATTCCAATGGCCATTGCCCCATCCGTGCTGCTGCCGCCTGCTGCTCCATCCAGCCGTGGGAGTGCTTGTGGCTGTCCTTGCTCTGATTTCCCAGTGGGGTTCTGGTGCACTGCAGGCCATTGCAGTTCTTCAGCAGTGTTTCAGTTTTGTGCTAATCCTTCAGGTTGCACAGCAGTTCTTGTGAATGGAAAAAACTTGTTAAAGCTCTTGTTTGGGTAGTACCTTCTGCAAGTAACCCAGAACAAGGTCCTGTTGAAACAGTCGGGTTAATAGTAAATGTCACCTTTTTTTTTTCTTTCCTTTTACAACATAGAAGCAGACAGAAAAACTGAGAACAGACCAGTGAAACTGGGATTCATCCTGCCCTGCTGTGGTGTTTTCCTGCTAGTGGTGCTTATGTGCCATTGGGGTGTTTGAAAGGAGAGGCTGGAAGGGGCCATGGAGCTTTGCAGTGCTTTGTACATAATTCTGAGAGGCTGTATGGGCTTGGAAGTAGAAGCTGTGTGTACCTTCTGGGCTTCCAGACTAGTGACTTGGTGAGTAAGTCATGGAGCTTGAATGCAGACATGACAAAGGACACCAGGGAAGGACCAGCTCTCATTTCTGTGCCCTTGGCTCCATTGGGGTGAGGGTTGGGTGGATATTGCTCTGAGTCTGGGCTCCGGGCACAGCCATGTCCTTTACAAGAGGTTCTGAGCTGATGAAGACACTGCCTGCTTTGCAGCTTCTTGAAATCCCTTTGATCCCAGCAAATCATTCTACAGGGGAAGATGCTCAGTTTAGTTTGAGGGGCAGAGCATAGTCTTGTCTGGCTGGGTCACACAGACATTACTAAGTGTGAGAAACTGGACTTTTATGGGTTAATGACTCAAAACATTCCTCAGTTGTGAAGGCACCAAGGTGCTTTGCTTGAATGCTAGGCTGTGAGTGAGGTAACAGACAAACCTTGTGGCAGGATGGAGCCTCATGTCAGGGGAAGGTCTGATGGGGCATTCCTGGCTCAGATGTCTGAGAGGCAGCTGTCATGTCCTTAGAAGGCGTCATGAACCATCAGGAACTCCCAGAGTCCTCCCAGACTCATTTCTGAGGTTTCTCACCAGAGGGCTGAAAGCTCCCCACACGAGGGGAGATATCTGGGCATTCCTGGCCTGAGTGTACTTTACCCCGGGGGCTTCTTTCCCCCACCTTCAGTGGACCATCTCTGACCAAAGGACAGCTAAGCTGCAACAGTCAAGACTCATCAAAGACTGACTGGGTGGTGACATTTTCACATTCTTATCCTCCCTCCCTCCTTCCCTCCCTTTCTTTTTCTCTCTCTCTTTTCCCTTATATGTGTCCTTGGGTGATGTTGTGGTTTCATGTTGGAAATGATGTAACTTTTAAAATTTTAGAAGTAACTTTAGTCATGTGTTTGTTTGCCTTTGCCAAAAGGGGGCAGGGGGATGAGTGGAATTGAGGTTCCTCTTCAATAGACTCTCTTCACCAAGGGTTTGAATTTTGCTCAGTGAGGCCTGATGGACTTCAGTCAACAAAAAATGAACATCTAGAAGTTGAGAGTAGCAAGAAGGTAGAAGATAAACAGACATTAACAAATATTATGCCCTCCTTAGGCTGGAGTCATCTAGTTTGGAAAAAGATTGATAAGAGAACCAAAGAATGAGGACTAAATTAGCCTTGAAGATGAAGGGATCCAATAGGAGATCGAGTACTGAGAACTGTATAATCTAGAACCAATGAATGATAATTTCTTTGGGTTTTAAATGTACAAATATGTGAAAAGACTGGCAAGTAACTAGGTGAGCTGGAATGATTTCTACTGCACATCCTGTCTGCAATCTAGTAATGCCTGATTCTCTTAACACTTGAAGGATGGTATTGGAGAGTTTCTTCCTGCAGCTTTAGTGACAATTTTGCAATGCTATCATATTGTTATATTACTGTAAATTATAATAACCAAAACAGCTACATACCTGCTTTCCTTTGCAACCAAATTCTTAAAAAATAAACTCTTTGTACGTGTACACATTGCCTCAGGGTGCAGAGAGGGAAGGAAGAGAGGGATGGTGCCAAGCAGCAAAATGGCTTCTCCACCGCCTTTGGCTGCAGAGGAAGCTCCAGCTTTGTTGATAAGGGCCTGTTGAAAGCTCAGAAGTGCAGCTGCTCAGAGGCCTTTCTGCTGCTGTTCTGGCCCCTCAGCCCTGCGGTGTAGCTGGGATAGGGGCTGTATATGAGTATTTGCACTCTGCTTCTCTGAATAATTTATTCCTGCCACAGACCCATTTCTTTCCCCATTTTTCCTAGAACAGCAGTTGTGCATGTTAAATTACACGTTTAGACATACTGGGCTCGTGAATTTGCCTGAAGAGAGTTGGCTGAGGATCAGCACTGGCCCATGGCTGCCTGCTCACTCCAGCTGGGGCCAAGGGCCATGGCAGGAGCAATTCCCCCCACATTGTGGCAGTTAAATCAGCCCCATGGGCAAGTCACAATATGTTGACCAAGCCTCAGCTGTGAATGAGGTGCCTTTTAATTGAGACACTTCAGATGGTTATTGCTGCATGTCCAGCAGGATCCTGTTTTATGGAACTAAGAATCCATGTGTTAAAAAGTTTAAAAATCAGGTGCTTTGAGCACAGTCAGGGGCTGGTTCCTCCCTGTCTGCTGGTCCCAGCAAGCAGAGTGGTGAATTATGGTGGTGAGAGCACTCTGAGAGTCCATGGCTGCTGCTCACAGGCCTGCACAGATACCCTTGCCCCTAAAACAGTTGTGCTTGATCTTGGGAGGTCTGATGGAGTTGGGCTGTTCCAACCCCTGGAGTTGGATCCTACCTGGGGCAGGATTTGGTCTGTTGAACATTTCCATACTGTCTCTGCTGCTGTGGGAGTACAGATGCCAGGGGTCCCATTGCAGCCTGTGGGGCAGGCAGGGCTCCTCTGTGCAGTCTTTGCCTCCTCCCGCCTTGGGTGTTGAGTGAGGCTCAGGGTGCTCGTGGCATCCTGTCCCAAAGTGTTCAGTGAGGGAAGGACAGGCCCTCAGGCAGCTGCCTCCTCCAGCATTGCTGCCTGCCTGGCTCCGCATTGGTCTTGTCTGTCCCAGGCTCCAGCGAATGGGCCCCAGCACCAACAAGTGACTGTGGCTGAAAGCAGGAGAAGGCTGAACTGGGGGATGGGTGTCCACCACAGAGCTGTGGCCAAGTGGGGCCCTGTCCTCAGCTGTTCTACACCACCTTTCCTGTGGGGTCCAGCGGGGGGGGTGTCAGTCTCTGAGAGGATCAGGTAAGAGCTGATGGCTTTCTGCAGGTCCTGGCTGATGGGAGAGTCCTCTGGTGGGGATGGGGTCTCCGAGAACAGGAAGGAGTTGCTCAAAAGCAGATAGGCCAGTCAGCAGGGAGCCCACAGACCCTCGAGGGTCAGGTGAGGGAACCCCAGCCCCTGTCCCAGCTGTCCCCACCTATCGGTGATTGAGAGACAGGCATTTTCTGGCTTCTGATAAGAAGCCCTATTTATTGAGCACACAAGGCATTTATATAGGGTTTTTCTTGTGTGGCACTTACACAGGGTTCGATTTTTGGTAACAATTCTCATTGGTTATACATTCTTTATGACATCAGTTACTTGGTGATCATTACAAAGTTTCTCAACACGTTTCTTGATCACTTCTACCCCAGGGATCAGTTATCTGTGTCTCTCCCGTGGTTTTTGCTCGATCAGGCCTAAGATATCAGGCTGCTTTATCAGTTCCATTGTACTCTCTGTCCTATCTCCCATATGTTGGAGTGCGTGTCTCTTTGGTCAGCCCGGTGTTCGGCTAGACCACCCGGCAGCTCCGACACGCCACAACAGGATCGATCTGCGGGTCTTGGCTCAGCAGCCCCTGGACTTTTGCTGTCACGGCCGTGGTGTAAAGGAAAGAGGGGACTCTCAGAGGGTCAGGAGGAACAGAGGTTTATTGGGGGGTCACAGGGGAACCCCTTACCTCCTGCCCGATGCCTCAGGAGAGACCCCGGACAAAGGCTACAGGGGGGTTTTGTCCAGGACAGGCTCAAGGGGTGGGTACAAACTACAAACCAATTAAACAAAGCAAAGTAATACATGCCAACTGAATTACCTAACTACTAACAAATCAAGGTAATTTGGGGAGGGGTCTCAGGGGAATCTGCCAACTGCTGTCCAAATCTCTTCGAAAGTTCTGGACCTTGGAGATAGGGACTTAATGATGGACAGGGGAAGAAGGAGAGGATGGGCAGGGAGCATCATGGGGAAAGGACCAATAGGAAACAGTCTCTGGGCAAAGACCAGAGAGGCATAGAAACTCTTATCAACTTCTGATAAGAGAAAACTCCAAGACAAGAGGCCCTTATGGGGTAACTAGAGCTATACTAACTTATAACAAAACCTTTTCTAAAACATGGAAATCTTGCAAACCCACACTCATACCCACCTCTCAATCTCATCCCAGTGGAGTGATGGCTTTTTGACATCAGTGAGTGTTGTGGGGGCTGCAGCCGCCCTTGGCCCTTCCATGGAGCAGGGCTTGCTGAGGGGAGAGCAGAGCCTGTCACTGGGCTCTGGGCAGGGAGCCAACAGCACCAACAAGGTGCACGCCTTGTCCCCCCAACCTGGGTGACCTGGGCAGGGGGGACCAGCTGCCACCTTTTCCCCCTCCCTCCTTTCAGGGTATGGAACATCTCCTCACACACTGCTCAGGGGGCTGACGGGGCATTACCAGAGTAGTGGTCCACCAAGTTGTGCAGGCTGGGGTAGGTGAGCCAGGGCAAAATGTAAAATTATCCATTGTCCAGCTGGTGGATGTGGTAGTGAGTCACTGAGGCCCAGGCAGTGCACTTGCCATGGCACACTAACAGGGAATAACAGCCTGACAGGCACAGGACAAAGGGCACTTGGCTGGGCTGTCCCAGACCCCTGTCCTGCTCAGCCCCACTGCCTGATGCACTCACACACACTGCAGAGATTCAATCATCCTACAGAAGCAACAGGCATCACCTTTCTCCCCACGGGCTTTGTGGCTGCAAACACCCCTGTGCCAGCCACATCATAAGCTCCTTCAAAACAATGTAGATGATAGGGAATGGCTGGGACATCAGGTGCTGTTGGTGCCACCAGTCACCTGCACAGTGGCACCTGTCAGGATCTCCTTACAGGGTCCCCTTGGTGTGATGGGGCCCTGTTTCTTTTTGCAGGCTGTCTTGTCACTTCTCTCTGTAACCCAAAGCTGCAGGAACCTGATGGTAGTCTGCTCTTTTAGGCCCCACGGCAGGGGCTCAGCAAGGAGTGAGGAGCAGCAACAGCAGGAAGCAGCCCTGTAGGCAGGGCCATTGCCACTAGATGTGCACATGGAAAGATTGCTCTCTTTCACTCCTTGGCACCCCACTGGGGAGGACTGGGACAGTAACAGATAGGGGTCTGAGGGCTCTCACCTTGCCTGGTCTGGGTCTTCCCCCATATCAGGAAGGATCCACCGTGGTTGCCTGGATGGAGCAGCAGCTCCTCTGCCTTCTTCCAACTGATGCCCCTGTACAGCTACCTGTGCAGACAGTAGGCACTGGCAGGGCCTCTCCTGGCTGCCAGGAACACCCAGCATCCCGGGGTCCATCCTGCCCCAACTGGGCACCATCTCCCCAAGCAGGACACCCTGGAGCAGTGGCCAGAATCTGTGGCCGGGTTCTGCAGTGGAGCCATGTTCCCTGGGGCTCTCCTTTGGACAGATTCTTCTTAGCATTTACCCATGCCTGATCTTGGCCACACAGCTGCTGGGGATGTGGCACTCCTTGCCAGAAACCTCGAATGCCATCAGCCACCACTCCCCATCCCTGTGGGAAAGAGGGATGAGCCATCCTGAGGGGCTGAGGCTGCAGGATGGGGGAAGAGACACACAGGATGGATGTCACCACCATAACCTCACAGACTGGACACTAGTCAGGAGTGCAGAGACTTCGAGAGGATGCAGAGATGCTCCCCCATCCTCAGGACAGCGGCCATCCCCATGGTGGAGGGGTAGTCACAGAGGGCCAGGGCCTGGAAGCCACTGGGGACTGCAGGAAAAGGAGAGAGGGCTCAGCATTCCCTTGGCAGCACCAGCCCAGAACCAGGCACATGGGGTGTTGCATGAGCTCACAGCTGCTGGGCACTCACCTGGCTGAGTGGGCAGTGGAGGTTGTGAGGTGTCAGCATATGCTGCTGGGATACTGAGTGGCTTCTCCCAGCTGGGCAGATTTCCCATCCTTGGGGTTCAGCCCCCATGGGCCGTGGCTTGTGCTGCTGCTGTCTGGAAGGGACTTGGTTCTTGGGTCAGGATTCCTCACCCTGTGTCCCAGGCAAGGCATTGCTGCAGGGTAATGCCAGCACAGTCCAGGGCAGGGCTCTGGGCCTGAGCCTGGCAGGCAGCTCCCCAGGGAGAAATGGAGGAACTTTCAAGGAAACCATTGTCCCATCACCACCACAGAGTGTGTGTGGGAACTCCCCAGGACAGGGTGTCCGCAGCCTCATGGTGGAGACCCCCCAGCCAGGCTGACTCCCTGAATGCTGCCATCCCACCCCAGCCCCATATCCCCCAGAATGTGGGGCACCCATCCCAACATCCCAAACTGCTGGTGCCCATGGAGATTGAGCAGCTCTTTCAGGTCCTTGGCCATGGAGAGCTGCTACCAGAGCTTTGTGTGATCCAGAACTGTCCCAGGCTAAGCCCCTCTCCTCCCCTGCCCTAACCCCTTCCTGCCTTCAGAAGTGAACTCTACTTACCTGCCCCTCACTACTGTCACCATGGTTTGGGTACTCTCATGCCCAGGCAACCATTGGCCAGCTCTGCCCTCCCTGCATGGAGGGGCCTCAGGGCATCCAGGGTGGCAATCCCCACCCTTTGTCAGACCCTCGTGGTTTGCCCTTGGCCCTGCTCTAGGACTGGGTGTTTGTGTTCGTGTTCACAGGTTCACTCCCTGGTGCTCGGGCTGCCCCCAGCAGTGCTGCTGTGAAGGGCTGTGAGGTGGTAGGACTGTGGTTGCTGCTGCTTCCTGTGATCTGCACACACTAGGGAGGGTTACTCCTTTTCACTGAGTCACAGGTCCCCCAGCTGAGCTCCTGAGCCCCTCAGCCCCTTGGTATGGGCACCAGGTCCAGCAAAACCCCTGAGGGCACTCAAGGCACTGTGGCCATCACGTGGGATTTATGGATGGACAAGTGGGATGGATGGGTAGCACTTGTGAGTAGGAGCAGGGATGATAGGACTCATAGGTTGAGGCTGGACAAGGCACCATCCCCAGGATAGTCTCAGTGAAGGGGGTGTGTCCCAGGGTGCCTCCTCAGTTGTAGCAGCACCAGGGCCCTCAGCAGGTCATGGGAAGAGGTGGGGAGGTGTGATGCTCACAGACCTGCCCAACACAGTGCTGCGCCCAACACTGCCCCATTCCAGCACAGCCCCACACCCAACACTGCTGCATGCCACTGCGCCCCACAGCAGCACTACCCAGTCTATCTGTGCCTGGCCTGGGTTGGGCTATGAGTGGGAGCAACCCCAGTTCTGTCCCATCTCCATCCTCAGCTCTATCCAGGCTCAGCAGCTGCTGCTGGTGTCAGACCATTCATTGCCCAAAGTACGTGTGTGTACCATTCAGCTTTCAAAGCAAACATTGGTTGTCTCAGCCAGCACCATCCACCCTCCCCCTACCCCTCACTGTCCAGTCTCCCATTTCCCTGCCTGAGGTCAGAACCCTCTGATGTACACATGTACCTCCTCCCCTGCAATCCAGACCTGAGGAAGGTTCTTGGTATTTGCTCTCAGCAGCTTCTGAACTCATGGCCCAGCTGAGCAACACTGTGAGTCCCCCCATGATTTCCTGCTGTGCCCCTGTAGTGTGAACAGGTACTCAGAGCCTCCTGCTGCAGCTGCACATCCTGTTCTCTCTGTGCTGAAATGTGAAAGATTCTGGTCAATCATAATCACCTTGGCAGTGTGAAATGCACTCAGGTTCAACAGGGTTTTTGGGCCTTATGACACTGTTGGGGTTCAGGGCCCCCTTGAGCCTGCATTGAGCTCAGCAGTGCTGTTTTGTGAGTGGTTGATAATGTTTGGGAGAAGATTCATCTGCTCATGGAAGGGCTGGTGCAGCCCCACTGTGGTTCTTGGGCATGTGGGGTGCAAAAGCATGGACAACAAAAGCATAACAGGTGTCTCAGGCTGCAGGAGGGGCCCAGTAGTCCTCTCTTCCCACTGTCCTAGGCACACCTGGGGGAGCAGAAATGCACCATCTTGTGCACCTTGATCTGGTGGGGGGACTAAGGCTTCAGGCAAAGTGAGGCACAGCCACCTGGTATTTCAGTTTAGACCAAATGATTGTTGTTTGGAGGAGCAGGAGCCCCTGATGGCCCCAGTCCTGTGTCCTCCTCAGTGTTGTGGCTGACACAGCTTTGCTGTGGCTGCACCATGAACACCTCCTGGATGGACATCCCTCCCCACTGCTCATCCCACAATCCCCCATCCTTTGGCTTTAAAAATAAGGAAAAATCCCAACATCAATCCTGAACCTTCCAATTCTCAATCTTTGGCTGTTGCTCCTCACTGTGTCTTCTGCCACCAGGAACAGTTTAACTCCATCTCTTTTGCCAAGGAACACGTCCAAGTGTGATGGGGCAGGGGCTGGCTGTGGCTCAGCCCCAAGGCTGGTGGCAGCAGAGCACTTGGTGAATGGATCTCTGGGTACTGCAGAACCCTTCCCTCCGCCCCTGCATTCCCCCAGCACTTGAGGCCCTGCAACCCCCACACAGAAATCTCAGCCCATGGCTGTGATTTGTCTTTTTCCACGAGTGACCCGGAGCTGAGCTAAGCCAGACTCACCCTGTGCTTCTGAAGGAGCCACCAATACAGAAATCTGGGATCTTGGGCTGGACATGCCACTGAATGAATTTGTCCCAAGGTTTTGAGCTATTGGGAATTCAGTCCTAAGGGTGAGCATAGGAAAATGCTGGCTCCATTTGCTTGCCCCTTCTGCTGGGCATCCCAGTTCCTGAGAGCAAGGAGAGGTCAAGGAAATTCCACCAATTTGAAAGTTCTTACTCCAACTTCTGGACTGCCTCCCAAGGGGTGGGAATGCATATTTGTGCCCTGCAGCCCCCAGCTCACACTCCAGCAGCCAGTAGGGATCAGAATCCAAGTCCAGGGAAGGCTGTCTCTGGGAAGGCAGTGCTGAACTTCCCACCATGTCCAGGGACCAGGTTTCTTTGGCAGTCTCCTGTCTCCTACAGATTTAAACTTCTGGTTTTGCTCATTTAATCAAAAACTGCCACTACTTGTCCACTGATAAAACTGGCCAGTTTTTGTCAATGTCAACTTTCATCCAGTTTGCAATTCATTAGAATACTTTGTCTCATTTCTGCAATGACCTCCCCCAGGGTCTCAGTCAGTCAGGCCCCAGGGGGCTTTCCATGGGTTACAGTGACACCTGACAGTGGGGAGTAGAAGCTGGGTGTGGAAAGCAGCAGGTGAAGAACCAGGTGTGTTCCACACCAGGCTGCTGCACATCACTTCCCTGCGCCCGGCTGCAGGGTAGATGTGCCAACAGACATCCCCCTGCTGCCCAAACTGCCCTCTGTCCTCTTTATGCTGTGACAGTGGTTAGCTCTGTGTCACGTTTGTGCAACACGGCAGTGCAGAGCACTGCTCCAGGGAGAGCACGTGGCTCTGAGCACTGGCTGTTGGGATGTAGCTCTTGCCTGTGCTGCTGCAAACCTGTTGTTTACATTCTGGATGTTTCTAGTTGCATTTTGGCAGAGGCCAGCTCTCCAATGCCCTTGGACAGCCTTCTGCCAGGGGCCACGGAGCCGCCAACCACATTATTCTGGTGCAGATGTGCCCAGTCCTCTCCCTGCCCTGGAGACGAGTTTGCTGCTTGCAGCAGGAGACACTGGGAGGACTGCAAAACCCCCAGGGGAGCAGGTCCTGCGGAGAGAAACACCAAGAGCACACAGTGTAACAATGAAACTCAATTATAGCTTTATTCAATAACCAGTACAAAGTTACCCTCAGGCAGAGCCTCCCGGTCCCATTCCCTACCTGAAATGGAGCAGAACGTGAGCATGACCCTGGGAGGAGCTGGCTCCCATTGGGTATGGGCTGCTCAGCAGTGAGGAAAGGATGTTCTGCTTATCAGTTGAGACTTGCAGCAGCCTGACCACTCATCCCTTTTCTCCCATTAACACCAGACCCTGGCCTGTAGCAGGCATCTGCTGTCCACCCTTGGGGACCCAGCCAGGTGTAAAAAGGTTGCAGAATTGTGAATTCCACAGACAGTACCTACTGCTTGCACAGAGGTGTTCACTGCTCATCCTTCTTGACCCATCCTTCTGACCCAGAAATATATGATTGCTGGCTGTCACATTCACTGGTGTTCCCTGCCCCCACATAACTGCACCCTGTGAGATCCTGC
>JANPWX010020446.1:0-38075 GCA_024734555.1 Trochalopteron elliotii | reverse complement strand
AGAAGGTTGAGCTCTGTGAACCAACACCCTCATGAAAGGTTAACAAAAAAAGGCTCAGCAAAATCCCTGCCTGCCATCACACCTTGGGATTTTATTGTGCCAAAACATACTCCAGGGCTTGCAGATGCATCCAGACTGTCCCCTCCATGCACACCAACTGCCACTGCTATTGCACACATGTGCCTCTGACCCTGCCTTCTGGAGAATCTCAATGTGTTCTTAATGAGAGGACTTCCAGACACCTCTGCCCCATTGCAACTGACAGTCTGGTAGCACAGCCTGTCTTGGACAGTCTTTCCAGTGCTTGGGCTTGCTGCAGTTCTTGCTGAGAAGCAACATCTTTTCTGCTGAAGAGACTGCACAGTCAGCAACTGAGATGGGCTGATTCAGACAACTTACTTGAGTGTTTTTGCAATCATTTCATTGACACCAACAACTGGTCTCTCAATTTCCAGGTCTTTACGACTGAAAGACAAAACAGAACAATTCTCCATTAAATCTGCAGAGGAAACTGGTTACCATCGGGGCACACAAAATCCAACCATGACTGCTGGCTCCAGCACCCAGGCTACTCTGTGCATCGTGCCCTGAGCAGGAGCCCCAGCAGCCATCCCCAGAAAACAGCATCCATCCTCTCATGGCATTGCTGTGCGCTCAGAGGTGAGCTCCTGAGGGCTGACAGGGTCTGGGGGCAGACACAAGGGCTAGGCTTTGCTCAGGGTAACAGCTGAAGACTAGGCTTAGGACAAAGGTTCCCCTGAAACAATACCCAATAGGATAATACATATGGCAGCAAATCTACTGAGCAAGGAAACTATGGAAGCTGTCTATCAGGCAAAAAAGTATCCTATACCTGTTGTATGAGGTGAGGAACAGCTGAAGGTTATCTTGGTTAATGTCCTGTGCAATATGAAGCCTGTATGTTTGGATCAAATCTAGATTTGCCTGCAGTTCCTCCTGTACAAAAGCAGAAGAATTGAAAAACAGGAAACATGGTTTTTACAGGTAAAGAAGCAACAGTCATAAAAATACCAAAGCATTAAAGAGTGTCCATACACGTCATTCCCTGTGAACAGTGACACAGAGGGCAGTGACTCCAGACTGCAGAAGGATCCCAGAGACATGAGGTGTTTATTTGATGTGCTGGTACATTCCATGCTCTGGTAATGTGACTACACTTTTACAACTGGCAGTGCACAAGCTACTGCAAGAGTACAGGTATCCTGAGATGGGGTAAGTTAACTCCCAAGCCTCAGTAATGTTTACAGATACAAATCACTCTGCACTAGGCAGGTCTTCCACTTATGCTTAATGTTTAAGAAGCAAAATATGTAATAATACTAATAAATGAAACAAAGTAAAAAAATATGTAAGCTTAAGACTGTGACCAGAAGAAAGTTCAATTCCAGCACCCAGCTCTAAGAAGACTTTAAGAACATTCTGAGAGAGCCAGAGAGAGCAGGGAATGCAAGGAAGCACTACATACAATGAAGAGGCCTGACAGTGGGAAGAGAACAGGAGGAAGCGGTGCTGGAGAAGGAAGCATTCCTTTTAGTGCTGACGTGTTGTTACAAGAAGACTCCAGGTCAAGGACTGATCTGCTGTGTGGCATATACAGTGTGTACAAGGCACTATCCCTGTAAGCCCAGTAAGACTGATGGTTGAGAAACAGCTAATCCCAAACAGAAGGCACTGCTGTATCCAAAGTTTTCAGGAGGGGCCGTTTTGCCTCTGCTGAAACTGAAGGGTAAGATGAAGAGCAGAATGCAGCAGTTCAACATCTGGACAGATACAAGATCCCACTGCCAGCTCCCAGCTGATCTGTGCTCTACTCACAGTCCAAAGGCTTCTATGCTGGCTACAGAGAACTAGCTGCCATTTGTTTCTGTGGAAAGTGTCCTGGGCACCACGAAGGAGTTCTATCACCAGTGCATGGCCTGGAGACAGTTAGGGCAAGAGCGAGGATGTGTGTGCCCCCCAGCATGCCAACCCTGATGTGAGCTTGATACACAGAGAAAATGGTACTACCTGTGACAACCCTTACCTGATGGACCAGAACTACTTGGGAACAGACACATACAGAAGTTATTGCTCCATGTTCAGTTGCACAGGCAATATTAGCATCTGCTGGGTACTTACATGGCCAAAATGATGTGCCAAGACAATATCCACTATGTTGGTTGTCCAGCCTGAAAACTGAAGAGTGACCATGAATGAGGAAAGTGCAGTTTCATCACACGTTGCAAAACAGCTACTCAGAGTAAAGAAAACAAAGAAGAAACTATTCAAATTATGTAAGAAGCAAATATCTGAAGCTTGGGATGGACATGCAAAGCTTCAAAGAAACTGTGTACACACAACACAGCTCTACAAAAAACTTGAAACCTAAAATAACTTCAAGGGGCCAGAATAAGAGAATAATTAAGAGTTCCATTCAATATCAATCAAATGAAGCCTGCAAGCAGAAGTACTAAATCAGAGGAAAAGTGTGTAATCCAAGCAGTTTATCTGCATGTCTCATTCACATGATCACACCCACCCCTGCTCCTATGGCAGAGGCCATACAATACCCAGACTAAGAATGCAGCAGGGACAGAAATTAAATTGTACAGTTTTCACCAGAAATGGAAAAAATCCTGTATTCTGTCCTTTTTATTTACTCTACACACTGTTCATTAGGTACTGTGGAGAGCACATGTGTGGGAAAGCAGAATCTCACCTTGGACGCTGCCCAGTCAATCCATCCCTTTGCACATGGATCAACATTAATAAGAACAAGTCCCTCCACCAGGTCAGGGTGGCTGAGCTGTAGGGAGAGAGCAGAGGCACACTCAGAAGGATTATTCAGCCCACACAGTGGTTAACAGCTGGTGCAGCAGCTGGAAAGCTTCTTGCAAAAGATGCAAGACTAAGTAAAATGCAGACAAAGTAGGGAGCTCCTCTGTGCCAGGCAGCCAGTGGCTCCCAGCAAGCCCAGACTCAGTTCAGTGGCACTACTGGCACTGAGGTGCTCTACAGCACCTATAGCCTCAGCAGTGCCTTCTGATGACCTGTGCACCTGGCACAGCTGCTCAGGCCCTGTGTGTTACAGGGCTGGGAGCAGCAACCTTCTCTGCTCCAATCCAGCATCTCTGTGAGGAACCTGAACAAGCTCCTGTGCCTGGAGAGCACCTCCTTCTCCTCAAGGAAGAGGCAGTCTTCCCAGTGGAGATGGTGCAAATGGCAGGGGAATTAGTGCTGAGGCCCCCAAGCCCCTGCAGAATGGAAAGATGAGCTACAGGGGCACCTGCTCCCCAGACAGCACCTCTGCTGCTCCCCACCTGCAGTCATCCCTTCCCCTGCTCCATCCAGCAACCCAAAACCCTCCAGTGTACCTTGGGCTGTACCTGGGCAGCACAGTATCCAGCACTAATGAGCTGCTTGTACCCACTTATGTGCTTGCAAACACAATCTCAGAAATCAGAGGCAACCAGCCTCTGCTGAGTTCTGGGCTCACTCCAAGGCAGCTCTCCTGCTCTACAGCACTGATGTGAAGGAGAAGGAAACATCTCTGTCCTCAGCAGGAAACTTCCCACAGCCCAGGGAGTGTGGCAAGAGCCTTGTGGCACTTCGCTGAGGACTAAGGCTGATTTGCACCAACTCCTCTTTAGCAAGGCTGAAAACTACCCAAGATACAGAAGGCAAGGAACAGTGAAACACCAGTGCCTCACACTGCCCTGGCTCAATCCTGACTGTAGGGAATGTAGAGAATGGAAAACAGAGAACTTTGTGTAAGGAGGGGCATCTGCCCAGCATAGTGGGTTGAAGAAATTGTCTAAAAAAGTCAACTCTCTGCACTCAACCACCTGAAGCAAATTTTACTGAAAATGTCAGATTTCTGTGGTTTTTTAACACTAACTCTGAAAAACTCAGGCAAATTCCTGGGCTAAACAATACCCACTGATTTCACATGAACACTACAGTAGAGAGAAATTTATAAGCAGATACTGAAATAGAGGCAGCTGTCTTGTGTAAGGGTGGAGCAAAATCTGCTTCCTTCCAGTGACAAAGCACATTCCTCATCAACACCAGTTTGCAACACAGCACCACATCAATTCTTTAGTGCCACCAACAGTGCACACAGCACAGTAACGCAGCTGGTCTCTATGAAGACTCAAGATTGGCTATTCCTAGCACTCAGGATGGGCTCTGCTGACTCAAAGGCATCACATTACAGTCTTTCCATGTCTGGCACAGCTTCAGAGTAACCCTGACTGCTCCAGCATAACCATCTGGATGGAGGTAGCTCTCCCATGGCTCCCTGCAGCCCTGTTGTAATTACTGAATGCTACTTTGCCTGTGCCCCACACACTCAGTCTGTTCAGTGATGACCACAGCCCATATGAGTCACAAGCAGTGAAGAGATACTTACTGCACACCTGCTGAGGACATAAGCACCAGCTCCTAGGCCAATCCCAATGAAGCTTTTCAGGCTGAAATAGAGGCATTTCACAGTCAGCACGACTAACCTAGCTCAGCTGAAGCATCCCTAGAGGCAAAACCTTTCCCCTCTGCATCCAACTGTGCACTTACGGCTTATTTTCAAAACAATGCAGCAATGATGCAGCAACTATAAACTGCCTCATGTAGCAGACAGTGTCCCCAGCATAGAACTAGACAGGGTCACACTGGTTGGGAGATGCTTGTGCCTCTTAGGACACCTCAGTGAGCATATTAGTCATGGCAAGCAGAGACAGAAGTAGGTGCTGGATAGTGGTATCCAGCTGGCTCACCCCATTTTCTTTCAGAGACTTACTTCAGGTGTGTCAGAACAGCAGGTAACATTTCAGCCAGTTCATCCATACTGGGATACTGGTACCTGAAAAGCGAGAGAGCACCTCCAAATACAGCCTGACAGAGGTTACCTTCCAGTTCCACTCAAGGTAGGAGGGACAAGGAATATCTGGCAGACGTGCACAGGTTATTAATGTGCAACAATACTGTATGTTTCAGCTGACTGTGTGGGTCCCATCCCTCAGAGCAAGACTAACACAGAGCTGTGGTCTTTTGGGAAATCAGACTTCTGGGGCAAGATGGACAGATGAAGTGCCAGCTCGACCTCAGTGTGCTGGATTCATGTTCAAGTCAGAAAGGTACCAGACTCAGCAGTAGTGAGGGCTTTACCCATGTCTTAGTAATTAGGGAGTTTGCTGAATGCCCCTTGGGAAGCTTCCTCATCTTGCCATTTCCTCTACTGCTGACACCTGCTTACCTCTACACTCAGCCTGGCAGTCGCAGCTGGCTTAAACTGGTGCTACCTCAGTCCAAACTGAGCAACATGAGTCTCTGCAGAGCTCTTACCCAGATGGGAATGGGGGGGCTCCTTCCTGCTGGCCTGGTGCATCCACATGGCACACAGCAAAATGATGGGTGATCTCTTGCATGTCTTCGAAGTTAAAGAATGCGTTAAAACAGGATTTGTCTGCAACAACAACAAAAAGAAATTAGACACTTCCTTAAGTTTTATTGCACCCTCCAAACACCATGGCACACATCTGCAGGAGCTCAAGTCCCCACTGAGCCCACAGGGCAGCAGGTCCTGGATGGTGCATGTGCTGTGCCTCAAAACTGCAATGCAGCAGTGAGTCTCAGCAACGGAACTTCCATGACCGGAGGGCAGGCAGACAAACAACAGTCAGCCTGCAATGCCCCAGAAAGCAGGGCCTTGCAGCACGTGGGTACTCAAAGCACTCACAGAGGAGCACCTGTGTGAATGTCACAGTACATTTTGGGTGGGAAGACATGTCAAAAGAGCAACTGACCCCACCAGAACATTACACTGCTGCTGCAGCCACGCAGAAGGGACTTGTTCACCTGCCCAGCACCCAGGGAATGGATGCCCTATCACACTGTGCAGCAAGTCAGCTAGAGCACTGCGGTGTGTTGGGTGGATCTATTTCTACCTTTCCACCTTGGCCCTACCTTTCAAGGGCTGTTGGAATGGACAGGGGCACACCACATGCTCTCCCTCCTGCACACCCTTATCTTTTCACCCTGGAATGACTTCATCTCAGGTCCATGCCAGGCCTGCTACTCCCGACGCTCAAAAGCAAATACCACAAATAATCACTTTTTCAGGGTCCTGGCAATGCAAGGGCTTACGGTTGAGGCCAATGTCATGGTATGTGAGGATGACAGGTCTGTTCCCCTTGGGTGTGCCCCGCATGGTGACATGAACCACTCCGAAAGCTGTCTCAATGTCATGTTCCTGCAGAGAGAGAAGAAGGAGCCCCAGTGTTACATATGCTGCCTGCACAGGGAACCATAACTGAGGGACAGCAGCAAGGGCCTCATTCCCACTTTAACACTGCTCTCTTACCCACAGTACAGCTCTTGAAATCACAGAACTGTTTGGGTTGGAAGGGACCTTAAACACCACCTCATTCCACCCCCCGGTCACGTGTAGGGATATTTTCCACTATATCAGGTTGCTCCAAGACCCATCCAACCTGGCCAATTCACAACACTGTCAAATCTGTCTATCCAACCTCTGTGTCCAACCACTGCCCGAAGCAGCTTTTGTACAGATGTGCAAACGGTCCGGGGCTGCATCTTCCCATGAACAGGATCTCTGGGATAACTATGGACCTTGGAAAAGCTGTAGAAATGTCAGGAAAGCTGGGTACACAACATCACCTGTAGGTCCCTTCTCTCATCTAGAGAAATCAATGGAGAAGACTTGCTCTTACAGAAATTGTAAAAAGCACCAATTATTTTCTTGATATTAAGAAAGTATCTGCTTAGGAAAAAGCCTCATGGTTCAGCTTGAAGATGGGACATTACAACCTCAGAAATATGTTTTACTAGTTTACATAAAGTATATGAAATATTTGTTTTTAAACAGTAATTTCAAAAGACCTGAAAGTCATTAAATCAAATGCAGGGCTGGTGAGACTACCTGGCTTGCAGGTGTTGTGTTGTGCATGTGCAGAATGTTATAAATGCATATTATAAAGTTGGCTTTTCGCAAGATGTGTGCTATATGATCAATAACATTGTGGTAAGGATATAAGTTTTTATTTCTGCTATTAGTAAAGAAAATTAGGCATAGTGGTAGTAGTTGATATAGTATACTTAAACTGTCTGTTTGGTCGGGATAACATCCAGTGAACAGGTAAAGAAGACCCTGTTACTGATATACCAACTATCAGCATCTCCTATCTGAAGAAAGTCTGGACCAAGGCCCAGGCTGGAGGTGATAATGAAGACACAGCCAAGAAACACACGTGCTCTAAAAAGGGGGACCCAAGGAGGGACCATGGAAAACAGTTCCTGGAATATGGAAACTAGTTTGTGGAAAAACATGATTATTCAACAGATTGATACAATAGAAAGGGGATTTAAAGAATGTCTCTGATACAGCAGGATGTGGACTTGGCTGAAAGCCAAGTCACCTGGCCATACTTTGCTTTTTTTCTCTCTCCTAATTGTCTTATTTTCTATTAAACCTATTTCTTAAAATTTACATAGAAAGTGAACCTTGTTTTTCACACAGAAGCTGGAGTATTTACCTACAAAGCAGCAGAGACCCATCTGCAGATGACATTACCTTACCTGAGGCTCACCTGGCTCCCTTTTCCTTAGGAGGGAGGGGATTGGGGGTATGAAAGGGCTTGTCTGTGTGCAAAGTGAGCATGTGTCCAGAAGGCAGTAATTCCTGTCCTCACAGCAAGGCTGCACAAGGCAGCCCAGGGTGCAGTCTGCTTCCTCAGCCTCCAGCAAACCTCCAGGCCCCTTGCCCATGTCTCTGCTCTCAGGGCTGCTCTGCTGAGCTGGGCAAAGCTCTGTCCTGTACTTCTGAAGGATGTGCTGTGCAGTCACAGCAACAGACTCCAGTTAAGTGCTCTCCAAGCCTGCAGGTGTTAATGACTCCTTTAAATACAGTGGCCACTTTTGGAGAAGGCGACTGGCAGTGCAGGTGGCTGGAAGGGTGAAACACAGCGAACTCAATGGAGAGTGCGGCAAGTGCCAAAGTGGCCAGAGCCTGAGACCCTCACATGCACTTCCCTACATCCCTCAGGGCTGGACTAAGGACTGCCACTAAGAGCAGGTCTGTGCCAGCTCTGGCACTTGCTAGGCTCTTCCATAAGCAGCTTGAACTCATTGAGTAAGCAGGAAAATATCCAGTAGTGGTGTGTTTTGTTCTGTTTTGTTTTGTTTTTGTTGTTGTTGGTTTGGTTTTGTTTGGTTTTTTTAATTAATCTTGCTTTGTTAGACTTCTGCCAGGTCAGTGAGTTAAGGAGCTGGCAGAGAGTCTGGCAAATGCTGGTTCTGGCTCAGAGCCCAAGGGGAGTGCATGGGGTGGCAGAAGGAATAACCTTGCCCTGAGCACAAGATCAATTAAACTGACTCACGGGTCATGAAGCAGGGACATCTGCAGGGGATGAGGGAGGGTCTATAGGCAGCAGCAAAAGGTCAACTATCAAACAGAAGCACAAACTAAACTGAGGAAACAGTAAGAAAAGCACAGAAAGTAACAAAAGAGCTGATGATACTGAAGTATGTCTGCAACCTAGTCTTTTCTGTAATTACATGTGAACTTACCGCTAAGGTCACACATGCTTTTACTAGGTAAGCTACAGGACAAAGTACTAGAAATAGAAACACCTGTTTCCCTTCAGAGCCTCTATCCAAGCATCTCACTGTGTTTCACACTGCAGCATCCTGCATTTTTGTTTTCCAAAGCTCAGTTCTCAAGTGGGGAAGGAAAAGTTTCCTTCAGCTAATAATCAGTTCTTGGTCTCCTGTTTACTCTGACTTTGCAGACTGTGTAAACAGCGATTTGAGGGAAAGGGGACTACCCTGATACTCCTTCAGTCAGATTAGTGACTCAAATACAGAGAATGTACACTTGTTGGAAGTTAGGATTTTATTTTTTCTTTCTCTCAGGGAATTTTGTCCCAGTTGTTGCCTAAGGGATGATAATGACCAGGACTTAAGAGAGACAAAACAAGTGGCCAAGGTGGGGGGAAGGGTGCAGCTGCCTGCAGCCTCTTAGCTGGGGGCTTTTCTCTTGGGAAGGGCAGAGGTGCCCTGACATTTCTGGCTGGAGGATGAGGGGCTGGGCTCAGCTCCTCACTCACTCTCTCTGGCTCTCGGGATCTGAGGGGAACGGTCGAGTTTCGCAGAGAGAATTCGCTGCCAGTGCGGAGTCCAGCCCGGCATTGCTTCTTCCTTACCCTGGGTGAACCTCTGCTCGTAAGAGCAGCCGGTGAACTGGGACTTTATTCACACTCGATCTGACTGGAAAGGACCCTCACCATCTATTCGGGTGCCTCAGGGCCCCGAACCCTTTCCCCTTTCTGGAGGGAACGTCTCCCCGGCTGCGTGCAGCAGCTGCTTACAGAAACCCGGCTGCTGCTGCCCAGCCCTGCTGCTTTCTACCGCTGCCTTGGGCTTTTTCGTTATAGTCTAACCCTGTGTCCGCCCGACTCCTGCGGCTCCTGCTAAGGCTGCGCAATTTTCTCTTACATTTTATTCGACACTCCGGGTGTGCCCGCCTCTGCCGTTCCAGCTGCTGCTCAGAGGTTCCTGCTACAGCTCCTTTCATTATCCAGAGGTGCACCGGGAGCGGCTGCTTCCCGTGAGTTTCCAAAGGAAGCCCCTTCTCCATCCCTGCCGCCAGCCCGCCCGCCATTGCCGTGTGGGGAGAGGCGGCCGAGCCTGCCCCACAGCGCCCCCTACAGCCGCGGGGGAATCATCGCCCCCGCCCTGCCCGGCCGGGAGCCGCCAGCGCCCCTGCTGGCTGTGCCTGGAACTGCACCAACGGGGAAGGTGCCCGCGGCCGGGAGAAGGCTGGGACTGGGTCTGTGCTCTGTTTGTTGTTGCTGCTGGGGTTCTTGTTTGTTGGCCTGGTTACACACACACGTAAAGAACTGCTATTCCTTTTCCCATATCTTTGCCTGAAAGCCCTGTAATTTCAAAGTTATAATAATTCAGAGGGAAGGGGGTCATATTCTCCATTCCATGGGAGGTTCCCATCTTCTTTGGCAGACACCTGTCTTTCAAGCCAGGACAACACCTGAACATGGCAGCAACATAAGTAATTCCATCTTTAACAAATCTCAGCAAGCAGCACTTAAAAAATATAAGATGCTAAATCTACAAACTTCTTACTCTGCCCTGTACAGCATCAATGGCTCAGACTGGGAGCGCTTAAGGCTACTTATTTCTCCTGTGAGTTCAATGGCAAGGTGGAAATCCTCCTTCTGGGAAGCAGCTACTTTTATCTGCTCTGAATAAAGCATATTACTTTTTAAAGCCTTTTTCCAAGGCTTTCTCCTGTCTACAAAGGGAGCAGCAGACACTACAACTAGATAAGGGTTTCTACCTTTACTTTTTTAACTGCACATCGGCTATCACACTGATCTCTTTTTCAAGATTATCTGGAGAAATAAGACTGAGTTTTACCCCCAGCTTCCCTACCGGTAATGCTATGACAGCTTTTCCAGCAATCTTTACTTTCTCTGAAACTTTCCCTGGAGTTTGAGGGCTTTTATCTCAATCTCTCATTGCAAAGGACAAAATCATTTTCAGATGCCACACAACTAGAGCACACATGACTCCCTATCACCTGTTTGTCTCCACAACAACTCTCCCATGTAGCAAAGCAATAAGACAGCAGAAGATAGAGCTCTTAAACCAGAGCTTAGGTATTATGCTTTAGATAACAACAGTCTCTACACTTACACAATACAACTTCTACCTTGAATTGCCCCCCAAAAGTTATTGTTTAGTTACATTATTACTGGTGTATTACTCTCTCAAATGCAGACCAGAATAACCCACTTACAGTGGGTACCAGAGCACTCAGTGAGAGAACAGGAACTTTGCAGGCTGCACCCTCTATCCTTGACAGACACATTTTCTGTATGTCTTTCTTGTAGACACCCTTCACAGTTGCCTAGTGAGATGTTCTGCCTGTATCATACTGCATCAATGCTTCCGTAACTGCTGCCCAGTTCCAAAACACAATTCTGGCACGTTCTCTCCTGGTATTTGCCTTTTGCTTGTGTAGAAGTGTGCTGGAAAGTAACAGACACTTCCAGACTCTGGCACACTTGGCTTCTTTCTGCTCTCTGCTCAGGCCAGCTATGACACACTACATCACTGTAGTTTGAAAAGAGATTCAAGGGTTGATAGCTTGCAGGTGTCTAATTCCAGCTATGGTCTGAACACTTATCTGATCTAGTGCAGGGAAGCAGTGATAGGAGAAGGCAGGTGGAAAATATGTGGCCAGGAGACAGCCAGACTTTTACACACCTACAGTCTTCAAAACAAGGGCGATAAATGCAAGACAAGCTCATGATCCACAGGCTGCGTTTTGAAGAGCTGGATAAAATTCAATTTTTACTTAGGGACTGAAAACTTTATCAGAAGTTTTTCTGAAGGTATTTTTACCTTTTGCCTTTATTGGCACAGTAGGTAAAAATAAACAGCAGCTGCAGCCCACCTGCTGCAAAAAGGAGGTCGGTAGCAGAGGCAGCGCAGCTCTCAGAGCCGGCTCTCAGCAGCTGCGGGCACAGCCCATGCCACACTTGCTGCTGGGACACGGTGCTGAGGCTGGGCAGGCAGCTGCCACTGATCCACGCAGCACAGCTGGGAACCACAGCTTCAAACACCAGCAGTGCCTGGAAGTCAGGAACGAGAAGAGAAATGATGGAACAGAAGGCATGGAGACTAACTGGAGCTGTAGACTGCTGTGTTGACTTCAGGAGCCTGTGCTTGTGGAAAATGAAAAAGTGATACAAGTTCTCAAACACTTGCATCTTGTAACAGTTTCCCATAACTTTCCCAGCCTCTAACAATCGGTAGGTCAAATGAGACTTCCTTAACTGGAGGTGTTGTCTTCAACTTTCTGAGGATGGGGCTGCAACCCCCAAACACTTATGACTTTGGTACCTCTCTCCCCCTGTGACCAGAGCAGATGAACCTTATTAATGTGTGAAGTAAAGAACCACGTAATTCTCCATCTTGTATCTGCAGATTTTGCATGAGATCTTGCCCTTGGTTTGGAAGCTGGGGAGCAACTGACCCCATTTCCATACTCCCCAAAAGAGACACTCTAACAGCTCATGACTCTCACATGCCCCTTCCTGGGCTGATGTGCTTGGGACTGTCCAGCCAGCCCTCGTACAGCAGCTGACCCTGACCATACTGCAGTTCCTCCAGAACTGCCCCAGGGAGCTCTGTCCTTGCTGAGCCAAGGGGTCTGGCAGGATGTCAAATGTGTGCAGGCACATGCTGTGGATGCACAAAGCAGCACAATGGGGTTGTTTGTTCTCTGTTCCTGATGAACAAGGATTGACTTGCTTTACTGAAAGCCACAAGTCCTGTGCTGACATTGTCACTCAACCCTTGCAATGTTAAGGTCTTATGCCTCTGGGTTATCATCAGCCCTGAGCCCGTGCTTTCATTTTCCACTCTAGAAAGGTTTGACTCAATGTGTAGCACACTTTCTTTACCCAAAGGCAGGTAAGTTTTGTCACTGCACCTTCCATCATTTTTTCCATACCACTGAAGAGTATATCTAAGCAGCACAGGTCCCAGTACAGATCTCCAGAGTCCTCCTCAAGTGATCTTGACAGTGAAAGCAAATGCTGGGATTTTTTAATCAGTATTTCATCCATCAATGGATTTCTCCTCTGACTGCATGGCCTCCTACGTCCCTTAAGAGATATGTCTGAAGGCTCCTTTTGGTCCTGTCTCTTGGAAATCCAAGTAGGCTACACTGACTGAATTCTCTTTATTATATCACTACTGACTCTTCTGAAGAATTCTAACAGCTCTGCAGAGCAGGACTTCCTCCATTTAAAAACTTCCATTACCCTTTCCTAATATTTATCAGTGTACTTAATCCACTATATGGTGCTAATTTCATCAGTCTGTCTGGTATAGCTGGTCAGTGAATTCCCAGAACTCCTCTGAATTCTGATCTTATAAAATGTCTGACAGATGAATCATTGGGCACCATGGCAGCTTCAACAGAGGAGCATAACCTCTCACTTAACACCTCAATTATTTAATCTTTAAACTTATTTAAAACTCCTGTGTAGCCCTGGTTCGTGCCTGACATGTTTTGGTTTCTGAAATTCCTTTCCCTGGGAATTTTCTGTAAACAAGAGACATGTTTTGGTAACAGCAAAAATGTTTACATATTTCCCCTAGGAGGGGCTTCTTCATGTCCCTTTGGTCTGACTAATGTGACTGAAGAGGTTTGTCTTCTTGTCACCAATCAAACTGGTCTGTGTAAAACAGTATAAAAGGGGAAGCACTTCCCAAGAATAAAGGAGTCACTTTTTCAGCCTTCTGAAGTCGGAGTCTTTGTGTTGTTGTGGTGTACTACAGCGTCACTCCTGGGTTGATACTTACAGTTCTGGCAACTGCTACAAATGCATGAATATTACTTTTCTAGAGCCCCTGCAGCAGACACTGTGGGTTATGGCAGGGTCTGCACTGACTCCCCACAAAGAGCATTCCAGCACAGTACTCTCTGCGAGTTGCTCTGTGCCAAGCCTACATGCAGAAATAATTATGTTTAGTTTTTCTGCTATGACTAGCCCTAAGCCTTTCTTCTATGTTCCATTTTGACAGATCTGAAAAAGGACAGTTGGGTTTTTCCCCTTTGCAAATCGCTCTCATCTTTGATTCTCTCAAATCAAATTCTCTCATCTTTGCAACACCCCTCTGCCTGCTTTGTTGTTTGTATATTTAATATGCTACAGTCAAAATCCTCTTCCATTTTCCCCAGCTTTTTAAAAAATGCTTTGTTTACAATAGCCTCTCTGCCCTTCTGTTAGTCATGCTGGCTTCCTGGCACCATTCCTTGTCTCTGCTGCGATGATGGATGGTGGACATTTGCTCTCTGCCCAGTTTATGTTCAACAAGCTTCTCTGGTTCTGTGCAAGCATTGTTCTGAACTTTGAGTGCAAAACTAGTGAAGTTTTCTATGGTTTGGTGGTTAGCTTTTTTCCTTTTCCTCAGGGATGTTGATCTGGAATACATTATGGTTCCCACTGCAGAGCAGCTCTTGGAAGGCATGGAATACATTTCTCTGCCCTCAGAATCATATCAATGATGGCTTCTCATGCTCCGGAGCTCCTTAATCTGCTCCTCCACAGAAGTTTATGGCTAAAATGCAGTGTTGTTACCATGTAAGGGATGCAACTCAGATTGGCTGACTTGATGACGAAGTGCCACTGGAAAGAGCAGCACACCTTCTCCTCTCCCTCCACTCTACCTCATGTCCAATGAGGTGATGGTCTTATGAAAATCTTAAAGCGGGAGTGCAGGGTTGAGTTCACTGTCCTGTGAGTTTTGCTATAATCTCTATGGGTGCCAGCTCCTGTGAAGTTCTGCTCTCAAAGAGCCCTGCACTTCAGAAGTGTGTACAAACCCTAGTGGCTCAGATACTGGAAGATGATACAACACAACTCAACAGAAGTTTTAAAATATCTGAGATCAAACTCAAACAAGAACTGCTGGAAGGCATTCCTTGCTGGGCATTTGCCAGCAGAAGGTCAGACAAGGCTGGGACATTATTCTATTTGCTCTTAACACTTTTGAATGCTTCTCAAACTAAAGAAGAAAACCCACACCCAACTATGACTGCCAAAGCCTAAATCTACTGTGGGACTGATTATGGAAAAAGTAGGCACATGGCCAAAGGTTCAAATGTAGGAAGCATTTCTGACTGCCACTCTGCCTTTGGCCAGAGAGGGAAACAATGACAGGGTCACTGACAGGTGCCACCTGTTAAAGAATCCATTCAGCACCAGTAGCTTCACGTGCAGCTGCAGTGGAACTGTAGGTTGAGCTCTGGAGAGGCAGGAGCCCAAGCCCGCAGCAAGAGGCCATGAAGTGAAGACCCTTTGCAGAAAAGGGCCCGAGGACCTGAAGCCCAGAGAGGGGACCCAGACTTAAGAGACACTGCAGCAGCTGAGGACCCTCAGATTTTCCCTGTGCTGTGACGGGATAAAACCCCTTTGTTTGGAGTCTCTCTTCAGAGGCACCAGCTTGAGCTCTTACTTTGTTGTTTTGCTATTTGGTTGTTGCACCATGATTAAATTATCTTAGGGATCTGGATGTCTGTGACTCTGCTATGGAAAACCTGGGGTAAGAGCCAGTAAGAAACCTGCTGTGACTAAGTGTGGGATGTGAGCTGCCAGGGACTTTAGTCCCAATTCAGGTGGCGCAAAACTGACTGCCAGAGTAGCTCCAGGATGGTTGGACAATGAAGTTTCCTTAACACCACCAAAAGTTTCCCATATTGAGAAAAAACATTCAGAGTGAAGGAGTGAGGCATCCAACAGCAGCTCCACAGGTGCTAATGCCTTGAGCTCCAGAAACTCACAGGCAGCAGAAGTAGCAGTCCCAATTCCAGCCATGCTCCCACAGACCCAGGTCACAGTGTGATCTAATACTTAAGTTTTAAAAGTTATTAAAGGCTAAAGAAACCATTTGTTTCACACTGGGAATGATTAATGACTAGAAATCGTATTACCAGTGCTTCTCATGACTAATTTATTAAGCTTCTTTTTTAGTATTACCAGATTAGTCTTACTCGCAATGTGATGCTGCTCAAAGTTCAAAATTAATTCCTTAGAAAAACTGGGAATTCATTTAATTTGGAGACTGGCAATAGAGAACACATCCGTGAAATCCCTTCAAAATTTTTTTTTAACATGAAAACCTGGGAGAACACAGAGCAGCAAGGCATCTGTTGCTTGCACTCTGCTCAGTCTTGCTAAATGTCTGTACTAGCATAAAGCTAGAAATGTTGGAGAGTGAATCCCCCTGGGCCAAATCCACATAGGCCCAGGAGTGCCCAGAAATGTAACAATTGAATTACAATTCAGAAAATCTAAAATACATAAATCCACACAGGGATGAGGTAGAAATGCAAGCTAGCAAGAGAAGCCCTAAGGCCTAGTTTAAAGTTCAGAAACATTGTCTTTTGCAAAGTTAGTTAAATTCTAGTTATAACAAAAATAATGTAACCTTCCTGAAAATTCCTAGATGGAACAGATAGAATTATATGTGTAGAATTTGTGTAAGAATTTATGAAAATTGCCTCACATCAATTTTAGCTTATGATAGGTCCAACACTATTGTAAGAAATCCGTGTTTAAGTCTGGTTGGCAAAATTAGAATAAAATGTACTACTTAGAGAACACACACACAGAGGACTCACGAAAACACCGATGCCGCTGTTGTTGCTACTGCTTCGACTGCTACTGATAAAGACGCTCACGGGACACAGACAACCTAGGCCTCCACTGCTGCTGTGGCTGCTGCTTCTGCTTGGGACTTAGAGACTTTATGTTAGAAGGCTTCTGCGTACCGCTACAGACTCTAATAACTTTGCCTTCATGGGACTCATTTAACGATGTAATAATGGACTTCTTTTACAACTATCCAGCTTTTAGTCTTCACTGAAGATGCCCAAACCCCTCAGCGTCAAGAAACATCCCCAAAAAACCTTTCAACTTAAGGACATTCAGTTCCTGGTTCACCTAAGGCAAAGAAAACTGCTTCTGCTGCTTTGCTGTAAGGTGAAGGAGATGCAATTACTCTGGGCAGGCTTTCCCCTTTTTCACTGACTCTGCGGCTACGGCTATTTACTTTACGTCATCTTTGCCAGTCTCGGCGAAGGTAAAAAACAACTGCATCATGCTCTTGGGGCAGCCTATCCCAGCTACTAACCATGGAGAGATTAAAGCAGAGACTCCATTGTCTTGCTCTTGGCAACAGCTGCCCTCAAATTTCTACATGTTACTAAAACAATACCATAAACTGTAACTGTAAGGTGAGAAAAAAATATTGTAAGACTGTAAAACACCACCATCGGGTAACTGTTCCCATTATAATACTGCCAACCTTAAGGCAGCTGGCAGCTGAGTGCGTCCCAGATCTTTCTCAGTGAAAAATTATTTTGGAAATAGTAGAGTTGAAGGAGATGGTTGCATGGGAAGCAAATCAAAATCAGATTGAAAACAACATCTTGAAGTAAATTATTCATTTCCATACAGAGCAGAAACTTATTAATAGAAAACACAATATGATCTATGCAGGCAAGCAATGGTTTCTGGTACTCTGTGTAATTGGATTAAATCTTAAATTTTGGGTGAGAATTGAGAGCAGCAGAAGAATGAGATACGCAATCTGCTTACACAAACTCAAAAGCAACAGGACACAGAGTTCCAAGCAACTGTTCCAAAGGCAGGTGATGGTGAAGGATGAACCCAGTTCTCTCTGTGACCCTTGCTAAAGCGCAGTGTCAGCCAGCAAGAACTGGCAAGTCACTTCCAAACACAGATCCTGCCAGAGAACAGACACTGGCTCTGCAGTCAAAGGAACTCAGTCAAGTGAGCTACAACACAAAAAAAAATCATGAACCCCTACAACCACGCAATGCTGAGACCAGTAAGCAATTCATGGTATGTCTGAGATATAGAAAGATGCATTTCTCCATCTCGTGCCCTGCCCATGTGTTACAAGAAGCAGTTAAAACCACAACTTTCTTGCACTCCAGTCAAGTATCCAGTGTCATGAGCAAGGCACCCAGCACAGACTGAGGAATACATGGTGTTTCTTACTCCTGCTCTGAGAGTAGATCCCCCCTTCCCCACAGGAAGGCAGGAAACTGGACCTGCCTAGATCTGTAATAGTTCAGGGTCAATTAAACCACGGCAGCTGAGCTCTGCTCTGCCCAAGGCTGGCAGGGGGACACTCTGCACTGTTGTTTTGAGACAGCAGAGTGTGAGACTGCAGCTTTCCCCACGGGCTGCACACAGAACAGAGAACCTCTGGCTCTCTCCCTTCTGGGCAGTGGACTAAAGGTGCCACCACCTGCAGACACACAGCCTCCGTTAAGCTGAGGCCCACACAAGGGAGACCTGAATGCACTAACATACAGGCGAGCCTGAAATAGTTTGTGGGACTGCTAGACCCAAGATCACCTTAACTCGTCAAGGAACCTGGCAGGTAAGACAAGGGCCATGTTTCCTGCCAAGGGCAGTCCTCTACTAATATTATGTCTGCATTTTAGTACCAAATTGCATTTCAGTATCTTGCTGAAGACAAATGAACATCTTAAAATCTCTTGAAGAAGAGAACGCAGGGCTGTGTTCTGTCTCCAAACTTTCCACATGCCTAGGAACTAGAACTGCAGTGAATCAAAACTGGTGGTACAGTTACTCATTAATAGCTGTGAAATACCAATGATGGATGTTGCATAATGGATGAAAACGGCTCAACCTAAAGCACATATATTTGCTTTGCTCAAAAAACTCACTCACAGTGTCATGGGTTCAAACAGTTTCTCTCTGTTAGGACCTTAGAATTCTAGGGAAAGGGGGGGGATGGGGGGGGGGGGGGGGGCAGGTTTTGGATTGACATGCAGTTCTGACCAGTCAGAAGACGGAAAGCGACTTTTGGTAATACCCATATAAAAGCTGAAGCTGGGTTGGAGACGCTCTCTTTCCCTCCCGTCCAGCGAGCAAGTAATATGTGGGTTGGCTGAGGAGAGCCCGGCTTAGGCCTTGGCTGCCCTCACCGGGGCCGGGGCTGGCCGGGACTCCGGAAGCCGCTGCCCGCAGAGGAGGCAGGGCCGGCTGAGCCCTTTTCCCCCGGCTGCCCGCAGAGGAGGCAGGGCTGCAGTTCGGCAGGGCCGGCCGCGGGTCTGCGGCTGTGGCGGGGATCGGGGCCGGTCGTGGCAGGACCATGCCCTGGCCCCCCCAGCTGCCGGCACCCCTGGCCCGGGGGAGGATGGGATCCTCCCCACCCCACGCTGGGCCTTACAGAGCAGCAGCAAGCGACTGGCACCACCAGATCCAGGGGTGGAAGACAAGGTATCTAACAGCCTTCCCCGCCACCAGCACGGCTTTGGAACATTTGCAGCGGCCGCGGCAGAGATCACCTGACCACGCCAGGCCTGGGCAAGCTTTAACTCTTTCCTGACACAGATTGAGACTTTAAACTCTAACCCTTTTCAGAAATCAAGAGAAAAGGCCAAGTTGGAGACATGTAAAGGGACAATATGGAGATTTCAAACTCAGTAAAGGAAGAGTGACTTTTTTAAGTGATAGAAATGACGAGTTGCCTTGGTTCTAGGCCGAAAAATCTTCTATGGATTTTGGTAACAGGATAATCTTTTAAATCGTGGACAATATAAATTGGGGAGATGATTTAGGGATGTGAGCAAAGGTATCTGTGATGAACTGAGTGAATATTGTGCTCCCATGAGAGGCTGAACAGAGAGAGATGAGAAGAAGCCCTCTGCCAATGAAGAAGTGAGAAGACCATCTCTGTTCCCTGAGTTGAAAAAAGATCCTTTGTTTTTTTGAAACAGCTCATTTTTAAAAGGTACCACCCCAATTTGTGAAATCCATGGGTCATAGGTAGTCATGGGAAAGGCTACGTGATATGAGAAGTTCCACAGATGCAGATTCTCTGGGCAGGCTGCTTTTGTGTGAAAGTTACCAAACCACAGGAGTGACTTCTCTCTCTCAAAGACTGAATGACAGACTGTTTTATAAGTGGTACTGACCTGGAGTTCTGAGGTTTGCCTCTTTACATTGTTTGTAGAAAATAAACAGTTTGTAGTGAGAGGGTTAGTTTTACAAATTAATTTGTGGGGGGTTTTTTTGTCTTTTCTTATTTTTCTCCTCTTAGTGTATATTAATAAAATCTGTGTTTGCTTCTAAGTTGTTTTTGCCTTTTTCTCCCAAAATCCTATCTCTCTGTTAGCAAACAAAATCGGCAAATGTAAAACCACCATAAAAATGGTGCCATGACTTGAATTAGCAAACCTAAACCACAACACACAAGAACATAAAAAGCACAGCAACTTCCTTATGCATAATCACCCCTCTGGCACACTTGTCACAGAATACAGAAAGCAAAACTAATGTTTGAGTAAACTCTAGGGAAGGACTGTGCACATAGATTTAGAAATAAAAGTCATGTTTCAGTTAAAGTCCAGCTAGCTAAAACTTTCCAGAACACAACACTGCAGTTTTACAAAGAAATGAGCTTTTAGATAGAAACCAGATGGGAGGAATCACAGGAAAAGCTCCCCAAGAAACATAAATAAGGCAAAAAAAAGGCCGCCAAAATAACATTCTATTTTAATAATTGTTATCTTTACAGTGTTTTTTTTGCTGTGATGTCAGAAGTCAAAACCAGTACTTTAGTGGTGGTGCTAGTTTTAATAAGATTAGGAGTAGCATTAATCTACCAGGTATTTAATAGACTTGCTTTTTAGATCAAAACATCTTATGTGTTCTAAATAATTTCACTCTAGGACTTTAAACACAAGAACTCATTTTACAAATCAGAGGAAAAATGGTCCTCAATATCCCAGACAAAATGTTTCAATAGGGGTGAGAACAGCTCCCCTTATTCACACACAGAAAGCAAATCCTTCCTAAAAAGTGATAACGTTCTGTTTTATTTCAGCACAGTAAACAGGAAACACCTTAAACATCTTGTATTAAATGCCACTGGGTAGCAGTCACAAGCTGTCTTAAATAAAAAATGAACACAGATTCAAAAAGTGAGCACAGTTTCAATTGAACATCTCCAACATCAGGAAATGCACACAATGGAATATGTCAACCTCTCAGCAGCACATACCCTCTCTGACAGCAGAGCAAGTAAAAATAAAGCCAAGAGACTAGGCAAGGATAATCAAACTTTTAAAAATGAAGATTAAAAAGTTTCAAACTGCTTGTAAGTTTAAATCCTTGCAAAAGAACTTCTCCAAAACTGATTCAGTAAAAACATGGGCTTACTGAAAAGTGACACTTTCAGTAAAAGTAAGCGGCAAAAATTCCTTATCAAGGTCTGACATTAATTCTGCTGTGTTTTACTCTGGGCACAAGCAATTGAGTAACTCCACATTTTCCATTAATGCCAGCAAGACAGCACATTTTTATACCAGAAAATTTCTTTCCTCCAAGAGTTAATGCATGACTTGTCCTTTCTGTTTTAGATGAACCCTTCATGTCCTGGATTTACTTATTCCCACCTCCTCCTCCCTGAAAGCTTTCAGTCAAATCCCAGACCACCTCCACACTCCAAGCCCCCTTCTTCTGCATGGTGTGTGCTGAAAGCCAAACACTTCCCTGCCTTCCTGTTGGTGGGAGGCAGCAGAGGGGAAGTGTCAGCTCAAATGATCTAATCAGCTCATCAGATCAAAATGGCAGCTTATTTCAGACTGAAACATAACACAGGTTTAGTTGGATAGTTTTACAAATATATCAGCATATTCCTTCATTTCTATTTAAAGCAAATCATCTGGAAAAGAAGAGAGAGATGTAGGCTGAGACAGAACACCTACTTCTGAAAGCTGCAGAGGGTCTGCAGTGTATAACAAAAGCACAGGCACAGCTCTATTAACAGTGCAGGTCACCACACCATCTGTCCATCAGCATTCCAGACCATTTATTCAACCATCTGCCCATGGACATTGGGAAAACCCAAGCCTAGACCTCATTAGGGTTCATACCACTTTCAAGTAAAATGTAGGTCTCAGATTTAGGTTAATACTTTTTAGTTTTGAGAATAACCTAAATTCTTATTGATAAAGACTGCTAAGCCCCCATGCTAGCTCTCCACTTCATCTCCACTGCAGTTACCAGATTATGTGGTAACTGCAGTGGGGCTGTTTAACTGATGCCCAGGCAATTTGTTATGCATCAGGGTTAGCTTTGGTTGCTTGCATATGAACAGTTTAAGAAAACCAGGACAGCTGTATCTGGAAGTCAGCTGTACCAGAAAAGCTAAAAGCTTCCTCACACACATTCACCCCAGAGTAACAAATTTCAGAAGGAGGAAGAAGCAGAAACTTGTGCTGTTGACTTTGCCCAGATCTGATCCTGGCAAGTTACTCAAAAATAAAACCAAACATAGAGGGAAATTAATAGAAATTCACAATGGCATTGCCCCTTTTCACCTAAGAAAGATCTTCTTACAAACTTTAAATATACATGTTATGTTGAAAAGTAACACATGCCAAATATACAGAAAACAGTGTGCGGAACCTGTGTCCCTGGCCCCACACATCTCCTAGAGTCAGTGACAATAATAATGAAACATTCCTGAGATGGAATTAAACTAAACACTTCTCTCATTCATAAGCATGGCCCCGCTGCAGAGAATATTTTGAAATTCCAGATTTTGGACTGAGGGAGGTCTAAAGGCACCACAGAACTAACACTGAGGGTGGCTGTTATTCCAGCTGTATCCAAAGAGAAGCTAGGGCAGGAACATCAATCTGTCCTGGAAGGAGCTGGGACCCTGAGGTTAGTTCATGCAATTAGAGCATGGTGCTAATAACACCAGAGATGGTGGGTTCAATATGGGCCATTTACTTAAGAGTTAGACTCAATGATCCTTGTGGGTCCCTTCCAACCCAGCACACTCTGTGAAATTCTGGATGGGCTTACAGCAAATGACCTCATGGCCAAGGGCACAGAATAACACAGAGAAATAAACAGGACTTGCTCCAACATGTCAATGTCTTTTACTAGGGAGCTTAAACTGGACCTGCTCTGCCAACAGGGTTATCAACAGTGCTGACAGAGCCTCACTTTTCCCTCAGCACCCCCTTTCCTCACCGCACTGGCTGCAGCCCTGCAAGCACGGATCAGGATGCAGTCAGCTCCAGTCAAAGCTACAGCTTTAACTCCATTCAAAACAGCTTTTTTTTAACTATTAGAGAAATTAAAAGTCTGAAATGTAGGTCTTGCATCACTGATGCTATGGTGCCATATTATACTACACTACACTGTATAAGATAATAAAATCCATCTCACAAATTCTTTAACTTTTGCCTTAAAACCCACCAGGTCCCTTGCAGATATTGCTGCTATTGGAAGCTGATTGAGAACTTCACTGCACTGTAACTGGAAAACATCTTTCAGTTATCAGCCTTCATCAGTCTGTGGCCAGTTTGTGCCTGTTCTTGTCAAACTGAGATCCTCCTTTGCCAAGGGTCTTCCTCCCTGTGAAACTCAGGACAAATTAAAACACTGCCCCAGCCTACGTGCTTTTAAATCTTTCTCTACACAAGAGGATCTTTCTTCCACTGAAAGCCCTGGCAACCTTCTTCACTTCAAATTCCCCTGATACTGGTAAAGTCACACGAGTTTCACAGAGGTCTGGATGTGGCAGCCAGATGTGCTTTGCTAGATTAAAAAGCAGCAGTAATTTTTCACAAGACACGAGCTCAGTCTCCAAGTGTGAGCACAGTTCCTGGTACTAGAGACTGAGACAGAGAACCCAAGGATCCAACACACAATCCATCCTCTCTGGCAGATTTCAGAGACTTAAACCAGCCCTTGGAGTACTTTCCAGGTATGATGTGGGGGAATGTCAAGCCAGGTGTGCCCTGAAACCACACCTCGTAGGGAGAGATGACGGAGGAAGGTGAGGCTGGGACCATATTTACAGTAACAAGAGACACCATGTTAACATCTTGCTAAAAAAAAAAAAAAAAAAGGTATTCTGCATGAATTATATGGTTTCCTGGAAAGAACATCTTGCCTTCTGCCCAACTGTTGCCATGGGCACCAGCTCACTGGTGATCTACAGCAAAGCACATAAGTAACAAGCCCATCTTTCCTGGCCTAATACTCCCCAGAGCACCACACTCTGGCTGCAGACCACCCAACTTTTCCCAAAGCTCAGCCCTGGAGAGGACAACCACAGCTCCGGGACAGCCAAGTGCCCAGACTGGCGGCTGCAGTGCCAGGTTTCTGTGGGGCTTGCCCACCTTCAGATCTGGGGCTCTGCTTAAAGAAAAATGCAAAGAGGCTTTGCTTATTGAGGAAAAAGTGTAGAGCCAAAAGGCAGCAGCTCTGTGACAGGGCCTCTTTCCCACCTTCCCACTCTGCTCTAGCTCCCAAGAGCATGCCACTCACAGCCAGGCAAGGCATGGGCACACCCAGAGCTTCGGTGGGTCACTAGAGGACTTGCAGCGGAGGCCAATACACAATATATTCATATTCTTCCCAATCCTGGCACACAGACCACAGCAGTAAATGCCTCTGCTGTCCACACTTACTCAAAGGCATTGCACTTACTTTTACCCATTACCCATCTGACATGGGAGCACACTTTACCTCTAAAGGTAACAGAAGATATAGATAGATGGAGACATGACAGTACAGCAAAGTGTTTTAAAACCCATTATTTAACTTTATTTCAAAAGAAAAAACATTGCTTAACACTATTGCTGCCTTCCAGATCAGACACTGAAGTTATAATGTGGTAAGATTAGTGATTTTTATAGTTGTAGGCTTTAAGATACCAAAACTCACAATTAATTGAGCTAAAGCAGTACAGTGATGTGTACCTGCCCACATGGCATGGACATTATCAGTGTCTGATATTAAGAGAAGGAAAAAAATATGGATGACCTTCATAGTACTGTATTTACTATGTTCCTGCTATGCATAGGCTTGCAAATAGTTTTCTGGAATCCCCTACATCAACAGATCTATTAAATTTATCACAGGATGTTGCCAGCCCCTGGTGTGCTACAGCAGTGCTGTATGACCTGCCCTATGCTGAGTAGAGCACTACAGACACAGCAGCCTCCAACTGCTAGAGAGAAACAACAGCCACTAGCTGCATACCCACATGCTCAGTGAGAAGACAGCAGGATAATCTGGTATGGGAAATGAGCCTGTGCTCCACAAAATGCCCCACAGAATCTCAGTGCTCTGCTCTGACTATCACAGAGCATGTCCACTGTCTTGGATGCTGGTGGAGCAACCACTTCTATGAAAGGATTATTCCTACGGCAACCAGAGCCATTGGGTTCACCTCAGCACCATCAATAAACTCCTGGAGTACAGAAATGGCTGTGTCAAAACAGGCTCAGCAAAGCAGCGTGCTGTATCTGGGGCAGCTCTCTCACTTCCATCTCCTCTCAAGACAAACAGGTAGAACATGCAAGCTCTTCCTTTCCCTGCCAGTGAACCAGACGGGACATGAAAGAGCTGCAGTTCTTCAGCATACTGCATTTTTCCAAGAAACTGTTATTCAGGAGACCAGCCATCCTGCAAGATGGTGTGTAGCCTTGGCAGAGCAGTCTGCACCTCAGAACTTTCATGCTGCTTAGCATGTAAGGGTGAAGGGCAATTTATGTCACTGGAATCTTACTGATTAAACGTTAACAGGAACTAAAGTCAAAATACAGAGGTTTTTTTCACCTCTCTCAACATTACTGCTCACCTATGGGGAGTTACCAACCGATCCTTGTCTCCTGCACATGGTCTTACCTGACAGTCGAAGTCCTGGAAGTTGCGAGCTGCATTCTGTTAACAAAAAACAGGAAAAAAGAAAAAAAAAAGAAAAAAGGAGATCAGCACAATGTCCCAGAACACCCCCAACAACATCATGAAAGTTTCCCATAGAGACCTCTGTTACAGCACAGTTGAGACTGGCTGCAGTCAGGTAAGCAGTGAAATGCAAGACAAGCAAACTTCATGCAAGATCTGCCCATTCCTATACAACAAGGTTATAGGGCTGTAAGGAGGCTACCAGCTAAGGGAACTGAGTACCTATGTGCACAGCTGAGAGTCTTCGAGCAGGGACAGATGCACATAAGAAGGACAGTGGCCACAGCTGGGCTGCATATGGGTCTGGGTTTTGTCTTCTCCTGGTGTCCATTAACAATTTGGATCCAAAGCTCCTAAAGGACTACTGGGATCTCACATACTGAGTACAAGAAAAGAAGCCATGCAATCAGCTCCTGTGCAGCCACTGCTGCAGGTATGGGATCGTTTCATGATACAGGGACCTGCAAGCTCCTGAAACCTGAGGACATGCAAACTGCACGCAGTAGCTCACCACTGACTCATCCCAGAGGGAGACCCCGTGCATGCAGGTGAACACAGTCAGTACAGCACCTACTTGGCATCCTGCAGGTTGGAAGGTCTGCAGGAACCTGTCTGTGTGCCCATGTACTTTGTGAAACACAGTACTTTGTCTCTAACCACACAGCAGGTTATATTCACTGAGAGCTGTCAGCAAAAGACTGAGCAAACCACTTTAGAGGGCACTCCAGCTTATGTGTTCTAGTCATAGCACCTGTTGTGGTTTGATAGTGGCCAAATGCCAGGCACCCACGAAAGCTGTTCATTCACACTCTCTTGCTCTCAGCTGGGCAGAGGAGAGGGAACAAAATTAATGAAGGGCTCACGAGTTGAGATGAGGACTGGGAGAAAACACTCAAAGGGGAAAACATTCAAATTTAAAGGTGTTAAGTAAATTTATTATTAACAGAGTCAGAGGAGGATAATGACAAGCAAAATAAGCCTTTAAAACACCTTGTTTTTCCCCCTCGCCCCTTCCTCCTTCCCACTGACAGCGCAAGGAGTGGGGTTTTGGTCAGTTCATCATTCAAGATCTTCAGTTCATCCAGGGAGAGAGGAGTCTCTTCTCTGCTGTGCCACGGAGCCCCTCCCACAGGAGACAGTTCCTCATTAACTCCTCCAGCGTGGCTCTAATCTCACAAGCAGGAGTCCTGCCAAAACTGCTGCAACATGCATCACTCCCACAGGCAAACAGTCTTCCCCACACTGCTGCAGTGTGGGTCACTTGTCCATGGGGTGCAGTCCTCTAAGGATAGGTTGCTCTAGTTTAGAAGCAAAGGCCCTCTCTCTGCCTCCTGAAGAAGGGGCTCTCTCTCCATTTGGGTCTCCCACTGGATTACAGCTTTCTCTGGCATCCACCCACTCTGGCATGAGCACTTCTCCCATGGGCTGAGAGGGAGCATCCCCCATGGACCTCATGGGCTGCAGGGGCACAACCTGCTTCACCATGGTGCTCACCATGGCCTGCAGAGGAATCTTGGCTTTGACACTTGGAGCACCTCCTCCCTCTCTTTTTCCACTGGCCTTGGTGTCACTTTGCTCTCCCTCACATGTCCTCACTTCCTCCTCTTCTCTGACTACGAGAAAAACTGCTGCTCACTGTTATCAAAAGGTACTTTTGATAACAAGTTCCGCTAATTCAAAGATTCGTGCAGGATCCCGCAGCTCCAAGAGGTCGATCTCATCTAGGTTCTGTGCTGGAGAGTCTCACCCTATTTCTGCTGCCAGCCATGCAGCCCCTCCACCACCAAGTGGGCAGTGGCAGCTGCCATGGTGCTGATGCTATTTAACACCTGTCTTGATGCGGGGTGCTGGGAAGGAGAAGCTGCTGCCACTGCCCCTGCCCTGCTTCCTGCAGCACGGCTGGCATGGGGCAGCCAGGCACGCAAGGCTCACCACACTCTGCACTGGGATGGCAGCAGCTGTGGTGCCTCACCACCCCTGGAAAAAGCTGCGTGCATACTGTTGTGATTTTCTTCTTAAGTCATCACAGAGGCATTTCTGACCTCTCTAAATGGCCCAGCAGCATGTCCACCTTCAGAGCCCTCAGAGACTGGCTCTGTCAGACATGGTGGAGGCTTCTAGCACCTTCTCACAGAAGCTGCTCCTGTGGCCCTCCTTCACTACCAAAAACCAGGCTGTGCCAAATCAACACAGCACCTTAGTACTAAAATTACTAGGAGAAAACTAGGATCATATATGGACAACAGAAACACTCCAAACATTTCTTCTGGCTGAGCACCCTCCTTCCTCTCCATGTGTAAACACATGGCCGTGTTTTCCTCCCTGCAGAGCCTTGTCTTGTTAGTAAGAACAAGGGTTGCAACCTACATTCTGCACTTTGAGACATTTAAATTGAGATACCTGCAAATCTGTTTTAAGAATCCATTCCCCTCTTTCCTCCTCAGTGCTAAGTACTGAACTGTGGCAATGTTTTGAGCAGGACACAGCAAAACGCACTAAATCCTCAGGATCGGGGAAAAGAAAAAAGCAATCTCCTCTTATTTCAGTTTGTGACCCTGAAATTACTTGAGATTTCTGACACCACTGCCCACTCATGAAGCAGGTCAGTTCAGTCACCCATTTCTTTATGGAGAAATGAGAAACTTCTGTATACAGCACTGGATTTGGATGGTGCATGCTAAGTAAAAAAGAAGGCAATGTGAATTTGTACTTAGAAAAGTCAGAGATTCCCCAAGCAAGTGGAGGGGAAATGACACAAAGTGAGCAATGAGACTCTGAATTGGGCTGCTTGTTGTCAAGGCATACCATGAGGCAGAAGAAGCTAACATGTTGACATGCCCTGACTCCCACATACTTGATTTTAATACACTGAAAATCTGAAATTAAACCTTTTATTCATTGTCTTAACTTGAGAAACTTTAAGGCAAGTTTTTCAGGCCTCTGAATATGCCATGGCTGCACCTCAAAGCACAGAGCTGAGTGGGCTGACACAACCCAGCCCATGGGCTGCCCATTTAATTTCCTGAATCTGGCTCTGACATTTCAGTAACTTTTCACTGAGCCTGAATTAACAGGAATCAAAGGTGGCAGAATGATAAAGTGTCACTGGGCTAGTTTTTCCTATCAGGCAATACTATCTTTTTCTCTCTCTTCCAACTAAATGGGAACATTTGAAGTTCTTCTGCTTCCCCAGTAAAAAGTCACTGCATTTTAGCGAGCCTGAATTAGGTGAACAAACATAAAGTATTTTACTTCCCTGCACTTGGTATTTGTTGCCCTGATTTTTCAGCCTTCTGATGTTTTACATTTCTACTGGAGCTTTCTCACGCATTGAAAAATAAACAAAGAGTGATGTTTTGTAAATATACATTCCTTTCCAGGGGGAAGAACAAATTGATGAAATTCTGGGTTGACCAGTGCGATCAGAGAGGTGTTAACCTCGGCCCCAAACCCTGACCAAATGTAAGTCAAAATCTCAAAACAAACCTTCTTCTTTTCTGCCCTGATGCTGACTCTGTGAGTGTTCTTCTTTTTGTGTCCGTCTGGCGACAGGTATTAGGCTTAAGTTACACACAAACAAAATATTATTTGTATTCTTTAAAAGTCAAGCTTGTAACTTTTCGCTGATCTAAGGCAGAACAAAGCCAGGACTCAGTGGTCCAAAGTGGCATTACCTACAGTTCAGACAAGTGAACAAGATACAACTCATTTCCACTTCCACTGGTAATTCCATTGGTTTCACCAGAGACACCAGAGCTCCTTCTCTGTATACAGTACCCTTTGTTTCTGAGGAGTTCATGAGCATTCACTCATCAGTATCTTAACAGTGTTACTGTATCATTTCTGGCCATTAATCCATGCTGGCTCAAACTCCTATGTCTAAAGGGTGTTGGTCAATAAAAGCTTTAGTGAACTGCCAGCTCAATAGATTTTGCACAGAATGGCAGGTTATTGCACCACACCTTCATGCTCCATAAACTATATCTAAAAGGACACATGTATTATCTCAAGCTTGAAAGCCCTACTAAGGACCAGACCTTGGAGGTGACTGCTCCCTGAGGCCCTCATTTTGTTGAAAAAAAGTGTGAAAAAGAGAGCCACAGCATACTTCTCTTCCCATGCAGTATTAAGGATGGTTCTGGAGCTACCCTTCATATTTCTCCCTACTGAGATACTTTATATTTCCTGTAACTTCAACACTGAGTTAAGCAAAGAAATAATCACTCTCTATGTGCCCTTCAGCACCCTGCTTAAGACCACTCGGTGTTTGTTTGGGTGAGCACTCTGCATTTGAACCACAACTGACACCACAGCAAGGACTGGATGGGGCTGACCAGGCAATCCTTGACAGAAAGACTGGAAACTTACAAAGTGAAAACCACTTTGATTTGGCATGCTTCAATGCCTCCTACTTAGGCCAGATGACTGAAGCAAGGACAATCTACCCAGCTGAATTCAAACACAGAAAATCGCAGGAGAATCATGAGCAAGATCTAGGCCACTGCATTTAGGAAGCTTGTCTTTTGTAAATGTTTATCTCATTTTAAAATTACAAACTGCCCTGAAAGCCTGTATTCCATATTTTTATTTGATCTACACTGATTTTGTGCTTTCAAGACTCACCCTTCCAGGAAACATTTTTTAAAAAATGACGGAAGCCCAGTAAATCAGCACTAGTCTGTCAGAACAGGCAGCTGGACTGCAGATTTCAGCTGAGTTTTTAGACTTCACAGATACTAAACAGATACACTAGAACACTAAAGAAATGAGCAAAAAACTAATTAGTACAGACTAAAACATAGCACAATTCCAGAGATTTTACTCATTTTGTTGGGGGACAATACAGTCTTCTGCAAGCACACAGTGAGTGGATAAAGCACCACAGACAGCCCTTTGGCAGCACAAGCCAGTTCTTGATCATCAGCCATCAAACAGCAAAGCCTTAGGAACTCCTTCCCATACCATTAGACTTGTCTGTGAGCTATGGAAAATGACCAAACCACATTGCTCATAATCACAGTCTGCAGATGCAAGATGCTAGATCTTGTTGGGATGCCTGTAATGAACTTAGGCACTCTCAACAACAGTTTGTGGCAGAATCCAGTGAGGCTCTTCTTCCAGTGAGCCCAGATGGCTCTTCCCCAGCCCACAGAAGACAGAGTGAAAGACTTAAACCGCTACTGTGAAACATTGATTTTCCTAAGTCTCAGTGTTGCATAAGTCTGGACTTCTCTAACTGGGCTCTGCAGACATTAAAAGGAAATGACTCTCCATTACTAAATCCAGGGAGACAGGGCTGTTTTAGGGGTCAAAACACTAAAGCATCATTTAAGACAGAATATTTTAAATAAAAAAGTAAAAAACCAAACCAAACAACAAAACAACACAACAACAACCCAAAACCAACTAAACAAAAACCAGGATACAATCCAGCATTTTCCTAAAAAGGGGAAACTTATTAGAGGTTCTATAGCTACACCAGGTCAGGAATGGGATCACCTTTTCAATTGCTGCCCAGCCTTTGCAAGACCTCAGTACCAGCAAGACGTACTGTTTGGTCAAGACTCCAAAATTACCCGAATTGTGCTGGTCTGCCTTCCCCTGAGACTTTGGAAGAGTGGGTGCTAGTAGATTACCAGCATGGGGAAGAATTTACTGCGTTTCAATACTTAAGGTACTTCAATCTGTAGACAGATTCTGGCACCTAGGACTCCTTGCCAGACACAAAGTCATCCTGAGTACACCTGTGAGAATAAAGCAGCAGCCAGCATTACCTTGTCATTCAGTAGTGGTTTGATCTCTGTCAGCTGAACATCCTGCAGTTCATCCATTGTGCTGGAAGTAGAGCCAACTAATCCTCAAAGCAGCAAATAGGGATTCTGAAACAAAGGCATATAGTTAGAAACAGCATTACAAGATATGCTAATCAAACAACACTTAGAGATTTTTCATTAGACTTGCCTGTGCTTCAAATTAAGCCTGCAAGAAGCTGATTCTTACTGCAACACAAAGCACCTGTAAGTGCAGAAGGCAAACCCAGTGCTGCTCTTACTGTGTCAGTCTGGTTACTTCTTGCCCTGCCCACTGAAAGGTGCCCCTGAAAGCTCAGGCCTTTCAAGTGAGAAACTGCATCTACTTCCATGCATTGCTAGTATTTCAGCCATAGCATGTCTGGAAATGAACTGGAAATTACTTGATCAGCAGAGTGAAAAACTGTTTAGTATGCAATAACACTGACTTCCCCTGCCATGCCCTACATACCCAAACCCCAGCATTCTGCCACCAAAGGCAAGGCTGTGCTGTATCCCTGAGACATACAGCCAAAACCACATCCACACACAGGAGTTGGAGGTGTGGAGATCCACACTCCTTGTTGGCAGAACATAAGAGAGTCCAGAACTCAGGGCAGCCCTTGCTGTACAAGGTAAGATATAAAAATGGCCCTAGAAAGTGCTGGTCCAGTGGAACATGTGCAGACAGCACTGTTAGCTTGGCAGCCCAAGCCATCATTCTATCAGATGGTGCAGAGTCAGCAAAGGAAAGAAAAAAATGGAATCAACAGTGTAAGAAGCTGCCATATGTCTGTGGGAAATTGCTGCTGCCACAGAGCCAGAGGAGAAATCTTCTAGTATAAATACAGCAACAAAGATGGAGCAACAATATGGCTGAATTTACAAGGCATTTAATTTTTACTCTAGACACTCTAGCTGTGTTTCTAGACAGAAGAATTTCTAGTGCAAGCACCTGGAGCAACATGAAAAGGGCTCTGGCAAGAAATGATCATACCTGATGGTGCAGACTACCTGGTTGTTCAGGAAAATTGTACCTACTACTGCTCATGAAATAAATGAAGTCATCAACTTCATTTGATGGAACAGAAGTAAGCATGTGGTGGACTTCCTGGGCATCAGCTGAGTGTGCTAGGAAAATACTTCTGAATACTGTCACAAATCAAATTCTTTGTCTAAGATATTACAGGGTACTAACCACAGAAGAAAAAGTATGTAAAAAGAACAATTGTGTTCACCATCCACCTTAATTCAACACAAACATGCACTGGGGAAGAGGGGTGCCCCTCACCCCAAATGCTGTACGAAGCTGCATCCTTTGTGCCAGGACTAACACTGGTGTGGCTGAAGCCAGTCTGACAAGAAACAAATCAAAACAAAATGGCTTTCCCTCTGAAAATCAGCCATAGGAACATCTGTCTCTTTTAGCTCCTTTGTTTTGGGAAACTCAATTATTTTTGTTTTTCAGACTTATTTTTACCAGTTGTGAGAGTTTCAAGAAATCAGTTAATCTACTGGCAACAACCCCCTTACTCCACAATGAATTTTTATTCAGAAGAGGAGTAAGAGTCATTATGCAGTGCACTGTAAGCCCCAGAGGAAAGCTCGTTACTGTTATAATGCTAAGATATTATGGAATAAAAAAATATTTCTACTAAGGAATTACAACTTCCATATGTGCTGGGACTAATCAAGAGCTCAACATCTACCAGGTTCTCTCCAAAACAGCATCAAATGAGGTTACAGACACAAAAGGAATTTCAAACAAGCATCACAAAGCTTATCTGCAGATAAGGTGCAGACAGGTGACACAGTACTAGAACAACCACCTTCACCTTATTAGTTGGAGAGCATATCCTTTCTCTTATGCTCTTTTGAAAAGACACCCACTGGTGGCAGGCAAGAAGGTCCTGCTTATTTTTGGGGTTACCCAAGAGACAAAGAAGTTATCCACTCTATCCAAAATAATTTAAAAACTGTGCACACACCAGCCACTTTTCTCTGTGCATTTTTATACACATGGGAATTTTCCTGAGTCTTGGGTTCACATCTTGTATTTTTGCCTAAACCAGAGTCTACAGAGAAGGAGGACACCAATATAATAACCCCTCTCTGCTGAGCTGTGCCTGACCAAAGAACACCTCAGAGCACCAATTGCTCTGCATTAGATTGCTCAAAGAAACTTTTGCTGTAGCCTTGCGGATATTTTCTCTGGTTTCCCCTGAGCTATACAAAGTCCCAGAGAGGCCTGAGATGCATCCTACACAAAACTGCCCAGGTACACTGTCTGCTGTCAAAACAAGCACATCCATGAAGTGTGCAAAGTCTAGAGAAGGGGAGTCAGGGAGTCACACATTTTGTACTCATGCACTACACTGTTTATCATTTATTATACGAGAAGGATAAAAACCTGGAAGGTTCAAAGGGGTTTCAAAGCAAGGATTATCAAATGTATTTATCTCATCAACTTTGGTTTAATACTTGGTCTCTAGATGTAACTACAGGGTACACAATAAACAATATTGAAACAACTCTGAAATTAATCTGATGTTTATCTTCCTGGTCCACTATTGCTCCAAATGCTGTCTCAAGGGAAGGGCAAGTCTCTAGGGCAAGCTGCTGTTAGTCATAATGTGCACTATGTGCTGCCTCCTCCTTAATGCAAGCTGGGTAGCAACAAAAAATGGCTGCTGATTTGGGTGCTGAGAATTATGTGAAACTTCCCTGAGACAGAAGAGACAACCTTCCTTAACACCAGCTGGGTTTAAATAGCTGTGAAAACCTCTGTAGGGAAGTTCACAGAAGAGTAAGAGATTTGCTCTGCAGTGAGTCTGCAGCACAGCCAGCCTGAATGCTCCTCAGCTCACAGCACATTCTCAGCCAGAAGTAAGACCTACGAAGGATCCCTCCAGTGGGAACCAAATACTGAGGTGAGCCACGAAGTCACTGAGAACTGCTCAACTGAGAGCAAAATCACACAGAAAGATTAAATCTGCACAGCCTCAGATGATGGATTCTTTTCTAAACATCTTGATTCTGTATCTATTCACCTAGCTTGTAAAGTTTTTTGAAGGCTTTTTGAAGGAAAAGGCACAGGGTGTCCCCATCACTGTTTGCAAGCAGCTTTTTTAGCTTGCTGAACCAGCTCTTCCCAATCCACTCACTAGTGAGCTCTCCTGAAAATGGCTGACACAGCCTCAGGACTTCATTTTAATCTGGTCAGAGGATATTCCATTGGCAGATGCATGTACTTTTCTCTTCCCAAGGCTTTAGCAAGTTCAATGTGATTGCCCTAGATTAAATCAGGGTAATTTGTCATTACAGCATAAAATCTACTAGCTATTTGCCACAACTTCACCTGAGCACCCTGCTATGCTAACAGCAACATGTTTTGGTTTGAAACACGGCAAATGGGCACATTTGAACAAAAAAGGCCACAAAAATTTCTCAAAAGAAGATACTTTGTAGTAGAGAGACCTTTGCAGAGCACATCTCCAAGTGCAGAGGCAAAGAAAAGGGTGGGGTGTTGGTGAGCTGGGCTATCCCCTGTTCCAACAATGCTAAAGACTCCTCATAAAAGCTCTGCAGACTTGCCTGCCCAGGAAACAACTTTCTCCCACCATTCCTCCTGTTACTTAAAGAGACAAACATCATTTCGTAAGCTGAAGGCAAGTTTAAAATACCACAACAAAGCAGCATAAATATTCATAACACTGAAAAGATTTTTGTAGAAGACAGACCACAGGCATAGCAAAAGGTTTGCCTGAAACAATCCATGTATAAATCATACATTTTTTCTATAAATGGCCCAGTACCACCTGATTTGCAAGTATTCCTCTTGTCTCTATTTATATATTACTATAAATAAACTCAAATCCCCCCATTGAAACTATCCATCCCTTTCCAAAGGTTTCCTAAAGGCTGAAGTAGATTTTATGCTCTTTAAAAACCAGTTTTGTCTTGAAGACAAGAATCCAGGAAAGATGTGGTGAATCATTAATCACAGAGACTAGAATCAGGGTAGAAAACAGAAGGCTACATAAAAACAAGGCAGGCGAGACCCAGAAAGAAATCATCTACCTGTAAGTGAGATCTTAAATACGTGTCTGCATGTTTACTCTAAGACAAGGCTGCTCTCAATTTACATCATTTCAATATACAAAGAAAGAAATTGGAGTGAAGTTCAGTAGTCAAGAGCATGAGTACTACAGACCTGGACCCACCAAGTGTGAACTGCAATATCTGTGGGTTCTCAGGCTCCGGTTTTTGGTCACTGAAGCTCTGGCACAATTGCTTCCTGCAGGGTTAAGAGCTGCAAGAGGTGCATCTTGAATTCAAATCTGTTTTCTTATGGAGGTACAATCTCTCCACACTATTTAGGAACTCAGTGCAACAAAACCTTGCATTCAGAGGCTAAAAATTCTTGGTTTTTCACCTCAATTTGACTATTGCTTGTAATTTGTTACCTTCATAGCCACTTACACCCTTGCTTTGTATGTTAACTGCACAGAGGCAAAATTACACCCATCAGTTGTCAAGCTATGCTACAAAATATGGTATCAAATGTTCCTAAACATATGTTCACTCATTTGGCAGACAACAGAGGCAAGCTGAAGAAGCTCCTCTCTAGCGACTCACAGCCATGACAATCCAGGTAAGGTTCCTGAGAACACTCTATGACAAGCCAGCTACATCTTATAAGATGGAAAGCAGAAGTGCTGCTCCCAGGTATGCAAAGGAAGATGGGAACAAACACTCTATTTGCAACCCATTCCAGAACCAGTCTGCAGGTTTGCTGCTCAGGCACTGTGTAGCTCCCCACAGCAACTTCTCCCTTTCTTTATAAGGGGATTCCTACTTCTTGTGCCTTCTGTGCTGCTCTCCCACAGATGGGAAAACCAGCTGCCTGGCAGGGCTACTCAGCCTGACTGGGCAGACCACAGTCTTGGCATATAGATCTCAGCTAATTTTCATGTATGGGCCTTGAGACCCTTGGGCATTCCTGTTCTGTTGCTTCTCTGCCCTGTGCATGCCTCTGGACAGCAGTCTGCTTCCCAAAATCTGCACAGGCTATACTGTTTTCTCTACTAAAATGCTGGCTGACATGGTAAACTTTCAGAGAAACAGGCAAAGAGCCCAAATTCAGTTTCAAAATATTTTCGAAGGTTACTCACATTGCATTCCAGCTCACGTATTTTTGGGAATGTGCCACATGGTGCTCCACCTCCAAGACAAACTGTGTGCCTACAGAAAGAAACTCTGTTCTGCTTCAGCAGTGCAGTCCCAGCTTCTGCTGTTGCCAAAACGATTTTTGCTTTTATATTTCCTTCATATATATTCATAGCTCTGAGACTAAGTTGCATAGTTATATAGTTCCTACCTAACTCCAGTACTCTTCCCTACCCTGATAGGCAGAAAGTCAAAACACATTCCAGAGGCTCTAAGGCCTGGGGGCCCAAAGTTAGGCTCTCTGGGAGCCAAGGTTGAAACCAGCTCTTCAAGACACATTTTCATAAACAAAGTTTAGGTCTTATCTAAGGGACGGGGCGGGGGAGAATTCAGAAAAGAGTAGAACCAGGGAGGAATTACCTCATCACCTGTGTTTCTAACTGGGGATTCTTGTCAGTTATGCTGATTTGCTAAACATAGAAAACTCTATTCACCCTATGCGGGGCTGGGCATTTTTTCTGTATCTGCCCCTGGAGGCCTCCAATAAAGACCAGCCTATATATTACCTCCTATACTAATATTGTCTCAAAAGTATGTTGTTTTATTACTAGCTCTTAAAGGCATCACTGCACTTGAGCAAACAATAGCAACTTCCTAAACCATGATTTTATGTCCCTGGAATCTGAGCTACACCTAGGACAGAAATGTCAGCTGGTGCATATAATTTCTAAGGTGTTTAAACAAGATCTACATTTAACAATGGTTTTGTAAGGAGAAGATCTGTGCTCAGCTTTCCATAATTCTGGAGGAATCCAAATTTAATTAAAAGCAGTGTCATACTTCCATGGGTGTAACTGAGCTCAGTAAGCAGGACATTGTCCCTGACAATCGCCTGAATTAACAGCCATCAACTACAGGGCTGATTAAGCAAGAACGCTGTAAAAGTCTTTAAAGTGTTTTACATTACCTGGACCAGTGCCCATGAAAACAATAAACTATGCTGAGCTCCCCTATACAGGACAGTCCGTCTGCAGTTTTAGAGTGGGGACACCTAGAATATAAACTGGACTGACAAATTTCTCTGATGAAAATTGTGCAAACCATTGTCTTTGAAAGAGTCTCTTCCAATCATGGTATCTCTTTCAAATGGCTTTGCAGCACTTCCCTTCTCCCCAAGGCAAAAGAAATAAGCAGTGACTGTTACCACCAGTCATGTTATTCACATGATGTTCTATGTCCTTTTGTGCCCAGTGGCATCACTCTAAAACAACACCTGTATTAATGAGGGTCAGAGCTCACACAGCTCAGACTAAATCACAGAGCCCTTCTTGCCAGTTTCATGGTGAAGGAGGTGTTCAAATGGATCTGTTCCAAGATGCTTTCCTATCTACTGAGTCACCTACTTCCACTAGTCCTGTAGTTCAAGAGGTCCCACCCAGGCAGCAGTGAGGGCTCTTGAGGGTTTTGGCTAGTTGTTTGTCCAAACCAAAACACGGGTAGCTCTTCATCAGCACTGTCACCACCATCAAGGCACCCACAGCACATTCTCCTGCTGTCATCTCCTCCCTGTCCTGTCCCCACCCTTCAGCACTCGCTATGCGTAGCTGACCTCAACTGCTCTCCAGCACACACCCACCCATGTGACACCAGGCAAGTGGGGAAAATGCTGTCTTCAGCAGGGAACATGCTCCTAAGCAGCTTATGATGAAATCTGACTGCTTTCAAC
>JANPWX010020436.1:0-17949 GCA_024734555.1 Trochalopteron elliotii | reverse complement strand
CGGGCCGGGCGGCGGTGGCTGTGGGAGCCCCCGGGCCCCGGAGCGGGGGCGGGCGGGCGGGGGGCAGCGGCGGCTGTCACTGTCACCCAATGCGGGGCTTGTCGCCGAGCGCTGTCCTCTCTCCGCCCCGGTACTGGGGTGTGACCGGTTCGTGCGGCTTTTCCCTGGGATTTCTCACCTCTTCAAGACTCTGGGTTTCCGGCCCTGCCGAGGGGAACAGCCTGTTAGCAGTGATGACAGCCTTTATTTTTACAGGCAGGTTTATTGACTTTGACGAGGAAGCGAGGTGCTGCCACCTATGCCCAGACACTCCAGAATATCCCTGAGACGCAGGTCACCACCCTGGAGAACGGCCTCCGTGTAGCCTCAGAGGAGTCCAATCAGCCAACTTGCACGGTGAGTTTAACGTTAGTTAGGGACTTATTTGAAACAATCAACGTTGCTTAGCCTGCAGCTGGTCTTCCAAAAGGGACTGACCCCTCTCTAAACCAGTGCTTTTGACAGAGACCCCACTGCTTCTCTTTGTAAACATGTGGGATTAATATAGCAGCAGGAGGCCCAGACTGGCATTGTATTGTCTTTAGACAAGTTTTCGTGCTCTACAAATTTGCTCAGCCTTACAGTTTTTGTATGAGCAATAAGTGATCAGTAAAAGTTATCACTCTGCAAAACCAGATTTGGTGAGGCTTAGAGAGAAAAAGCCAAAATATTTGCAGGAAACAGTTGCTAGTTTGTTCTTATTTTGGTTCTTCTAGTGTAGCGTCTGTGGACCAGACTTCATGCCCCTGCAGTTATGTTTGTGTCATTTGGATGCTGATTGTTTTTTTCTCTAATGTTGGCACTTGGTGGTTTTGCTGCCAGGTGGGTTTGTGGATCGAGGCTGGGAGCCGTTATGAAGATGCGAAGACCAGTGGCGCTGGTTTCTTTGTGGAACACATGGCCTTTAAGGTAAGCATGTGTGCTAGGTCTGCACAGAGCTGCCCTGAGTATTCTATCTGTACATTGTCATCTCATTTCGGAGGCTGTTGAAAGAGGGTGTAAATCAGGTCATCTGAGTCCTTGAATCTTTGCAGACAGTATAAAAATAAGTCTAAAAAGGCATCCAGCCCATGTGGTGCTCATTGGTTGAATGTGCAGCAACTTCCAAGCATGCATGAATTAAAAACAACTCTTAATTACTGTTTTCTGATTTTTCCTCTTAAAGGAAAAAGTGTTGTAATTAATCCATGTGACACACATAGAGTACTGTGTTATGAAGCGTGTTTTCTCAGGTTAGCACAGAGCATTCAAAGCAGCATTTCCTGTAGCCATTTATTATTCTTTGCTTTTCTTACTGGTCCAGCAAAGTTCAGAGGCTGCAGTTCGTGCTTTTCAAATTATGTAGGTGTCTGCTGAACAGGGCAGAAGACATCTAAGCATGGGATTTGCTGACTCAAGTTCAGCTGTCTTCATAAGCAACTACGACATCTGGCTAGCTCCTTAAGATATGGGCCCTGTGTTAGAGATGGTCTTCTGCTTCTATTTGTCTTCTGTATATTGCTGCTTGGATAGGTAGAAACCTGCTTATTTTTGATTTGGGCTTGTTCTTGGTTTACTTGCAGGGATGTGCTGTTGAGACGCTCTTGTCTTGGCATAGGTTGTCTCCTTCCCTGCTGAGTTTTTGTTGGTTAGTGGTGATGACAGCCTTTATTTTTTCAGACAGCTTTATTGTGTTTCAATAAACACAAGCTTTCTTGAAAGCTTTCTTAAATACACCTCAGCCATCCTTTAACTGTAGGAAGTAAACCAAGTATTAAATCTCTTGCCTTGTATACCTGCCTTTGGCTTTTATGAATCACATGACAGATTTTTCTCTTTAGGTCTTTGTTGTTATTTTCATTGCTTTGATTCTGACCTAAAGGGGAGTTTGTTCACTTCATAATTGAGTTTATCTGGTTTCCTTTAGGGCACAAAGAAGCGTCCTGGCTTGGCCTTTGAGAAAGAAGTGGAGAGTCTGGGTGCTCACCTGAATGGGTACACCTCCCGCGAGCAAACTGCCTTCTACATAAAAGCCTTGTCCAAGGACATGCCCAAAGGTAGGATGGCCAGGGGCAAAGTCTGATTCAGAGGTTAAGTAAGTGCATGTGCTTCTGTTTCTCACTGCCAGGCATCTTTTCTACCAGCAGACCAGGGGCTGAACTTGAAGCTGAGCAGTAAATTGGAGGTTCTGGTTGGTAGTTGAAGAGAGCAGTGCAGTGGTGCGGTGCTTCAAGGCTGTATGTTCGTGTGTCCCTAAACCAAGAATTCTAGTTTGGTCAGGCTGCACTGCATTGCCAGGAGGGAAGATGGGAGGGATTCACTAGTTCGTGGTTGTTTAATGGAGCCTAGCAGCTGAGGTTAGTGGCAGCTGCTGTATGAGGAGTCCTCAGTGCAGCTCTTGCAGGTGCTCCTTGTGCTTTGTACTGCTGTGTGCTACCTTCTCTGGGTCATTTTTGGGCAGAGGCAGTGATTTGAGTAGAGGTCTTACTGTAGACATGAGCTGTGCTGTTAAGCATCACAAATTCTCTGTAAGGATTCAGTGTGTATCTGGAAGGGTACCTGTTTCTGACATACTTCATGTTCTGCAGATGTTGCCTGCACTCTGCTGGCAGGGGTGCTTGGCAAACTTGGTTTCTTACTAAACCAGTGTTGTTTGTACTTCCCATACACTTTGGGAATGGGCAGCACTCAGCTCTGTTATGTCGCATGCCCTCCCCCGGCATGGTTTTTGCTCACTCCTGTGTGTCTCCTTTCAGCAGCACTGGATAGCAGTCAGGCAGAAAGATGCTGACGTAGGAATTGTGTTGCAGTTGTAGAGCTTCTGAGTGACCTTGTGCAGAACTGTGCGCTGGAGGAGTCTCAGGTCGAGAAGGAGCGTGGCGTCATCCTTCAGGAGTTGAAGGAAATGGACAGCAACCTGACAGATGTCACCTTTGATTACCTTCATGCCACTGCTTACCAGGGGACTGCGCTGGCCCACACTGTTGAAGGGACCACAGAGAACATCAAGTGAGCAACAGGCTGGATGTGTTGCACAGCCTAGGGGTGCAGTCCGTTGGGTGCATGACTGCTGCTTCCTGGGCGTGATGACTGCACAGTGTGTACATGGAGGTGATCTGAACCCACAGGCTTCTCCTTGTGCTCTGACTGTGTTTTCCCCATTGGCAGTAGTGAAACGGTGGCTGCACACATTCCTTAGAACCACCTCATGCAAGCCCTTGCTGAGGTTGGAAGGAACAGGTTGAATCTCCTTCCATACTTCTCAGTTTGTTAGAAAAATTAAGAGAGCTAGGGGTACTCATTAAAGCAGTGGCTTTGTGTTTGTTCAGTGACTGGGTTCAGTACTCTCTAGTCTTTATTGAAGTCTATCTTTAACTCTTCATCTTGGCTGCTGGTTCCTGTTCTTTGTGTTCTAGAATTAGAGCACAGGGCAAACACAGTACACAGTGCAGTCTTGCTCTTGCTTGTTACCTCACAACAAAGACAATCACTGCTGTCTCTGCACTGTGAACTTGCTTCTCCTAAGCCTCTCATTCCTCCAGAGCTGGAGATGCTGATGTTCCTGGTGTCTATGTTCTTTCTAGGAGGCTGACTCGAGCAGATCTGGCTTCATACATTGATACTCACTTCAAGGCACCTCGTATGGTCCTGGCAGCTGCTGGAGGTAAGTTCTAGATCTTTTAGATCTTTGTAATCCTGGGGAGCCTTGGTATTTTCAAGCGTGTTATCAGACTTGTCTCACATCGCTAATGTAAAATCAGATAATTTTGTAAATTAGTCTGTTTTAAGACTGGAAATCTCTCTATCATTGCCAGGTATTTCCCACAGAGAACTGGTAGATGCAGCTAAGCAGCACTTCACTGGTGCGCCTTTTACATACAAGGGGGATTCTGTGCCTGCCCTTGCGCGCTGTCGCTTCACAGGGAGTGAGGTAAAGTTGTTTTTGTCCTCATCAAAACATGCAGCTGTTGCCCATCTGTGGAATGAATGTGAAACCAATTACAGCTGCTTCTCAGGGGAAAAGTTGTTTGTGTGTCTTGGAGAAGCTGATGATGCACCATCTTGGTAGTGCTCCCATGTTCTGTTCTTGGGGCTTATTGCCATGCATTGGGTTTTAGATGGGACCCAAATCCATTAGGATTGTGAGCCTCTTGCTTATATGATCTGCTGGAAAACTCACATCAGAACAGCTGGTGCGTGCTCAGTTCTACCTGGGATTGTTTCATTTCACTGGAATAACATCAAGTGCCCCAGTTTGTCAGCCTGGCGTTGCTGCAGGCTGCAGATGGATCACAGTAGTCATGCAGTTTTCCCCCACTCCTTGATGATTTTCCAGATCCGTGCCAGAGATGATGCTCTGCCCCTTGCCCATATTGCTCTTGCTGTGGAGGGGCCAGGATGGGCCGATCCAGACAACGTGGTCCTCAATGTGGCTAATGCCATCATAGGGCGCTACGACCGCACTTTTGGAGGTGGGAAGGTAAGAGTCTTGGGAGTGCAACAGGGAGACCCTGGACCCTTTTCATGTGAAGTGTTACAGAGACCCTAGGTGAATGTGCTTTAGGGGAGGCTGTTGTGGTTAACTTCCAGCTGTGAAGGGGTTAGGAGCCTGGAAAGTAGAATAGAAGTGTAATCAAGGCTAATCCAGGACAGTTCCTGAGAGGTGATGCTGGCAATTGAACTGAACCTTTTATGGAAGCAGTGTAGCTGGTGAATTCTCAGCAGCTTATTCCCACCCTCACAACTAACCACTCAGTGAGGGTGGTGAGGGAAGCAGGACAGAATAATCTCTAATGATGCAAGCTTGTCTTACCTCTGCAGAACAAATGGAACTCAGGATTGCATCCATTATTGTCTGAAATCTGTCTGGCCTGTATATCTGTGCTAATCCCTGCTGCTGGGAAACCTTGTCCTTCCCATTTTTTTCCCACTTCTGCGGTGGTGTGCATGCCAGCTTTTCATCTGCAGCTGGGAAAGGAAATGGTTCTGCTGGATGGACTCCTAGGCCATTGTCTGTGGTTTTTCCAGCAGTGATTCTCATCTGTTGACCACATGAAGACTCCAAATTAAGCTCTCCTTCCAGCCAAGTGTTCCACTCTGTCTTGTCTATGATCTTCATGAAAACAGCTCAGTTTTGAGCTGTGAGGAAGCTGAAAGTGAAATGGCTGATAGCATCTCCTTATTTACAGAATCAGTCTAGCAGACTGACTGCGCTTGCTGTAGAACATAATCTCTGCCACAGTTTTGAGCCATTCAACACCACCTACTCTGACACCGGCCTCTTTGGATTCCATTTTGTTTCTGACCCTCTGTCCATAGATGATATGATGTTTTGTGCTCAGAGAGAGTGGTAAGTATAACTTTGGCACAAGTTGCTGTTCAAGATCTCAGCCTGTTCTGGGAGACTGAGCTGCAGGAGGGGGCATATTAAGTTTAGAGAGCTGTGTCTCTTTATGAACTTCTTGGTAACTTGCAGTCTGGTTAAGTGATCCTCTAAGTGGTTTCTGTAAATCTCTAAGGATGTGGCTTTTGAGGAGCTGTTTTAATCACTTAGAGCTCCTCAGATCTTTTGTTCACGCTTTCAAGTATTACACTAAGGCTTTGAGGGTTTTTATATACAAGTGAGATCATTCCTTAGACAAGGCTTTCCTACATGCCCAAGAGACTTATCTCCATCGGCTTGTTAAGCCTGAGGAAAGCAGGCAAAGTTCCTGCAGCTCAGGCTCTTGTGTTGTGATTGATGAATGTCCTGCTTCTGCAATCATGCCAGTGTTTGGCAGCCTTCTGGCTGGCTGTCTTATTGTGTCCAGGAACCAGTAATGGTTCAAGGCTACATGTGAGCTACAAGTCATTCTGTGTGGAGCAGGTAGACTGAGCCCTTGCACCAGAAGATGTGGCCATTGGCAGGAGACAAAAGGATGTAGCAGCTGGAGTCCAAACAGATTGTGGAATTGTCTTGTTCTTTCAACTTCAGTTTCCATAGCAGCTTGCCATGCATGGGAATGGTTGACATGACTTCCTTTTCCTGTGATAGGGCAATGTACAGCATGTGCTGCTGGGCAAGCCAGAGCCAGCACCAGAGCTGCTGAACCTCTGAGTGTAACTCAGCGTGTATCCTGTTGGCTGAATCCCCTGCCTATGTGCTGGAGCTCTTGCCTCCTGCTGCTCAGTGCTCCCCAGTTCTTAGCTGCTCTGTGGAGGTCAAGGATGAATGTCAGCCTGCAAGACAAGCAGTTTTCATAATGGCTTATTTTTGAAGAGGCTGGGGAAAGGGAGGAATTCACTTTCTGTCTGAGCAGACAAACATCTTTAAGAGCTTTTGTGGTCTTTCTGTGTCTTCTCCAGGATGCGTTTGTGCACTAGTACCACAGAGTCAGAGGTGACAAGAGCCAAGAACTGTCTCCGAAATGCCATGGTGGCTCAGCTGGATGGTATGTTCTGGTTCATGGATTGACCACTCTGCAACTCTCAGAGGGTTTCTGCTTGGGGTTCTCCTGAGGAACAGGACCTGTGCTAGAGATTGCAGTTCCGCTGGCAGGCACTGGGCAAAACTTCCTTTTCCTGCTCCACACTTTCCTTCTGTGTTGTGAAAGCAGCTGACCCCAGCCTGCTGCCTGGTGGCCTAAGAATTGAGGTCCTCGAACTGGTCTGCCTTGGCTGTAACACTCTGGAGATGAGTAAAGCAATCTGTGTATCGTGTAGCTCCTGCTGGAGCTGCATAGAGTGGGAATTAGGACTGTGCTTCATTTAGCAGAGGGTTTAATACTTAGAGTTTCTACTCTGTGCTTTGGCTGATGATCAGGCTGTGCAATTCTGGAAGGCTTCTTGGTGCACTGACCATGCAATATCTTCAACATCCAGGTACCACACGAGTGTGTGAGAATATTGGAAGCCATCTCTTGCACTACGGACGCTGTATACCTCTGGAGGAATGGGAGGCCAGGATTTCTGTAGGTACCCGTTTGTTTTGGTCGGGATACCTGAGCATGGTTGGTGTCAGCATTGTCTGGCCTTAGTCTGCTGCAGTAACACATCACCTACTTATCCCTTAATCAGACTGCCTGGAGTCCAGGTGGTTATCCTGCTGACACTGATGTCAGAATCTCTGGCTTAGACACAGCATATCCTGTGTTCCTGTGACTGGAGTCAGTCCATCCCAGAAAGAGGGCATACAATTGTGTTGAGTGACACAACCTGAAATCCCTGCAACAGTTTTCTTAGTCGTGTCCCACACCTAGTTTGTGTAGTGTCTGCAGCCACTCTGTCCCTTAGAAGACTTCAAACTTTGGCCTTGTCTTCTGTACCCACGGGAGCATGCACTGTGTACGGGACATTAGCCATCCTTGCAGGCAAAGCTGGGCAGTTGATGCAGATGGCTCCAAGGGTCTGATTTTATCTTTTAATGATCTTGATATGTAATGGCGACAGTAACTTGCAACTTCAAGAAGTGTAGATCTGCTGGCAGAGTCATTAATTGCTTGTTTGACTTTCATTAGGCTGTTGATGCAAGAATGGTGAGAGATGTCTGCAGTAAATACATTTATGACAAGTGCCCAGCAATTGCAGCAGTTGGTGAGTAGTAGGTGACAATCAGTACACACATAGAAAACAAGGTGGGGCCGAGAGCTGAGTGGAAGTGAGTTGCAGGCAGTCCTCACGTGTCTGTCCTGACTCTGGTTCTTCAGTGGTATCCTGGCTCTGCACATGAGGTGTGCCAAGGCACGTTTGCCATGAGATCACGCTTGCAGGTGATGGAGATGCAGTGCCAGTGAGCTGCTGGCTGTCCTCCCACCTCTGCCTGTTGTGGAGCTGTGACTAAGACTGGGAGTCCTGTAGCTGGGTGCGGGCCCAGCATGTCTGCCAGGTGTCCTTACCCTGGGGTCAGGGTGGTTTATGTAAGGGAAGTGAAGGGACCTGATTCTCCTGTGCTGCTCTGGCATGTCTGTCTGGCCAAGGACAAATTCCTCTCAGAAAACCTGCCTAAGCAGCTCAGCTCTGCTGCCTCCTTCCTGTGTGTTGAGAATTCCCCTCCTCCTTGCAGCTGTTTCCTCTGGCCTTCAAAGTGGAACAGCTTGGAAAAAGGAGACAGTGTTTAAGCAGGAAGTTAAAATGTTAAAATGACTTGGTGGCTCCCTGTATTTGATGCCTGTATGGGGAGCTGTACTGAGCTTTGGGGAGTAGTGTGAGAAAACACCTAATTCTGTCAGGAGCTAGTATCTGCTGGTTTCCTGATGCAGGTTTGAGCTGTAGTTGCTTGGTTTTGTGCAGCCCTGCTATGGATTACAAGCACAGGCTGCTCTGCCACTATCTGTTTTAAAGACCACAAGAAACTGTACAGGGATTTTTAACTGTGTCCAAGTGACTTTACTCCTGTTCACTCAGGTCCCATTGAGCAGCTCTTGGATTACAACCGCATCCGCAGTGCCATGTACTGGGTCCGGCTCTAGGATATGTTGCCTGCAGCTTGGAAATAAAGAAACTGTGGACTGTGACAGGTTCCCTCTGGCACTGAATGTTTTGGGCACCACAGGCAAGCTGAGTCCATTCAAAGCAGATGTCTTCTCTGTGTTAAACGTATAAAAATAAATACATCCTATGTGAAGTTGGTTCTGCTGGTAGTCAACTGTGTCTTCCTGGGTGGTGTGTGTAGACATTGTTAATGTTGCCAAATTGCGGAGATACCATGTGAGGAGCTGGAGCTGTTGATAGGCAAACATCTTTCCAGAGGGGCTATGTTATAATAACCCATATGCTTCTGTATGGAGATGTGTAACCTTTCATCTTAAGATTCCTAGTTATCTGTAAACCAGCTCAGTAATGAGCAGAGATTGTGTGGTGGTGCTGTTGCTCTACACATTCTTCTTTAACTCTCCTGCAGTCAGGCTCAGCCATGCAATAACTGAGAAGCTTCTGACTGGCCTATACCCATAAGATAATCTCTAGGTCTGAGTAGTTGGAAGAGCTTCAAAGCCCTTTCTGCCTTTTTGGTATTAAACTGGTTGTTGCTCCCTTGTCTCGCCTCTGGGAAGGTGGAAAATAGAAGAGAAGGCTGAGCAAGGCGGGATGGAGAAAAGTTTCCCACCAGGTGGCACTAGCCTGTCACAGCTACCCTTGGAAGCTGCTAGGTATTCCTGTTTGATTTTTCTCTTTGGAATAAATGTCTCTAAGGTTCTCATTTAATTTCCAGGTTCTGTCCTGACAAGGGAGGTTTCAAAATAGTGTAAAAGTTCCTCAGAGTTAGTCATTACACTTGAGACTAATCCAGTGTACTAAATCATTTGTGCTGAATCTGGATTCTTGATCAGAGAGTCAGTGTCTAAACCCATTGCGTATACTAGGCAAGTTTGAAACTGTTAAATGCTCTTGATGCAATTTGGGTTTAACTATGGTCACAAGCTCTGGCTCGTTACAAGTGCACTGAGGGCTGAAAAACTAAATAAGCTCACTTATGCCTCCAGCCTTGTGGAACTTGTAAATGATTCTGTCTAGGTTTTGTGACTGCAATCAGGACTGTAATCCTCTTTTGTCTTCCATTGCTATGTATTTTCCCCTCCTGTTTGATTTTCCAAAGTGTTATGCAGTTGGTGAGAAATACAAGGAAAGAGATCCTTGTTTAGCATTTCCTACAAGTTTTCTTTAGAGGTATCTCTTTGGGAATGTCTGTTTTCCTTGGGTAATTAATTCCTCAGGCTCTTCTCTACAAGTTTATTCTAGGAACACGTTCAAACCCCTCAGCAACAGATGCTTTCCAGTTGCTCTGTTTTTCCTGCAAAAGCAACTGGCTGTGCTGAGCCTTGCTCCCAGACTTCAGCAAGTTCCAACTCCTGACCAAAGGCTGCAGCTCTGGTAGGCTGCCTTGCTTATGCAGCCTTGAATAGATTTTGTAGATGCTTTTTCCATGTAGAACTCTTGAGTATTTGGGCTGATCTGGATTAGGAGCCATGCCCTGGTGAGTGACATTGGATGCAGGGGATTGTTGGGTGCTTGTTAGGAGTCAAAGCTGAGCTGTGCCCAGGATGTTGACACTTTCAGGCTGCAGTTGTGGTGGCACTCTGCCTTTTAGTACCTCTTGTGTTTGTGTGCTGTGGCAGTCCATGTCTCCAGAAACGAGTGTGTCACCAGCTCCGAGGATTGAGAGGTTTGCCATACTATTTTTTCCTTGATAAACAACAACTGGGGTTGTAAAAGGTGGGGAGGGGAAGCCCATTCAGGAGTCAAGTGTTCTTGCTTGGCAAAGACCCCCATGCTCTGAGCCTTATCAGGGGCTTGGGAAGTGTAACTTGGAATTGGTGCAGTCATTAAGCTTTTGGCACGCAAATGCTTTGATACTGGAGGAACTGAAGCTCTAATCTCATTGGCTGGTCCATTTTTGGCTGTTTGAGCTGTATTGGGGGTGTTTCTCTTCCTCCACCAGAGCCGCCTCAGTCCAAGGGAATCCAAACTCAGAAATGTCTGGCATGACAAAGTGTCCTATCTCAGCTTTTCCTGAGCCTTGAAAAAGAGATCTTTTGCTAGACTCTCCCCTCCCTGCAGTTTCTGCTGCCCAGTGAAGGACAGTGCCAGAGGAGGGAGTTGGAACCATCCCTAGAAGCATCCCAAGTTCACTGTAACTGGAGATGGCCTGGGTGACCTAATAAATCTGTTTCCTGGCTCCATGGACAATGCGGGATTGTTCAGTGGGGCTCTTTGACCAGTTTCGTTTTCAATGGCTTAAGTGTTTTATTTTGCTACTTGGAAGGTTACTTGGGATCCCATTAGTCTGTGCTGATAAATTTAGCCTGGTATATGGATTAGCCTTTGCTCCCTCCCCTACTGCACGGGGTCTTACCCTCCCCAGATTAAGTCCCCTCTTTCAAGCTATTGTCACTGCTTTTACTCCATGACACCTTGGCATTCATCTGTTGGCTGCTAAAGGAGAGGATTTGGAAAGGAAGATACTGTGCATTGTTGTGTGCACCCTGTGCAAGGCTCTGCAGTTTCCTGCACAGCACTTCAGTGGCTTGTCTCCACTGCACAGAGCTATTCCAGGAATGTAAACTCCAGCAGTGAAAATGGGGAGCACTCACTAGAGCCCTGTGCTGAGTGCTCCATGTTGTCCTGGTCTGTGCAGGGAGAGCTGCCAGTACCCCCAGTGCAGGGCTGCAGGGCCCGGCAGATGTACAGGGTGGATCTGCCTGTGGAGCAGGCAGCCCCTTTGATATGTGAGATGCTTGTTTGTGATTCGGGTGCTTGCCAAGAGAGGGGCCACAGCAGCCAATTGTCAGTTGCCTCACCTGAACTAATTACCCACCCTGGAAAGTACAGCTGATACTCATCATGGGTGCTGAGCCAAGCCTGTCCTGGGGAAGGAGGAAGCTGCGGGGAGGCTTTCACTGAAATGAGAGGCTTGGAGCTATGCCACTCCTTGATGCCAGAGAGCTTTTGGGAGGAGACCCCACAGCCCCCTGGGCCTGCTTCTCTACCTGCTGTCCTCCCAAGGCTGGTGAAAAATGGCAGTAGGAACCATAGGTGAGTCAGGTTTAGAAGACAGGTCAGCAGTGCAGCTCTGTGGTGAGTTGTGTTGCTGGAGCCTTGCTCTGCTCAGACCTCTGGTACAGGGATTGACTGAGGTGTTGGCGTGGCTGTGACCAGGGACTTTCTCCCCCATCCAACCCCTGTGGAGTGTGGTCTGCTCAGGAAAGGAAGGGATGGGTTCTCCCTGAAGGGATGAAATGACACTCAGTGGAGCTGCAGGATTGCCAGGCTGAGGGAGGTACCTGGTGTTTGGTAGTCCTGAGCACGACTCCTGCTCTTCACTTTGCCCTTCTGTGCACTGCAGAGACTTTGTACACCAGGAGAGAGGAACTGTGAGCAGTGGTATCTGGACACATATCCAGCAATCCTGTTTCCTATTTGGAAAAGGAAATGCCACGTGTAAAGCTTTAGTGTATTCATTGTGTGGAAGAGCAGTGGACAAAAGGCCCATCCAGGCCTGACTGCCAGCCACAGCCATCGCAGGCTGCTGTGAGGCATGAGGCATGGCAGCAGGAGCTTTGTCTGCAGTGGTGTGCCTGGAAGGGGTGAGTTGAAGCCCTGAACACCCTCATTAAAAGCTGCTTTACCCCACATGTCATCCAAAGAGGTTGGATGATTCTCACTTTTCCATGCAAGTCTCTGCTTTCCCGTCCTTTCCCCATGTGCATTTTCCTTCCTCGGGGCTGTCAAGTTTTTAGTGGGGCTGGCAGGCTGTTTGGCTTCATTGCCCATTCAGACCATCACTGGGGATGCCCAGAAAAACTCTTTGAAGTGTGAGGCATGGAGAAGGGTGTGCCCAGGAATGGAAAATGGAGCTGCTGGGATGGCAGCCCAGCGAGGTCCCAGCCCTGATCTGTGAGAGTAAGAGGGATTTTTTTTCTGTACAAAGAGATGTCAATAGTACCTGTGCTGGATCACCTGCCAGGTGTCCTGGAGACACTGCTCTTGCTCAGTGTCCCACCATCCATTGCTGAGCCTCTGCCATGATCTGGGGTTATTTAAGGCTCCTTTAGTGCAAGAGCTGCATAGCAGAGACAGCATGAGGACAGCAAAGGAAGCTGGATTAAATGCCTGAAGCAAGATTTGAGCAAGGCTTAAGATACTGAAACAGGAGCCTGAATATCTGAGTGCTGTTCCTGGTTCCACCAAGAGCCTGCAGCCTGACATCGAGGATTCATCTTTCCAGGGCACTGTGTCAAGGTGGGTACGGACACCAGGTGCAAATGCACAGAAATAAAGCTGCTCTCTGATGCTGTTGTACACCACAACGAAACAAGACTGACTTCAGAAGGCTGAAAATGACTCCTTTATTTTTTGGGATTGTCTTCTTTTTATACTATTCTACACGGACCAATTTGATTGGTGACAAGAAGACAAACCTCTTCAATCGCATTGGTCAGACCAGAGGGACATCAAGAAGTCCCTCCTAGGGAAAGAATGTAAACATAGGTACCATTACAGAAACACTTCTCTTGTTTACAGAAAATTCCCTGGGAAAAGAATTTCAGAAAACCAAAACATTTCAGGCACCAACCAGGGCTACAGCTCCCCTTGCACTGCCCTCAGCACACAGCAACTCAGGTGTGCAAAGCATTTAGTAAAGCAGCCTCAGTACTGTGCAATGCTTTCTGCTTTGCACGTGACTTTTATTCAGGGTAAGCACTTGGATAATGCTATAAAGGAACGTACTGCTTATCTTTGCTTTGTTATATTTAGGGAGGAATGAGTTGACTCTTGTGGAGGGGAATTTTTTTCTTCCTCATTTGGATGTTTAATCTAGGGAACTACAGTGATGTTGCTTCAAGATTTAGCAGTGGATGGATTTCAGCTTCAGGAGAGTGCACTCTTGAGTTTTTCTAGGTGCACTGTAGAGCTCAGCAGTGTTCAGATTCCAAACCCATGTGTACCAAACCCATGGCCCCCAATTCAGGTCATGTCACTCTCGAGCGCAGCTTGTAGTGATTGAGAAACAGGCTCAGTGCTAGCCATGAAACATCGAGGGTGGGAATTCCAGGTAAGGATAACTGCCCATGCCCTGGGCTTTCTCACAGGAAGCTTGGTGAAGAGTGGCTCTAGGAACTGGAGCAGCATGTGTCTGTGCCAAGTTCCTGCCTCTGCTCCCCTGCCACAAAGGATGCCCCAGCGTATCAAGAGGCTGTCAGGAGGAGAAGATGGCAGGTAAGTGTGCTTGAGTCTTGGGCATCCCAAGTCCACGTGGCAGTTCTGCTTTTTCCATCCCTTCCCCCCACTGGCTCCTGCGAGGCTGGAGGTCCCCGCTGCGCCCGGCTGCTGTCCGTTCTGGTTCTCCCACTTCCGCTGCTTTGTTTACTGCTGTTCCAGATGTGCAGCACTTGGCAGGAGCCCCTATGACGTGGGAACACAAGTATCTCCTGTTCCTGCCTTGCACGCGCAGCAGTGACCTCACAGGTGACCTTGCCCCAGCTCTGCTGAGGGGGATGGAGGATGAAGTTCTCATGGTTCAAGGTGAGTCCTGAAGGTAGTGAGGGGCCAGAGACAGGATGCTGTGCTTTTCCCTTCTTGGAGGCACTACAGAGGGGTGCAGAGGTGCTGGTTGTGTGGTTTCTGCAAGGACCTGGAGCTCTTGAGAGCCCCTAATTGTCACTGCTCTGGGGATGCACTATGTGGATGCAGACCGTACTCCCATTCCCTTTGGGAGCCCCAGCTGTGCTGCTCAACCTTCCCCCTGGAGCTCCCCAGCATCCTCCTGCCCCACAGCTGTGGGGTCTTTGTGTGGGATGTATGTGTCCACCCGCCCCATGCCATCCTGATGACGCACCCTCCTGCTTGACGGAGATGTGAAAGCATCCTGGGAAGGTTTAGGGAGGGAGGAGGAGTTCCCATGGTGACAGACAGCGACTCACCCGACAGGGCAGGGCAGATACTTCGTCCTTTTTATTCCTTTCTTCTGGAGTTGGGCACTCAGCCAAAGAGCTGAAGGAGCAATGGCACAGCCTCGCGGGGGAGAGACACAGACAAGTCTGGTCTCGTGAACTGCATAAATCCCTCTTTAGCAGTTTTCCCTGCAGCCTGGCTGATGCCCCACAAGTAGGGGTGACCCTGACCCTTCCTGCAGCATTGATTCCCTGGGTGCTGGCTCCCTGCAGTTTCCTCACCATCCTAATAGACCTTGATAACCAGACCTTAATCCTCCTTCCCATGGATCATCGGCCATGTATGAAACATTCAGGGCAGTGTCCTGCAGCTGCTGGGAATCCAACACCATTAGCCAACATACCCCTGGCATGGAAAAGTGTGGGTAAAACAGCTTTCTGCTATCCACATGCCTTTGTCAGTGCCCAAGGCATGCAAAAGCCCCTCACCCAGAGGCTGCAGCATGGCCCAAACTCTCTAGTGGTAAGAACCCCTTCCTGAGCCCCTGCCTGTTCCAGGCAAGGCCCCTGCCACGCCTGGGTGTGGGCTGTGCCATCCCCTCCATGGCAGAGCACGTGCCTACAGGTCCTTGCCGGGCTGCACGTTTTCCACAGCTGAAGTGGGTGATGCTCCCCACGGCTCTGCCGGGCTCCCCTTGCGCAAGGAGCAGCCAAGCCCTAGGAAGAGTGGGATGGGGGTTCTTTCATGAGTCTTGCCAGAAATTTATACAGAGCTGCAGGTAGTTTTTAGGTGGGTTTATGCAGGTTGTGAAACACTTAAATAGAGGCAGAGAGGAAGCATTGAGCAACCACCCTGTCCTTCCATCCGGCCTGCAGATGCAGAAGTGGGGAAGTGAGAGCAGGATCATGCAAAAGAGGAGTGAGAGAGGGACAGCCTTTCCCTGGCACAGGGGCTGTGAGAAATCTGGATTTGGAGAGATGAGGTGGGCAAACTCCTTCTTGTGCAGCTCCAAAGTGCAAGTTTCTTGCTGTCATTTGTGAGCACAAGCTGGCATGCTCCTCTGCCAGGGCCAGTGGTACCAGTGCTTGTGGGCTGTCAGCAGGAGGGACTGAGCACAAGGCATTAGCCCATGTCTTCCCATGTCTTGGGAAGGCAGTGTCAGTCCACTGTGAGATGTGGTGCAGCAGCAGGGTCCTAGGACACTGGTCCAGCATGTACATCCTTGGGGGTTGGGATAGAGCCCCTGAGGACTGGCTCCTCAGACTCACGTGGAATAGCCAAAGTATTCCTCTTGGCAACACTCCTCTTCTGGGAATACAGCTCTCCTGAGCCCCTGCAGCCAGGGAGACATCTGTTGTAGCCTTTGAAAGGAGAAACAAATATACCCAGGCCCATCAAGCTGTGCAAAGCCCCAGCAAGGAGCAGCTTCTTGCAGCACAGCTGGCAGCATCCCTGGAAGAGCTCCAGCTTCCCAGGCCTGCATGTTGCCTCTCTGCCTTTGCTCCTCGCTGCTTGGCAGCTGCTGTGAGCTCCTGTCACCACCCTGCTCCCCTCCAACACCCCATACCATGGTGCTGCCTTCTCCTGCAGGTTCTCCAGGGTCCATTGGGGCTCCCGTGGTTGGGTTAGCCTGCAGCTGGCCTTGTGTCCTTGAGTGCTGTGCTGGGAGCTAGGCAACTGCTGTTTTCCAGAAAAGCTCAACATCAGGCAGCAGAACAGATTCTGTGTGCAGGGAAGGTGGTGCTGCCTTGCCCACCTACTCCTGTACTATCTTTTCCCAGCGTGTGTTGGGAAGGAGGGATGGGGCAGCCATGGCTTCATGGTGCTTGTCCCACTCTTATGGGGAGTGGAGGTGGTGCAGGCTTTGGGATCTGATGGATAGCTTGTCCCCACATGTGACAGGGGCTGCTGTGTTGTTCCTGCAAGTGCCTTGGCTCTGCAGGGCTGGGTTCTGTCCTGGCCTCCTGCAAACACCCCTGCTTGGGTGCTCCTCCAGTCTCCTGAAGCCGTGGTGCCCCTGGAAGCCAAATTTGGGGCAGAGAACCTTGCAAGGCCAGGAGCAGCCCCTGCTGTGACAGCCCCCCAGCAGGGCCTGAGCTGTCCCATCTGCCACACACCTTGCTGGAGGGATGCTGTCGAGGTCTTGAGGTGGCCAGAGGTGTGGCACCTTAGTGTTTGTGGGTAAGGTGATTTCCTTGCTCTCCCCGGCACTGCAGAGAAGCACCAGTGACCTGGCCTTGCCCCAGGCTGCTCTCCCAGGGGCCAGATGCAGGAATGCCACCTTTTGCCTCTGCATCTCTCACCTGGCCCGAGGCGCTGGGCTGCCGACAATACTGGTCCCTGGGGGGCCCTGCAGAGGCGCAGGGTTGGGCAGGCAGGCTGGGCAGCCCTGGTGGGTGCAGGATGGCACGGGCTGGCTCAGCCACCCAGCGTGTAGAGTCACGCTCTGCACACCTCGACCCAGCCCACACATGCCCTGAGTGTGTGCTACGTGGGCTGGCAGCTCTCCCTCGGCTTCCCTTCATCTCCTCCTTCCTGCAGGCATTCGAGAGGAAACCACTCCCTCTACTCTGCCAGTCCCCGCTCGTGCGTTGCAATGGTTCCCTGAGTCTCCCTTCGTGCACCCCAATCCCGGCTGTGCCCCAGGCGCTGCCAGCCACTGCCTGCTGCTACCTGCAAACCCTGCAGCCAGGACTGGGCTGGGAGCACCTCAATCCTCATAACCCCAAGGCAGGGAATTTTTATCTACCCCTACAAAGAAGCAGGAGTTTCCTTTCCATAGCTGTGTGTGCTGGGCTGGCTGGGGCATAAGCACCCCAGGGGACTGTCTGCTTGAGAAAAAGCAGTACTGGCCCCATGCAGAGGGGCTGGGGGAGCTTTGCTGCCCCTGCTCCCTGCATTTCTACCATCTCCAACATCTCCATTCTCAAGAGCAAGGCAGGTTGATTTTACTGAGCCTGGACCCAACTGCAAGCGGGGACTGCAGGAGCAGGAGTGAAGGGGAGCAGCTTATCCCTCAGTCAGTTGAAAAACTGGATTCTGCAGAAGAGCTAGGCTGTGTGTGTGGCCACCGGCAGCATGGGGCACTTCAGCCCCTGCCTGCATTTTGCTTATGCTGTCCCCTTGCCTCCCCCTGGGTCGTTGACACCCAGCCCCAGCCACTGCGCAGCCTCTCTGGGTATCCCCAGCATCACCCAAAGCCCAGCCACAGGATGCAGCTGAGGGCAGCTTTTTATCAAGGGACTCTAGAGCCCCATTCAGTGCTGCTGGCTCCTTATCCTGCTTCCATCATACCCGTTGTCACCTTCCCTTTCTGGCATGCTGGCCCCATGCCCTTGCAAAGCACTGCCAGCCCTTGGCAGAGACCTGGTGGTGCCTGGCTCTCCTCTCACTTGCTGTCCCTGAGAAGCAGCCTAGCCTCTGCAGTCATGTTGACTGGGGCTGCCTTCTCCTGCACTACTTGGCCAAGGGGAGGGTCACATCCCTGTGGTGTCACTGTTCCCTCCTGAGCCCATTTTGCATGGCCAATGGGCCTGGCCATAGTTCAGCACAGGTTCATGTGAT